>VYXF01003818.1:0-31454 GCA_013397295.1 Polioptila caerulea | reverse complement strand
CTCCTCAGGAGAGCCTCAGGCAGGGCAGAGAACACATTGCAAGTTGAGCATGTCCATTTGTGACAGAGGAGAGACTCTGGGAGGTTTCAGTGGCATGGAGGTGTCATTGCCAGAGGATGTCACAGCCTGCCTGGTGTCCCAAGGCAGTGGAAGGGCTCTGAGTGGGTCCTGGGAGTCTCCCCAAGCCTCCCCTCCTGTCTTCCCACACTGGGGACTCCACGTGGGTGGTAAAATCTGGCAGCCTCTGCCAGGTTTGGCTGGTTACACTCAGTCAAACCTGTCTGAAACTGGACTCACCACTAGACTGAGCCAAGTCTGATTAAACTGAACCAAGTCTTAGACTAGCACAGGTTGGGCTGCCTTCATCTTTGACAGTGCACTCCTCCAACCCCAAATTTGGGCTGGTACAGTTCTTCTGGCTTCAGAGGAGCAGTTCAGGTTTATGTGAGGGCTGTGTTTGGACAACAGAGACACATTTGACCTTTCTCCTGACATTGTTCCATTTAAGATCTGATGGTCTCAGTAAGCCAAACAGATCAGTAGTTTTAGCCTAGGTGCTTATCATGGGCATCTTGTAAATTCAGATTATCTCTGACCACATTAGCCAAATACTCTTCTAAATTATGCTGGTGCATATTTCTAGACTTCAAGGGGATTGAGCAAGCGTGGTGGAAAAGGACTGCAGATGAGCAGGAGCAATTTGGAACTTTGTTACTACGTAACAGAAGTGGCTTTGCTGGCAGATATCCTCAGTCATCCCTCAGTATCAACTTCTGAAAGCAACTTAGCAGAGGTGCCTGCTTGCTCTCCACTGCTGAATCCCAATATTTTAGCAGGGAGACTGGCTAGGCTCAGATTAAAGTCCTCACAGAGTGCTGCAATCAAGACATTACTGGGTGCTGCCTCGAGGCACAGTTTTATTGGGTGCCCTCTCAGTGCTGCTTGCTGGCAGCATTCCCTGGGCTTTAATTTCAGGTATTTCTGATGTATCTAATGTGTTTTCCACTGTAATTTAAACCTGTGCCAGTCTGGGCTATGCAGACTTGTCCATAGACAATCTGGGGGGTGGTGAACGTGGTTGGATGCTTGCCAGCCCTGGGCAGGACACTTGCCCTGATACCTACAGGGTCTGTACTGATGTGTCCCCCAGCTGGCTCCTCTGCAGGATGCATCAAGACACAGCTCTGCAAAACACATCAGAGTTTTATGTGAGTTTAGGTTTTGCAGCTGAGATGTTTCCAGAGAGGAATCTTTTATCCTGGCCTTTCCCTAAGCAACCCGCTCGCTGAAGCAGACAGGATTGCACTCACCACGATCCCTCATTCCATTTCGTGTCATGGCAGTGCTTCCTACAGCTGGGTTTTCCCCTTGGTGCTTAGGAGATGGAGTTGAATTCTTGAGGCAGAGGAGATGGCTCCAAGCAGAGACTTTTCCCCCCGGCTGCCTCAGCTGGGGATGGTCAGGACTGGTGCAGAGCGTGGATCGCTGGCGCTCCGCTCGCGCCGCCCGCCCTCGCTGTTTTTAGCTCTGGCAGGAGCTCCTCGGAGTGCTCAGGATGCCATCCCAACAGCTGCAGCTCTCTTGATGGACACACAAGCACCTCTGTCCCTCAAGTTTGCAGGTTTTCATGACCATAAACAAGGACGTTTAAAAGTTATATTGCCTGCACTCCGACAGAAATATTCCTCCTGACTTCCATGGATGGCACAGAACCTTTTATCAGCATTTAGGGACTGGCAGGTGCAGGAAGGGGCATGGAGGTTGGGGGGGGATTTGGGGTTGTTTTCTGGCTAGACAGCAGGCTTAAGTGCTTAAGGCAGAGCCCAATTGTCAGTATAAATAGCTCTCTGTAAGGACAGTGAAAATGATTCTCATACACAGCAGCTGAATTGGGACCAGCAGAATAATATCCCTTGTGAAACCCACACCAATGTCTTGGGACCTGCTGTCTGTGCCAGGTCTGGGTGCAAGCTGGGCATCTTGGAGAGGCTGTTTCCCAGGTGGGGATAGTGAGCCTCTCCAAGTGCCTGCAGTGGAGGAGCTGGGTCAGAGCAGGCTGGGATTCTCTCTGCTTTTATATATGAAGATGGTTTTGTTTGGTCTAAATAAGAGATAATCTTTAGGAAAAGAGCTTGGTACTCTTCTCCTTGGGACTGCTGGATTTTTGAGCTGCAGGAGTTAAATCCCTGGCTGAGGAGCTAAAGTAACTAACTAAGCTAAGGCTGAAAGTTATTTCACCCTAAAAATAAGTGTCTATCTCTGTTTCTATCCTATTCTTTGCTTCTAGAAGGACATTGTGTCTAATTTCATGCAGCATCAAAGACTGTGTCAGCAAGGATTTGCTTGTGATATTTCCCATGTAAATTAATTTTGCCTAAAACCTCGTTTATCCCTAAATTGCAACTGGAGACCCTCAGGCATCTGAAGGATTTTCATTTATGCCAGACATGAATTAGTCAAGTCTTAATCTTTTGTGCTGCTGCTCCTGATGTGCCTGTGGCTGCCAGAACGGCAGATGGCACCAGCACCCTGTGCTGCTCACAAAGCTCAGGTGCCTCAGCACAGCCCCGGCTGTGACCAAGCTGCTGAAATAGTACAGGGAATTTTAGCTCTAAAATCCAGCTCATAGCAGAGGTGGGGGTTTTGTTCGTTTGTTGGGTTTTTTTCTTGTTGTTTTGCTTTTGGGTTTTTTGTTTTGTTGGTTGGATTTTTGTTTTGTTTTTGTTTTGTTTGTTTTGGGTTTTGTTTTTTTTTTTTAATCTAAGCATCTTCATAGAGTTGCCCAGGTGGGCACAGAGCAGCCACCCTCGGGGGCTGGCACAGAAGGCACTGGTGGAGTTGCAGCTTGGGATGAGCTGCTCTGTCAGCTCCCCTGGCCAGGACCATGTCTGGGTGCTTGATGCCACTGACCAGGACCTGCAGCCCCTGGCTGCAGCTGGCCCAGCAGTCTGACAAGTCCTCAGTTCTTTGCCCAAGAAGCTTCGGCACGGACAGTTCTCCATAGCAGAGCCTGGACATGAAATTCAGCAGTCAGCAGGTACAGCAAGGGAAAGGAGTGGAAAACAAAGTCAGGAGATGGAAGTCAGGAGGAAAGGACAGAAGAGATTGCATTCATTAGTTGTGGGCATGTTGAATTGCTCTTCACTTGCCCTGTGGTTACAGGAGAGGGGCAAGGCTCTGAGCACAGCCCTGGTTTGCTGTTCAACAAACATATCTGTGCATGTGCTTTACCTGGGGCAAGCTTGTGGGACTATTAGTGAAAGCTTTTAAGTTGTCAGGTCAAATCTGCCCAAGCAGAGTTGTTGAGGCTATGTGGCCTGGTTTTGTAGCTAGTCCTTGACTCTCCCCGAGTGCTTTTCCAGAGCCATGGACACTGTCTGAGTTTCTCCTTGGTGTCTTTCTGTGCATCTCTCATTCTTACCTCACCTGTGACCTTCCCCACAGCCTTGCTCCTGAGCTGTGTAAACACCTGGGATGCAGATGCTGTGGGCTGCTGCCCTGTGAGGATGCAGGGCTTGGTCCTCCCAAGGGCTGTGGGCACCGTCCTGGATCCAAGAGGAGCAGCTCTGCCCTGAGCACTTGGGAGAAGGAGAGTGTTTGCAGCAGCACATGGGAGAGAAGATTGATCTTCTGAGGGATTTGAATACCCAAGTCCATTAGAATTCCCTGGGAGATAACTCAGATTCATGCTAGTGTACCGTGGAAAGAATTTAAAACTGAGTACCAAAAGCCAGTGCATTGCAAGACTCCCAGCATGTAATTCTGAACCCATTAGGAGATTTGTGCTAATTTTGAAAATAATCTTCCTATTTTAAATATTGCTTTGAATGTATTTTGAACTTGAATATTTGGCAGAAGGGGAGCAATTAAATCAAAGGAAAGATTATATTGTGTTTCTTTAATTGTGATGGATTGAGTCATTTGCTGAAGGAAAATATCTATAAAACATGTCTAAGTGCAGAAGCAAAACTGAAAACAGGTCTTGGTTCTCCTCCCTGTGATGAATATATATTTATGTAATGCATTCCTCCTCATTTCTTGATAACACCATGGGCCCACAGTGCATGAATTAACTCCACTGAGAACTGCAGTGAGATTGACTCTGAGCCTGTGTAAGCATGAGGTATCAACATTTAGGTCCTGTAAGTATTCATTTATACTTGATGGTTTTAAAGCTACCTAAGGGAGAGGAGGGACATCCCTGACTGGATGCATTGCAGTCATTTGGGGTCCAGAAGACTCTCCCATGGCTGTTGCCAGTGCTTGCTTCTGCTGCCCGTGCTGGGAAGTGAAGGCTGGGGAATGTGGGAGTTTGTAAGAGCCCTACATTGGGCAGTGGGTTTCTCTTCAAGAGGAACTGGTGAACCCTGCCTGATTTCCACCTTCAGAAAATCAGGCAACAAGTGGTAGACAAGTGAAGATTTTATTAAAACTGTCCTTTATGGAGGTTTAAAATAAATCTAGTTATTAATCTATACAGCAGACTGTAGTTTTTGTGGCTTTTGTTTATCTGGAAGTGTACTTGGTGAGTGCTGGGTACTCAGTGCTCCCATCAGCTGTGAGTGCTGGACACCTCGAGGGGCCAGCCCAGGTGGGAAGGAGCAGGCAAGCTCAGAGGCTGTCTGACGTGTCTGATGCCACCATGCTCATTGTTAGCTCCCTTCAGGGTGTATCACCTGTCTCTGAGCCATTCCCATCCCTATTTCAGCCCACAGGCTGCTGGCAGCTGCTGTCATTAGAGCAGAGGGGCGATGGTGCTAAATGCTGCTGGAGACAGGGAATGGCCTGGGCCAAGCTGGGAGGAGTTTTGTCCAGCAAGTGATGTCTCGTTGTGGAAGAATTGTGTGTGCAAAGGCACAGCAACAGCTTTTGCTTCTAATTAAGCTGCACCTGTGGAGCTCCTGGGGTTATGGGAACAGAGCTGCAATACAGGTTTTCAAATCTGTGTGCTGTGGTAATAAAGCCATTTGTATTTGAGGATGGTGTTGGCTGTTAACTGTCCCTCTCTGATCCTTCCTTGGTTAATGAAAATAGCAGCTGGATAAAAATGCAATGATTTTGAGTTGTGAAAATGTGTGTTTGCACCACTAATCACTTGAAAAATCAATCTCCAGACCTTCATTTGTTAAGAGCAGCTGATTTGCTGCTCTCTATGCTTTTTCCCTTTTAATAAAACCCCTGAGTCGAACAACAGAAGGACTGTAATTAAGGAGCACTTCTTCCCTTTCTGTGTGACATTCTGTCAAATGCTAGCCAGCAGGTAGCTGGCACACACAGGACAGAAATGCCTTTGCCCTGTTGGTGCAAGCCCAGGCTTCACTTGTGAGAGGGAGATGGGGCTTTGCTCCTCTCTGCACAGGCATTGACAAATTTGGGACTGGATTGTGGTCGTGCTGGATTTGGCAGCACTCTCTGTCCCTTGCTCAGCTTCCCTGGTGGGGATGCTCTCCCTTTGCCAACAAACTGTGCCTTGGAGGTGACAAAAGGAGCCACAGCAGACCCAGGCTCTTGGTTTCCACGTGCTTCTTTCTCAAGAGTCCCAGGTTAGATGATGATGACACAAAGATCTTGTGACATAGTAAAAGATAACTATAAGGTTAATACTCTGTCCCTCTTGTATTTTACCCTGGAGAGTGATAGCTTTGGAGGAGAAAGAATAATTCTGAAGTTTGGAGAGATTCACTAAAATAATCAAGATTTGTGCTCCTCTTAAATGACCTCCCTGTTCAAAGGCACACAGTACAATTTGTCTAGCCAGGCTGTAGGTAAGAAAGGGGCTCAGTGAACAAAGCTGAGGGCTTTGTTTTCTGACTGGTGCCTTCTGGTTTCTAAATGGCCACATAGCAGCCATCTGGCAACAAGGTTTTTAGTATGAAAAATTAATTAGATACAATCTAAGTATGATTCTGCCTTGATTTTCTGCAACACAAGAATAGTTTGTACCCATAAAAGACTAGCAGGAAATATGGTGGTGAAATAACCACTCCTCTTAAATTTTTGTTGATTTGCTTCTTTTTCAAAAAAAGTGAACAATTATCCCAACTAAAGATACGCCTTGTGCAGGTTCTTGCTGTGTTGTCTGAGCTGCCCAACCCAGCCTGTACTCCAGGTGTGACCACCACAGCTGCTGCCTTGGCCAAACAAGGATGGCAGATAATGCCAATAATGACAATATATGCCAATAATGACAGATTGTGTGCCATAATGGGTTTATGATGTGGACGAGTAATTATTATGGACTGAAGCAATTCCACAAGCCTTGTGACTGAGGCTCCAGAGATAACAAGACAAAATGTCAATACAATAAAAGAGTGAGATGAGGAGACACTTTCGGTTATTTCTCTTCCTTTTTTTCGAAACTGAGCCAAGAAAATACCTGATTGTTTCATAAATTCAAGCTCTTCGTTTTTACATTGAAGCCACTAGGAGAAAAATACATGGAAATTTCAGCTTTACCCACAGAATAGTGAGCATGATGTGGAATTCAGCAGAGAGCTTGGCAGCTCATGCACAAAGCTGGTCTGGATTCTCTCAGGGTTTGTCTAAATGCAGTTGTATAAATTCATTGGTGACAGTGTCTGGGCACTGTCTATAGGATTGTTGGTGTAAGGTGTGGCAATTTGGCAAACAGAGGTCTGGGTTTCTTGGGAAGAAGAGCTGACACGGGGCTGGTGCAGGAAGTGTTGCAGGTACTCCAGGAACATGCAGAAAGGGATTTCTGGCTCTCACAGCACTGCTGGGAGTCAAACCAGAATAAGTAAACCTGGGCAAGGATCTAGAGCTGAGTTTGTCCTGACCTTTGTTACACTTAAAATGAGGGAGCTGATCTGCAAACGTGTGCTCTTTGTGATATCCAAAACCTTCACATTTTGGAAGTATTTAAGAGCAAAATTTGTGCATGGGAAAAGTTGTCTGACCACGTTGGCAGTACACTGATATCCCTAGGAAGGTTCAAGCTGATGTTGAGCTAGAGATCACAAGGATGTTGATCCAAACTTCCAGCTGATGCAGCTGTGCTGACCCAGCCCCAGTGCCAGGGGTGCAACCAGGCTGAGAACATGGACATGGAGTTTGCTAAACCTGTTGGTGGAAGTGGTGAGGTGATGGTGGGAGGGAACCTTCCTCTGCAGAAGTGAAAAATGTAGAAAATGTCTTTTGAGGAATTCCTGGGCAGCTGCTGTACTGCAAGCCCAGTGTTTCTGAGTGTCTCAGGTGTGCTGTGGAAAGCACAGTGCTGCCAAAATCTCTGGGAAGGAAAAGGATGAGTCTGGTATTTGGTAGTTTAGTGTGCAGGGATTCTGCTACTAAAATCCCATGACTTGCTTAATGGTGCCAAAATCTGACCTTTGATTCCTGATTCTTTGTAGTAGTTATTTTGTAATTTAAAAGTTACCTAAGTGAATGGAAATAACTTTTTCATCTATACATGATGGCTGGTAAAAGTTCCAGAGTGTGTTGGTGTTTTGCTGTGGTTTGTGTCTATGGGATTTATTATTGTGTTTGGTGTTTTTTGGATTTTGTTGTTGTGGTTTTGGTTTTAGTTTTTTTTGGTGGGTTTGGTTGTGGTTTTTGCTGTTGGGGTTTTTTTTTGTTTAGTTAGTTAGTTTGTTTTGTTTTTGTTTTCTTTTTTGGGGTGGTTTTGTTTGTTTGGTTGGTTTGGTTTGGTTTTTTGGTGGGTTTTGGGAAGTTTTTTGGTTGGGTTTTTGGTTGTTTTTTCTCCCCCCACAAGTCAAACTTTCGATTTTCACTGTCCTAATTGGTAAACCTGAATTACAGGTTGTTAAATTGTGGGGCTGGGTCCTTGCATCATGAAGATGTTCTTGCTAAATCCTGTGAGAAATGTTATCTCTGCTCTTTCCCAGTAAGTAAGGGAGTGGTAGAGAGAAGGAAGGAAAGGGAAACTGAAAATCCAGGTACAGCAAGCTGAGTGCTGGAGGATTCTAGAAATGAGTATGAGCTTTGAGACAGCAGTAATCCGTTTCCCATATGTATTTTAGAAACTCAGCCTGGGAGAAACCTTCCTCTCTCTGCAACCACCCCAGATAATAACACATTTCCTACCTCTGGCACCAAAGTGGCTCATTTTGGAGGTACTCAGTGCACTGAAGTCAGTCCTGTGTGAGTCAGATTTCTGTCTTGGCTGCAGCTGGGGACATTTAAGAAGATTTGTCGCTGTGTGAAGGAGAAATCCATTGTACCTCTGTCACCCCCTGGGAATTCCAGAGCCTTTCAAGGCTTTTGATTAGGATAGCAAAGTGTTCGTTTTTGCAGGAGGATGACTGCTGAGATGTTAAAACTAGACAGGAGATTAACCTAAACGCTGAACAATAGGGTAAAAAGAATGAGTTTTATACAGCCCTAATCATTTGACTTGAAAGGAGTGTTTGGTCTACCAGAAAATTTTTAGAACAATTTATCTAGAAATTAATGCTTGTAGGCGAACTGTTACTTTATTTTTAGTGCTGCCTAAAGCTGACACTGGGATGTGGGCAACTTTTGATCAGAAGAGTTGTCAGTACCTGGTTTTCCATCTGTTATGTGGAAGCTGTGCCCAGAGGGCTGGGCATGGGGTGGTGGGCACAGGGCTGGCCAGGTCTGTGCTGCAGAACAGATCCCTTGTGCTCAGGGTGGGTGCTGGGTCAGTGGTAGAATGAGGTTTTTGAGGAGCCAAGGACTCGTTTCATTGCCTAGAGTATAAGTTAGCCTTTTTTCCATCTGCTTAAATAATGTCAGAGCCAAAGCAAATTTAAATTCAGACACACACAGGTTTGCAAGAAGAGCAGGAGAGAAAGCCAAGTGGGTAAAAGTAGGTCTGAGGAATTGGATAAAGGAAGAGAGGGGTGTGTGAACCTGTACTATCATGGCTGCATAGCACAATACTGATTCAACTACCTGCAAAAAAGGTTTTTGGTGTGCTGAGCAGGCATCTTGGCATCAAAACCTTATTTATAAATCTTTCCATCCCAATTCCAGTAGTGTTGGAAGCTAGAAATAGCACAGGCGAAGCAGGAGCACCATATGGTGAGCACAGACCCCTCCAAGACAGGGCTGGAGCTGGGGCCAGGCTCTGTGCTGTGTTCAGGAGATCTCATTTCGATGCTGAGCACTGAGGCTTCAGCTTTTGGAGCAAACACGGCTCTAATCTGATTGTGAAAGGTGGCATGTGAGTAACACCTGCCTCGGGGACCAGCTCCACTGCTCTCAAGGTAAAGCAAATGCAGTCAGTGTAAAAGGCTGACAGATATTCATGAAGATCAAATTTGACAAACATCCTCCTGATACATTTAATATAAAACGCAGATGGCAGTAATTTGCAGGGTCTCTGGATTCTTGTCATCTAAGGTGGTTCTGCTGGTGTCTGTTTCTCTATCTGCACCATGTACTGAAATATTAATTTCCAAACACATCAGGATCCCACAGATGAAGTGGGCAGGAAATGAATTTCTATTGATTTCAGCTCTGCTTTGATCTGTTGAAAAAAAAAGGAAGAAATAATAGTAATATTTTTTTTTGCTTGCACATCTGCCCAGACATACCAGGCTCATGCCTCCTCCATCAGCAGCTGAAGTGATTTCCACTGGGAGGTTTTGGTTTTCCTGAGAGACTTCAGCTCCCACTTTGTCAGCAACATGAACTGGGACATAGAAAAAAAATAATCCTTCAGAGAGGGGAGATCCTGAACCAGAGCAGCACCAAACACCCCAGAGAGGTTGGTGGTGGTTCAGCAACAACTGCCCAGGAGCAGCTCTCTGGTGAAGTTTTAATTAGGTAAATTTATGATTATAATTCAGAAAAAGCACTTTATCTTACTGAGCACAGGGGGTCAGACTAGATGATATCAAGAGGCCCCTTCACATCCTCAACAGTTCAGTCATTCTGCATATTTTTAAATTCCACTTAATTGTTAAACTAGCAGCTGACTTTTTTAAGCTTTTCCAAGAAAAAAGAAGCAGCTATTATTTCTTAGCAGCAGATGTACAATAACCCTTGATTAATTTGACTGTTCATAGTTTTCCTTAGTTCACAATTTGTTTTTGCTCATAACTTGCTGTGGCTATTTTCAAATACTTTTTGTACAGCTGCTGCAGATCTCCATGCAGAAACTCACTGAAAGTATTTTAACACCCACCTCAGCCATGGCTCGAGTACTCCTAAAATCTTAACACACTGTGTATTTTTCTTTAGAAAGAGGCAAGAGCTCAAAGCAAAAGCTAATCAACTCTGTAAATTCATGTCAGCAAAGTAAATAATGCTAACAAAAAAACCCTCCCAACCTTTCCCTTGAAATATTTGATTTTTTGGTGCATGTCAATGAATAAAGATGTGAGGTTTAACAGGATACTTTAACTTCCATGATAGTTGGGTTTTTCTTGCATAATGCCCTCAGTATGTCTGTGTCTGGTCTATTTGTATGATGGGGATGGGAAGAAAGGAAGTTTTTGTTATCATTCATCAAAGCCTTTTTTTTTAATGTGGTGTCAGAGCTTAGGTTTCCTGGAACATCAAGCAATAATTATCTCCCTGTGTTCGTTGACCTTTCAGTCAACTCAGATTTTGCTTTTGGATTCAATGCTAATTCTGTGGCCAATTTTTAAAGGAGTCTCAAGTTCATCTTTAATTAGAAGCCAGGAATCTTGTTCTCAGTCAGTCACAGGACTTCCCTTCCTTCAACTGACCACTCAGTGCAGTATGTCAATGGTTTTGTTTGAATGCCTAAAATACAGGCAAAGTTTAAGCAGGTTTTGGTTACTAAAGAGCCTTTCAAAAGAGGGTAATGCCCTCAACACGCGTTAGGTTTTGGGGGTTCTTTGGACAAGCATTGGGGGTCAGACCGTGCCGGGTTGGCAGGAGGTTCTGCAGTGCTCAGAGGCTGTGGATGCTCCTGGAGAATGTGCTCTCCTGGGATCAGGTTTATGGTCACTAACACGGATGGAGGCATTCAAAACCACCGGAGTGTGACATTCTCCACAGCTCCCCCTGCTCCCACCCGCCACAAAGAGCTGGAGACAGACGGCGCCTGCTGCAAGAGAGCCTGAGAGCCAATTCCAGGAGAACGCCCAGGCTGCCTTGGACGTGCATTTGATGTTGGCTGACCCCAGACCCAAGGAGGAGATCTCTGATTTCTATCCAGGGCAGGAGTGCACGATGCACTTGGTGTAAGCGAGAATTTGACCTGCTCACACGGTCAGAAAGGTCTGGGAATAAAGAGCTGGGAGCGCTAAGACACTTAAAGCCATCTGAAATTCTCAAATGTAAATGTGTGTTGGATAGGGTATCAAGCCATGCTGACAGCATTGCTTGGCTGACTGGCAAAGATATTCTTTACAAATAGTGAAATGGTGGCCTGGATAACTTAAAAGAGATTATTTGCTGACTAATTTGCCTCCCAAAGGTTTACCCTGAGGGTGTGGTGAGGTCCCTCTGACCTTTGCTTTGCAGCTCCTCTAACGACAATAAACTTAGAGCCAGGGAGGGTGTGAAGTGCCCATCCTGCAGCACAGTGGAGCAATCCACTGTCCTGGGCTCTCCCTGCTGCTTGCTGTAAGAGCTCCCAAGCCTTAAGGGAGGAGGCTGAGTGTCCCTCACTGACATCCCTGGTGCCTTATGGCTTTCTGCTCCTGCAAGGACTGCCTGTCTCTCGTAGTTCTCCAGGCATGGTTGCAGTTTGTAGGTGGATCTTCCACCTGTGCAAGCTAAATTATGAAATGATTCCTGTGTCTTTTATTTTTTTCTTTGTTAAAGTGTCCTG
Source organism: Polioptila caerulea (assembly GCA_013397295.1). Lineage (NCBI taxonomy): Eukaryota > Metazoa > Chordata > Aves > Passeriformes > Certhiidae > Polioptila > Polioptila caerulea. The sequence continues at coordinate 19,705 of VYXF01003818.1, read as the reverse complement.
TGAATGCATGATGCTCAAATACAATCTTTTCTCTGGCAGCCCAGACAGCTGCCAGTGTGTTGAGTTAAACACACACACACATATAGGTATTTGTTGTTGATGTCGTTGTCGTTTTTACATGCTGTTACAATCTACTCAGAGATTTGTAAACCCTATCTCCATTTTCTTACTGAATCTTCCTGAGTCTCTTCCAGGATCTGAGCTCCATTGAGATCTTGTCTCGGTTCCGCTCTGTCAAATTCAGCTCCTTCCTTGCCACTTCAGAATTAAGACCCTTCCCCAAAATTTAGGCTGTTTGGCATTCATTCCTGCAGCTGAGGAGAGCTCCTTTAGCAGTGGAATCTGCCCGAGGGGCGCTGGGAATGGGTAAGGACTGTGAGGCTACAGTTGCTGCCAGGTTCCTGTGTTAGGGCACAAGGGGAGGCAGCTAGAGAGTTTTGTTAAGGAAATTTCAGAAGAATGGGAAATTGGCTCTTGAGAAACTGTTCTGTGTTCTGCTTTCTTTTTTCTATTCACACAAAGATTCTTGACTTTTATTCTTGCCTAGGTTTACTTCTCATGTGCAAGAAAACAGCGATTGCATTTATCTGAAAAGCAAAGAAAGCCCAAAGACCACTCCCACCCCAAACTCAATAATCTAATGGGGCTTGAACAGCTTCCTCCGGCCAACTACTTCAGAAAATGTGGGAATATGATCTGACTACTGTCATGGGTTGGTTTTTAGTAGTTGTAATGATGGCAAATCCTGAGATGGCTTCAAGGTAGAAATTAACACATGGGCTCATCTGACACAACTGTACCACCCAAATAATTGTAGTCCCAAAAGTTGTCATTCTGTAACTTGTTAGTAGACAAGTCTGTTGGCCCTTTTTGAGGACAGGAGAGATTTGAATGTGCTGGGCAATGTAAGGGTGCCCTGGGAGCCTGTGGAGGTGGAGGCTGTGCAGGTGTGTCTGGGAAATCTGTGCCTCTCCCAGGCCCCTCGGCACTGCGGCTCTGCATCCACGCAATCGAGCACTGCAGGAGTCCAACCAAACATGGAGCTGGCAAGGGGATAAGAGATTCTCTTTAGAGGGAACCCAAACTTTCAGAGCTTCTTGTGACTCTAGGAGCCATTCCTGGCTGGGAGAACTAATTCATGGAGCTGTTACAACCCTGATATCTACATGAATTAACAGATTTTCCTCACCAGGTATGAGGGTGAAGTGAATCCTGCAGAGAATAGCTCCACACGTGCCAATTCCATCACATTATGTAAATAGCCTGTGACTAATGGAGAAATCTATGAAATTAAATGAAAGAAATGAAACGAAGTGAAATGAAATGGAAATGAAATAAAAGGCATCAGTCAGTGCATTTTCATGGAAACCAAAGGAACCTTGTTTAAAAATGAGTGATAGCAGACAAGATAATTCTACAGTTGCCATTGTAGAATATTTCTAAGTGTCTTATTAGCATAGAATTGAAAGGACAATGTTGTTTATGGAGTCTATGAGGTTCCACTCAATTCTGCAGCCTGTCTGACCCTTCATTGTGAGGTTTCTCAAAGCTTTTCAACAGATTTGCTCTCCTCTAATTTTTTTCTCTGTCTACTTTTATCTATTTTTCTGTCTCTATTATAATTTTTTTTCTTCCACCTTGTACCCCTTAGCTTTTAAAATTTTTCTCTCTGTCTCCTTTTATTGAACGGGCTGTTCCTATCTTTTTTTTTATTTTTTCTTGTTTGTCACGTACCCTGTTGTTTTTTAATTTTTCTTGGTCCCCTTTTTTTCTCTTCTCTTCTCTCATCTCCTGATTCTTTAAAGGATCACCTTGGCACACTGCTGTCTCTGGAGCATATTTTGTACCCCTGGGTCTGTCAAGACATCTCTGGAGGTCCCCCTTTCTCCTCAGAGTAGTCTTAGTGTTCTCTCCTCCTTCTCATTTGTCTCCACTGGGCCAGCAGCTCCCTCACATATCTGAAGTCTGGCCAGGTCCCTTCCTGAGTACCTCTGAGCCCTTGAGCCATGTTCTGTTTATTCCATGGCCATCCCTTCAACCTGCAGCAGGCTCTGGATCTCTCTTGGGCCTTTGGTTCTTTGGACCTTTTGGTGATTCTTGTTCTGGTGCCCCATTTGAATGAGAAGTGTCCTATCCCAGTTACAACAGCACAACTCACAGCTGGGCAAGGTGAGGGTTTTACACAGGGTAATATTTATTTGTTGGTCAGTGGGAGAAATCAAAGTCTTTAAATCACACACAGCACTGGCACTGCTTTTGTCCACACACAGGATTACAGTCAATAATCAATTGAGCTCTTTGCTCAATGGAATCATTTCCACAGTGGATGCCAGTTCCCAGGTATGTAACCCTAGTTACAGGTGCTTAAAGTGAAACCAATCAACCATAAAATACACAGACATGTAAGGACACAGTTCATGTACAAGGATGTTTATGAATATATTGGTCTGGTCTACATGACCAAACCACTCAAACAAAGCTGTGACACAGCTTTTATTTTTTTAAAAACTAAGAATTTCTACACTGGAATAACATCAGGGAGTTCATGCTCCCCCTCTAGCTTGCAGCAGTTAATTCCATGGTGCTGCTTCCCCAGGGAAGCTCACAGTCCTCCAGCTGGTTGCATCAGGTAACAGCTTTCTGCTGAGGAAGATTTTTAGTATTTTTTCTACTTGGCTATACCAATAAAACCAGGGAAAATAAATTCATCAGCATTACCCAAGACAGGGCAACATTTGCCAGTTTAACTTGAGCAATCTTTAAGTACCATGTATTGCAGTTACATTTACCGCTGTCACACACCATGTTGGAGTCCATAATATTTATGCTTTAAAAACAAGTAATAACTCTTTGTTCCTATTCCTGTCACAGTCAATTGGCTCCTACTGACTTGCTTGGAAGTTCAGTATCAGGATGCACAGGAAGCCAGTGGATATAGTGGGAGAATGTGCAGAGCTGAGGGCGATGTCTTGGAGATGTGGAGGGTCCTCTGTTCCTTTAACAATGATTGTTACGAGTGCAGCATTACAGAGAGATACTTGATGACTGAATGCTCAGAACAGAAATGGAGCATCCATCAACACTTGAGTCAAGTGAAAGTGTGAGAAAGAAATGAGGAGGAGAAATCAAGGCACAAGTATTATCATTCACTTTTGATTCTGAAGCAGTGTCATTGCTCAGAGAGCTCCCACCTGCTAATGAAGAACTCTCTTGTACCAAGATTCACACTGGAAGGAAAAATCAAGCACTTAACTCTGATCAGGATATCAGGAGTAGACAATTGGTATTACAAAAAGTGATGGCAATCTTCTTCTTTTTTTTTTGCCTGTCTAATGCAAGCTGCCCAAGCACTTCTATGGAGAGACAGTAGAGAGATCATCCATCAGCATCACATAATCTGAACCAGAATTCATTTCATGGCTGTTTTAAAACCACTTGGGACATGATATGAAAACCACCTCTGCTGTAAAAGTAAGCACACTTAGGCTTGTCGATGGGATGGGATGGGATGGGATGGGATGGGATGGGATGGGATGGGATGGGATGGGAGCCACTTAGGCCAAGTTCACACCTGGGAATCTCAGCTGGGCCTGAATCAAACATTAAATACTGTCTGAGACATTTGGCAATGAGAGTAATCTGATCTGCTGTGCTAGTATTAAAAAAATAAAGAGTAAATTGCAAATGTCATGTGCTTGTAACATGCTTTAAGCATAGGCCCTGAAGCTGTGAACAATGTACTTAAATTAGAGGAAGATGGTGATAGAGTTTTGTGTTCCAAACCCAGGGAAATACAGTTGATAGTCTGGCCTCAAGCAGGTGTGACACCAGCTTTTGTTAAAAGCTTTTCAGGGAATGACCTTCTGACAGGAGTAGATGGTTTTCAGTACAGGCACTGGGTTCCCCAGGAAAAGTGAAGTTCCTGGATCAGATTTGCTCTCAGTCAAGCCAGGTGCAATGAAGAGAGTGAATCACTTTGTTACCCAGCAGTCCCAGTGGTGAGAGAAGCAGCTCCATCCCCTCTGACCACTCAGGGCCCCAGTGTCACTGACTGCAAGTGGCTGCTTTTAACTTGATTAAATGCCTCTCGTGCTGAACAAACACATGATGTGCATCAGCAGTAAAGGCAGCCCAGTGACCTGGGTTGAAGTTCATGGAAATAGTTAACACTGAGGTACTCCCAACAATCTGATCTTTGGCCTTTATTAGGTATTTACCTGTCTCCTGGTTTCTTTCCTATAATGCACAAGGCAGGTGTTTAAATTAAGGTTTGTGTAATCGATTCCAAATGCATGATTTTTGATTTAATTGGAATAAACCTCTAAATTATGCCAAAGCTAATCCCTACCTTTCACTCAGATACTTGATTACCATGTCACTAATTCTGCCATTCTTACTCTTGTGATGGGGCTGCCCTTATGCCTTCTCTGGGCTCAGGCACTAAGAGATTTACCGGGGTTTTTTTTCTCAATATGAATCAGGGCGCTCTTAACAAATCTGAGTATCTGCACAAGCTGGTGAGGCTCTTCTGATGAGCAGAGTGATGCAGTCTGAACTAATGCTGGAACAAGAGGATTGAACCCTTTAGGAACTGGATGGCTATGGAAAGTGATGTTCCCTCTCCAAGAGGATTGACAGCCTTAAGGTGAATTTCATCACAGCTGAGTCATCAAGGAGCTCATTGTAATTTGAATGTGAATTCTTTTTGCTTAAGTGGGGCATTAATAAATTGCTAAAGTTAGAGAATACTTTACAAGGAGCCTTATGTACAAGTGTTAGAACAGGGGGCTTTGAAACTCAGAAGAAAAAAAAGAACAGGCTTTAGGAGTGCAAGTAATTAATAATATTTAATTTGAACAAGAGGAAGCATGGTGAGTTTTCGGACTGAAGTGTTCTAAGTACTGTATTTAAACAGCTCAATATTAACCAATTATTTATGTTGTCACTATATCACAGAAGAAGTTTGGTTGTTTTTTATGGCCACCCTGGAAAGTGGTTTTAAAACTGTTTTAGTTTAAGAAAAGTTGTGTTCAGTATTATCCTTTTAGGCTTCTTTGCACTGTGTTAGAAAAGAAACTATTTTCAAACACAGAAACTGTGTTTCTGTGAACAGAAATGACCTCACCTGCTTAAGTCTGCCGTCTTGCTAGCACAGCAATGTGGGGAAAAATATTGCTGAAATTAAAATGCAAACCTAATTTTCTACTCAAAGAGAAATCTGAGTAAGTAGTTAAAACAAAATTTACTCTGAATTCATAATGTTTTTTTTTTATAATGGAGATTCTAAAAGGTCTGTTGTACGGAGCAGTGATGATGGTAAGAGAGAAAGCAATGATCTTTGCTGGTGGTTTGGAGAATGCAATGCTTTTAGGAGAAATGCTAAATACATATTTCATCCTGAACAACAACGTTCTGAGTGAAACTTGCAGTACATCGAATGGGTCGTGTTTTAGTGTTCATAAAAAAAATAGAAGTCCAGTTCTAGCCTTTTCCCTGTTAAAGTACAATTTCTGGGCTGAACTGGTACTAGGCCAAAGCAAACTGCCTGAGGGGGCTGAAAGGAAGGCTGGATAGGATGACTTCAAGGGCCTTCATTATAGTGTGAACTGCCTCTAAACTGCAGATTAACCAGGAAGGGTATTGATGAAGGGTTGGAAAATAAAAATGCCAGAAAACAGTGTGTGAAAGGCTGCTGGAGTTAGGAATACCACAGTGTTCAGAGTGCACCTGGGGGAAGCCAGGTGTCTATGAAGGACATCCCCATCAGTGGCTGAAATGGAAACATTTTTGTTGGAGTTAAGGTAGCATGCCAGTGACTTGGAAACTGTGGATTTAAAAAGTAAGAGGTTAATACTGTTTATAATTTATTATTATTGATCTTTAGGACTGTTGGAAGTGGTTTATCAGCATTAAAACTATCATAAAATACCTGTTAAGAGTATGCCTATGGGAGCATAATCCTGGTTTTGCTGAACTAAATGGCAAAGATTTCTTCTAAACTTGGTAACATGACCAAGACCTGCAGAAAAAGGCTATCTGCAACAAAATACAGAATTTTGGAAACTGCAGTTACATTATTTTATATATCCACATGGGGATTATTTAACTTCAGAGACCCCTTAGACGCATCTGTTTGCAGGTTTGAAAGGGCAATGTTTTCATACTCCTCTTGTGATGCTGAGCATCTGCAGTGGTGGGCTAATACCACCAAATCCTTCTGAAAGTTCCTGTTCAGAAAGCCATAAAAGATGGGATTGATACATGTCGAGATCATGGCCACAAGGTGGCAGATTGTAAAAGCCAAGTTATGATTACAGCTCATTAGTGCCTCGTAGTTCCAGTCAAAAACCACATTGAATACATTGAGAGGCAACCAGCAGGCTGCAAAGGTCACAACAATTGACACCAGCATCATATTGATCCTTTTGTTTTCACTCAGCCTGCTCTCATTCTCTCTCATCCTGTCTATTTTGCCTTGTCTCCTTCGAAGACATACAAATATCCTGAGATAGCAGATAAAAATAAACCCCAGTGGGAAGCAGTACTGGAAAACCAACAGGCTAGTGGTGAAAATCAGCCTCTCTGTGAGAGACGGCCACGCTTCGATGCAAGCAACCTTGTTCTTGTAGAAATCACTATGAAAAGACAGATGTATGAAGGGTTCATCTGTTATTTTGTGGAATACTAAAAAAGGAGTGGATATGATGAGGGAAAGCCCCCAGATGAAAAGAATTCCCCAATAAGCATGTGAAATATTCGGCTTCCAGCCACGTGGGTTCACAATTAACTGATATCTCTCAATAGCAATGAGTACAAGTGAGAAAATGGAGACTGTGACAGATAAACTTTGTATGAAAGAGCCTATTTTACACATTGCTTCCCCAAATATCCAGTGGTCCATTAAGGTATATGCAACTGTGACAGGAATGCACATGATACAGATCAAGACATCTGATAAAGAGAGGTTGGCAATCAAAATGTTGGTGACATTTTGAGCTTCTTTCCGTCTCTTTATTATAATAATTAAGCAAATGTTTCCAACAAGCCCCACTAGTGTAACCAATGTGTAAGCTGTAATAAGCAAGAATTCTGCAAGGGAGGAAAGTTGGCATGTATCAAAGTTTAAGAACTGGGAAAGGCTAATGTTAGAGATAGTTTGATTTAGGATCTCACTGGGATGCTGAACAGCTTTATCCATCCTGAAGCATCTTCCAACCTATGGACAAAACCTTGTATTATTTAGAATATACTTTGCATGGAGATTTTCAAAGCAGTGAGTGGGTCTATCATTGTAGTCAGTGTCATTAAAGTTTTGAGCAAATCTAACATGATTAATTACAGTATTGGAAAAGCACATGGTTATTAGAGGGTTTCTCTATCTCTGTGGAAGGAGGTCGATGTCACCTTTCTGAGGTTCTGCACTGACAGTGCTACAGATCTATAACTGATGTACAAGAAATAGCTGTGAGAGCAGCTCTGACTAAACTTGTATGGACACTTTCATACAAATCCTCTTTTACCAGCTGTGGATAAAGCTTGTTTTTCAGAATAAAGTATTCTAAGATTGGTCTCTGCTGAGGATTTAAGAAGGTTCAATGGATTCCAGTGAGGATAGTCTATTGTTTTTGTATTACCAGAAAAGAAGAATTGGGTCCTGACATCACTCTGCTAGCTTAGACATCACACTTAAATTTTTTTTAGAACTACAAAGCAATGTGAGTTAATACACTCAATCCTCCTGAATTAATCAAAATTATGTGTGCTTGAGCTCAAATAGCATTCAAAACCTCTGTGAATGATATCTTAAAGGGAGTTTCCTGTTCTACTGATGCATTGAAGACAGTATGTCCTTTTTCCTAAACCTAACCTGAGAAAAATGTAAACAAAATAAAGCTCACATTGTAGTTATATACACAATTATTCCTCTCTAAGCTCTAACTTAAGCAGGAGTCAAGCAAAAAAAAATCTGATATTAGCACAGTTCTGTGGTTTTAAAGCTAATATGAATGGGAAGAGTTAGGATAAACAGAATATATTGATGGATTTGAATTTATCACTGAATGCAAAAGTTATCTTAAAGGCTCACCAGCTTTCTGGCCAGAAAGAGATTGTTTCAAACCTGGGAAAGGAAAAGCTAAGTATGAAAAGAGTTGTTTTAAAATTTAGAAATGGGTAATGGATATATGTTCTACACATGTATCTTTCAAAACTCAACTTTAACTCACCTTAATTCCCCTGTGAAATTATTGGAAAACTAGCTGGAAGGAGATCATTCTTCACCTCTAAAAATGGCGTTGAGAGCCTGTGGAGAAAGGAGAATGAAGAAGCAGTGGGAAGCTAGCAGATACACAAAAAGAAGAAGGGATAGGTGGATGTTTTATTATTACTAGAAATAACCTGCTTATGTGTAGAAGATTTGTCAGCACTTTCACAGAAATTGTTGCCACTATTTAATCACTAAGGATTTTAAAAAAATGTTTGCTTGCCTGTACAAAATTAAACACTAAATCTAGGGTTAAACCAGACTTCTGATTCTGTAGCTGTTTTCCCACAGACACTCAAATATTTCAGCCAGAGTTATATCCTGGACTACTTCATCCTGATACTTCTGTTTGACATAAGTTTCAATTTAGGATTCTAAAAAATCTCCAAAAAACACCATGCTCGCCTTTGGATCATCTATTTCCACTCTCATTCTGATTAAAAATCTCTTTTCAATCAGCATACTCATGTTGGAGTGGGAAGTGGCTGTAGATGTGTGTGACTCTGTGTGGCCCTGATGTCCCAAAAATCACTGTGGTCAGGGCTAGCATTAAGCCCAGTAGTCTTCCTACAGAATTTATCTGGCTTGGTTAACGCTATACTGGGGAATGATGTAGAAAACTCTACAATCCTGCTGCAAAAACTATGGAAGTCTGGTGGCTCTGATAGATTTTGCAGTCCCTTGCAAAATCCCTACTTCAGCAGGGCAAGGCCAAGAGCTGGGTACTCCAGTGTGTGTGCACCAGCCTCCACCAACTCTCCTGCTCCCGAACCCAGCAGAGGCCCGTGACTCCGGCAGTCCTGTCCTGCAGAACCCGGTGGTGTGGCTGGGCAACAGCCCCTGCAGGCACCAATTTCCTGGAATGCACTGTCAGCCTCCTTTCCCTGGAGCAGCACTGATTGCCTGGCTGGATTTGTCACACCCAAGGATGCATGTGCTGGAAGGACAGAGGCACTAAATGGTAGATTTACCACCAACAGTGGTAGCTGCTGCCCCGATGAGATTTACTGCCACTTCAGAAGGGTGAGGATCTAAAGTCTGGCTGCTTTGCCCCAAGGGTGATCTTTCTCTGCAGTGCCTGTGGTGTCCACCTGGCTGGCACAGATCTGGTACCTTCAGAGACAAACTCTGCTCCTCCCTGCTTTTTATGGGAGCAGGAGAAGCTGTGGGAACTCAAAAGGCCATGAGGCTGAGCCAAGTTTGTAATATTTTATGCACTATTTGCTAAGCTTGCTTATTTCTTCATGGATGCACAACACAGTTTGATAGCAAATTCTGAATGTCCTCTCCCAATAATTCAGGATGGTAGGGCTTCTCTGGCATGGTCTGTTTGGCAAAAGTCCCTGTACTGACCTAATCAGTTCACTTGCTACATCAGTTTTAGGCACACTCTCCATCTACACTGTCCTTTTCTGAGGAATGTGTGTCATTTCTCTTCACTCTTTGGTTTGTGTCGGGAGTTAAAGAGTGCAGTCTTTAGTACACACCATCCTGTGAGGCAATTTAAACATATCCTTGGCAATAAAACAATTACACCTGTATTGGTCAACATCTGGAGTATTCATAGCATTAAAAAATAAGTTACTGTAGTATTTACTGCAGCATGTTGAACAATATTGTAATGCATATTGGCATTTTTTAATCTAATAAATAAATGTTATTGAAATCAGCATCCTTGGATCGCAACTACAGCTGGTACCAGAATGAAGCGTTTAACAAAAAGAACTAATTACTTCAACCCCATATCCATGCATTTAGGCAAAGATTCTCTACCATTGTAGGAGTTTAACACTTTAAGTTATTATAAAACCCTTAGTCTTGTTCGTTCCTCTATCTGCAGAAACATTGCTGAAATGTTCATAAGCAAAAGAAAGGTCAAAAATGAAATGAGTTTTAGAAAGGCTTTCTTTCCTAAGTATTTTCCTACCTATGCTAAAGATGAGCAGTCTCATCCTCTCAAGGTGACCACTAAATGATTCAATTACAAACATTGTTTACTAAGTTCCTAAGTATTGCACAGATAAAATGTGGAGGAAAATTGACATTCAATTTTAAATATAGGTTGTAGAGAATAAAATAATGCTTTAAAAGATATTTCAGTAACTTTTGTCATAGTTTTATGGATTTTCTGACTTCTTACCTGATGAAAAATTCAAGTCATATCCACACTGCCTTTAACAATTTTCCTTTTCTCTCAGAGCCAGCAAAGTCATCTTCTTTCTGTATAAAAAAATCCAGGGCAAAGCCATGCCTCCTAAAGCAACACTTAAAGTCTCCTTTCTTCTCTGTCTGAAACAAACCACAGATCCCCAGTTTCCAACAGTACTGAATCTGCCAGGCTGTAGGAAGGCTGCTGAGGAATAAAACAAGCTCTGGAATCCAAGAAGAGGCGAACAGCAGTGAGCAGGGAGGAGGAAGGACCAGTAGTCATGGGGATGGATTTTCCTCCACTGTGCTGCTTCCCTCCACCCCGTCAAACATCTTATCATGCAATTTCATTCTCAATTATTTAATCTGCTCTGTAGTTCAAATGTTTTCCCTCTGCAGGATTTCATACATAAACATCTGCAGATGGGATATTGTTTTCTTAACTGACACAGCAATACAATAAGCTGCTTGGAAAGAGCATGCACATCCTATTAAGTGTATCATTTTCTTTATTGCAATTAAGATAATCAGATTTTCATTATAAATTGATATTTTAGCTTGCTCTCCTCAGATAAACAATACTCCTGAAATGCAAGGCATGGCACACTGCACTAGCACATCGTGAAAAGGAGCTTAATTTATATTACTGTTTTTTCAGTAACAGTCCATACATTTTGTAGTCACATGTTTATAAAAATAAGCATTCAGCTTATTCACTAAATATTTAGAATGCACATTTATGGAGTGGGAGAGGGACTGCTTTTCTTAGGACCTGCAATCTGGTAAGTCACTGTATAAACTCCTGTATTTTTACCCGGGTCCATGTAACTTCCAATATCTCAGTCTGTTTTTTAAGAGAATGATTTTCAAAAAGCAGTAGGATTTTTGGGATGAGCAATACTGATGCTGTACTGAGGTGCAATTCAGAACTAATTATCTAAAAATGTTGTTGGTTGTCACGCTACAGTATTTGAATAAAAAAGGTGCAGGATGGAGGGAGCCTTTGTGATCAGCCAGACGAACATCCTGCTTTCCATATATTTGAGTCTCTTCATGGTGTGTTTGTCCAGACTGTTTTTTAACCATCTGTGGTAACCTTAGATTAGGTATTCAAGTGCCTAAGTGACTGCTAGGAAGACTGCCTTAACATCTCCCTGTAAAACTTCCTTCTCTTTTGTTTAACCCAGTGCTTTTTATTCTAGTTGTGGTCTGGGAATTCTGGTATTTTAACTAAAAATGCTGCAATCAAGCAATGTGAATATATTTTTCTAAAGCATTTCTAGAACTTGCTGGGTTTGATTATGTCAAAATTACTATAAAAACAAAGCTTTCCCAAAGTAATTTAGAAATTCTGCTTCTGGTTGTACTGTAACCCCAGGAAGTTAATCAGGACCTAAACATGCAATGTGATAGATAAGCATCAGAACAAGCCATAAAAATGCATTATCTATTTATGAAGCAAATAAATCAATAGAATTAAAAGATGTTCTGATTCTATTTATAAATTTCAAAGGTCATGTTGCTTATTTACACATGCCTCTGTTTTTAATATAATTCTGAATGCAGCCCTTCATTTGTGGAAAAAATGGAGTTTTCAACATGTGATTGGTTTTACAGTTGTATCAACCTGCTGCCTCATGTGGATTTAATTGTGTTGTAACCTGCTGTGAATTAGATCACATCCAGCATCAGAGACTTGTGGGTGTAGCTGCTCCTGGTGTGTTTAATCCTGATGTCAAAGGTATGTATGCTAAGTGGGACCCATGGCTCTGGAGGAGGGATCACAGAACATTTTTTCAGCCAAATGCTGGAGCATGTGTTTGCAAAAATGGTTAATGGATAGCAGGATTGTATTTACTTTTTATCAATGGTCTTGTCATTTCTAAATTGCTCAGTATTAAGTGATGTGTGAAGTGCCATAATAGGTTTTTAAACTTAAAGTTTGTAATAACTTGTGCAGCATTGGCAACAACCTGTTGGTGAAAAATAATATTTAACTTCTTTGAGTTCACCTTTTGCTCTGGCATTTACATGATTCCTTGGCCAGCAGGAATATTTCCTGATGGTTGATCACTCTGAGTTTTTGCTTAGTTGTTTCTCCTGTGTAACTGTGCAGCAGTCCTTGTTTCTGCCTGTTGCAGGCTCCTTCAGAAAGTAAGATTTAGTAGAGATGTACAATTTCTCAGCTTCCCATGTGAAGAAATTCTGTAACAGCAGATTGACCAAGAACTGGTTCATAGACTTCTAACATCTCTGAAGGGTCATGGAATCACAGACTGATTTGGGTTGGAAGGGACCTCAAAACCACCCAGTTCCAACGGGCAGGGACACTTCCCCCTAGATAAGGCTGTTCCAAGATCCATCCAACCTGGCCTTGGACACTTCCAGGGGTAGGCAGCCACAGCTTCTCTGGGTGATTTCTTCCAATGACTCACTACCCCCCCATCAAGAATTTCTTCCCAAATCCCACCTGACCCTGCCTTCTGTCACGACAAACACATTCCCTCCTGTGCTGTCACTCCAGGCCCTTGTCCAAAGTCCCTCTCCAGCTCTCTTGGAGCCCCTTTAGGCACTGGAAGGACTCTGAGGTCTCCTTAGAGCCTTCCCTTGTCAGGCTGAGCACTCCCAGCTCCCTCAGCCTGGCTCCAGAGCAGGGCTGCTCCAGCCCTCGTAGCACACTGATGGCCTCATGTGGACTTGCTCCAACAGATCCACATCCCTCTCCCATGGGAGCTCCAGAGCTGGATGCAGCACTGCAGGTGGGGCCTCACAAGAGTGGTGCAGAGAGGGAGAACCACCTCCCTCACCCTGCTGGTCACACTGATCTTGATGCAGCCCAGGACCAGGTCGGATTTCTGGGCTGCAAATGCATGTTGCCAGCTCATGCTGAACTTATTGTCAACAAACTCCCACAAATCTCTCTCCTGGGTAATTCCTTACTAATAAATACTGTTCTTTATAGCACTTCAAAGAGGCACAGAAAAATAACCAAGAATAATTGGAAATTTCATATGTTAGTGTTGGATGTGCTGGTTAATGCCACGAAAGCAAGATAATATGCTGTGATGGAGGAAAAATACACTCCCCTCCCATTTTCCTGTTCTGTGGAGAGATCAACACCCCAGTAAGGGATTCTCAGCAAATGGCTCAAATAATGTGACCAAACTACCAACAGCTAAGTGTGCACAGGGACTTCTTCTCCATGGATATACATATGTAAGTTGAAGCACTGCTCCATGACTCAGAAGCTTTTTCCTAATTGGAAATAATTGTCACAAAAATAATTCATGTACACTACCAGGACTTTAGGTTTCACTCCATTATGCTGCACAGTTCTAAAGGACACCTTTGCAATATCCTTGATGCCTGATCTCATTTTGATTCTCAATTAGCTCATGCCTAGAATGAAAAGTCAACTGTTTAAAATTTTGATATAATTATAAGTTACTTATAATAACATATTAATTTTTAAAATTGTGTCATGCCATGAACTGTTGGCTAATTTCTGGATCTTATTCAGTTGGCACAGAGCTGAGATAGAGATGAATACACTCCCTGGCTGGAAGGTTAGCATCTTAATTTTTTGGGTCAGCCAAGTTAGTTTTCTCACTGAAAAAGAGATAAGGTATGTGAGTAATTGTAATAGGAGTGTGACTGCATAAATTCATATTTTATAATAGATTCCACTTTCCAAACCCTGCTCCAACTCTTTGTAGCTTTCTAGAACTTCTCCAACTCACTTTTACCAAAAGTCATCTCTGCCAAAAAAAGAATTATTTCAGTAGCTCACAGATTTGGGGAGAATATGACAATTTGTATCTCTGGTTTGTTTTTTCCCATTCTAGAGTCTTTTTATAACAACACTGAGAGCACCAAACCCTGCTGTTCTCATGGCATGACATCTTTCTGTGTCCTAATTATTAATTAAGAAATACTTAAATAATCAAAAGGTTTTTTCCATTAATCTCAGTCTTTTTCAATCTTCCAGCTTGTTTCAAACTGTAACAAGCATTTTGATTGTCTGGATTAAAAATATGAATTCTAGATTGCTATTTTCTGTCTAGAAAGTCTCACTTCACACCACCTCATTTTAAAATTTCTTGAATAGCATGGATGTCTTTCAGCTAATTTCAGGCAGGTACTTACTGAGCTTCACAGCACAGCTCTTCCTGCTGTGTTCAAACAAAGCTTAACATCAGTCATGCAAATGCACCACAAATCCACCCCACAGAGGTTCTGTGGAATGAGAGAGTTGGAGTCTAGGAAGAGCTAAGGAAAAAAAATAAAAGCAAGTAGATTTTAATTAAATTGGAAAATACATAATGAAAAATTTGCAGGTGAAAAAGATCAGAGCGTGGCTGAGATTGTTGCTGGCTCCAGGTCTTCCTTTGGCAAAACTTAGGATCCTGGTCTGTCTCAGACTAAGATACAGTGAAATTTCTCCCCTCTCACATCTGCCACAGCATCATTACATTCTTTGATCCTTCACAAGAATCTTGACTTTTGAGACTGTATTTTGCTGCCTTACTTTAATCCCATCACTTCAAATTATGGCCAGCTTTTATATGAGATTTTAGGAAAGAGAAGAAAGGAAATAGTGAATTATTAAAGAAGAGTGAAAAGATGAAAGAGGAAAAGAGAAATTGAACTTCAGAGGGAAGAGAAGGGAGGGCAGGGTTTAAGGAAAATTGTAACTTAAGTCCAAAGAAAAGGATGCAAATTCAATTCTCTGATGACTTTCCACTTCACCCTTCACAAAGGTGTGTTTCTTTCTTCAGCAAACTCCCCTTAAAAATGGCTCTGGGTAGATTTTGTTTAGTAGATAAACTTTGATACTACTTACTGAAGAAATAATACCTGTGGATTATTCTGTTACCTTTTTATCTGCAGGTTATCTTATTTTGCATTAAGCAAATACAAGAGAGGAGTAGTGTTTTATTCCCCATCTGAATTTACACAAGGAGGAGATTTTTATCCTGAGGAGTGTCATGGTCAGACTTGAGGGAGGTAAAAGTCTATCTAGTTGCCTCTCAGTATTTTTTAATCTTTTTCAACAAAAACCACTTTCCTGATCAATACTAATTCATTGAAGTCTCCAAAGTAAGATCACAGGTTTGATGTTTATGCAGATGAAAGTGTAAACAGCAGAACAGAGTGAAAGAGAAACTTTGGCCAAAAAGGCAAGAACTCTCCAAAGACAGCTGTACATCTTTGAGAAGTTTTTGCACCCATGACTAAAGCAAGGTGCCAGGCTGGGAATGCCCGTGGTGCTGCTGTACTTTTACATAAAATGTACCTATGAACTGCACAATTATGCTCTGCCTGAGGTGTTGGTTTTGGTAGGAGTGAACCTTCCAACAGTCTAATAACATCTAATTGAAATGATGAAAATTAAAATCTTTGTGTGTATCTCAGAGTGACGTGGGAAATTGTGGTTGAATCCCTTGTATTCCCAACTGTTCCCATCTATGCACAGTCAGAAAAATCTGGGTGAAATGTGTGTAGCTAGGATGATATTATTAGTCTTCAATGTGAATGCAGAACTAATTCAGCAAACAGTCTGCATGAAGGAATCCCATAGCTTCAAAATGCTTTCTGTCTGCTGAAAGGCCAGACTAAACCTAAGTCTAGAGCATTGCACTGTACTAAAAAAAAAATACTTAAACTCATTAAAAATTCAAGTGATATTCTTAAATTGCTTAAAAATAGAATCAATGCCTGCTGACTGTAGAAGCCACAGATGTAACTAGATTAAAGAGGTTGAAACTAGTTAAAAAGATATGACTATTTATTTGAGGGTTTAGACAAAATATTTATAACTTACGAACTAGTTCTGGGTTCATACTGTTTTTCTATTGCCCCTCATGCTCTTTTCCAAAACTTCATGATTCCTTTTCCATCTTTGCGGTTTGGACCCATTAAATAGCATGGCAAAGTTATGCTTCTTGAATGACAAAAATTGATATAAAGAATTTCTTAATAATTTATTTTGCATCAGCTTTTTCTACGAATATACGGTAACACAGGAAGTGTGTTGGAAAGGGACTGCTCAGATGTCTCTGGTTTTCAATCTCTTGAACAGCAATGCCCTCCTGTGGACTCCAGGCAGTATGATTTCTTCTGCATGACTAGAAAGGTGTATGCATGAAAATGAGTTGGTTTTCCTTCTTCCTAAAACACTAATTGAAATGTCCCATGAAGACATTTAATTTAATTGGCATTATTTGACCAATGCCTCTGGTTTGAGAAAAACATTTCTTTTAGGTAATGATACAGGTGGAGCTTTTATCTGAAAAAGCACCTAACTTCAGAAACTTCAGCTGCTGATTTTTTTTTATTCTATAGGTTGCTATCAGAATTGAAAAAAATGTCATGCTGCAACTGTCTTGTCAGAAAGTGAAAAGCACTTATTTCTTTTGCATGATGCTTTCCTAAATTTTTACATCCATAGGATGGTATTATGCATTTACTATTTTACAGCAAAGAGTTTAAAAACTCCGTGAGGAGGCTGCTGTGGCTGCTGGAGTGTCTCTGGTTTACATCTCTCACACAGTGAGACTCATCTTTGGCTCTGCACTCGCACTGTGGCAGCACCTGTGTCTCTTGTTGGCTCACGTAGCTTGAGGGAAAAGCACATTTCAGGAGCACAGAAAGGCACCTGGCTCCTCAGGATGTGTGTAACAAGTGATGTGCTGCACAGCCTGGGTGCCTCAGCAGGCCTGGATCCAACAGGAACTGGAGAGGTCCAGCTGGAGTCTCCGGGGCAGCTCGGATGACCTGGGAGGAATGACAGTCTGTGGGATGTGCAGGAGCTGATGTTCAGCTGTCTGGGACACCTGCATCCCAGAGCTGGTGGGATGTGCCAGGGCACATGGATGTGTGCAGTGCTCTCAGCCCTGCCAGGGTAGGGACTGAACTTGGGGTGGGGTTTGGAGTGAAGGCATGAACAACACGAGGTCACTTTGGCAGCTGGGAAAGGCGGGTGCACGGGAGGACAGGACACCAGGCCAAGTGCAGTTTGGCCTTTGTGCATTTTCAGAGACATTTCCACCTGCAAGCCATGGGTATGTGTGCCTTAAAGGTGTTTTCCTTTCATTAATCAACCAGTAAAAAGTGTAAATGAAGAGGAAGAATTTGGGCTACACTTGAATTGAGTCAGCAGCTGATTTTCCCTACTGATTTACCCACCACTTATTAGAGACCATCATCTCCCCCTGATGCAAGCTGTGACTTTTTTCTTTGATCTCTTCCTTGGCCTACTTGTCTATCTTGCTTTCAGGGAGAAAAAGTGTGCTGTAAACAAGCTTTGTTTTCTTTGTTATCTGTTGAGGCCATAATTAGTTCCTCTTAATTTTTCATCCTTTTTGCTCTAAATTACTATGGGTCTATAAAACTCTCATGGATTATTTTCTATGTGACATGTATCAGTCTTGTGAAGGGCCATGCAGCTCTTACAATAACTAGTAGGCAAAATATAGTTTTGTATTTCCTGTAATTTTTGCAGATGGCCTCTGGGAAGATTTTTATTTAATATAGTAGGATATGTTTGTTTATTTTAAAACCACAAATATTTCAATGGCATTATGGGATATTCTCTTTTAAACTAGATAAAATGAATGGTGTCAGTTCATGGATTGAGATAAATTGATCTAAACCTGTGACAACTTTCCTTGTGATTCTCAAATATAGGCGTTTAATAGGTTACTCTTACTATAGACTTGGCTATAATATAAAAAAAATCCAATCTGAGTAAAATCAGATTACTGTATTGCAATATCAATGCTACTGGTAATGATAATCATAGCCTGTGAGACAAAAGCATGTTCAGCCTCTCTGGATTTCCTCTGGGGCTGTGGTTAACCAACCCTCCAGGACAGTCAGTGTTCCTCTTGTGTCTGTGTCTCCAGGGGAGCATTTCCAATTGACCCATTTCAGGGGGATGTTGCAGTTCTGCTTCCTCCCTCCTGCCAGCACCAGCAGGTCATGCAAAAAACGTTCCAGAAAGCTGAGGCAGTTGAAAACCAAGTCTTTTGTCATGATAAAACTATTTATGGCTGTCTCAGTTCTCTTACGTGGATTGCTGTGTGTTTGCAGAAGCATCAAGGCTGGCACATGGGAAAGGGTAGGATCAGTTCAGGAAACTGTGGAAGTTTTCCTGACAGCACCTAATGCAAAACGAAAGCCATTCCTAGCTCCTGCTTATTTTTTAACATAAATCCCAGTGGCTGTAAGACCAAAAAAAAAAATCTTCTTTCTAATGAAAAAGTCGCTTAAGTTGAAAGTAATGCTGCGGTCTTCATGATGGCAATGTACTATAAGAGAAAGAAAAAGAAAATTAGCTTGCTATTCATCATTCCACAGGGCTTGCACACTCTAGAACAGCTCTATTTCTCAGAGAAAACCGCTCCTTTTCAGAGCTAAGGAGAGGTTTAAGGGTGAGTAAATTGTGGTAGGGTTGGAAATACAACTGGGAAGCAGGGGAGGAAACAGTAGCAGCAATAGTAAGTGAGAAAGAATCACAGAATGGTTTAAGTTGGAAAAGCCCTTCAAGATCATCGAATCCAACCATTCCTTCAGCACTGCCAAAGCCACCACTGAACCGTGATCCCAGGCGCTACATCTGCACTGTGCTTTAAATCCCCCCGGAGATCTGACTCCATCACTGCCCTGGGCAGCCTGTGCCGAGGCTAGGCAGTGTTTTCCGTGAAGAATATCTTCCCTTCTGCACCCAACCTAAACCTTCTCAGGCACAACCTGAGGCTGTTCCTGTCATCCTGTCCCTTGTGCCCTGGGAGCGGAGCCCGACCCTCACCTGGCTGCCCCGTCCTGTCAGGGAGTTGTGGGGAGCCAGAAGGTCCCCCCGAGCCTCCTTATCCCCGGTGTGAGCCCCCTTCGCTCCCCACACCACCCGTGTGCTCCAGGCCTGCCCCAGCCCCGCTGCCCTTCTCGGGACCCGCTCCAGCCCTGCAGTGCCCTGTGAGCTCAGATCGGGCACTTGGGAGAGGGTTACCGGGGGAAGTGGGACACAAATGAGGGAAGAGCCATCGCTGACAGGGAGCAGACAGAAACAGGGCAGACCGGGGGGTTAAACCCGCGGGAAAGGGAGCCAGGAGCGCAGGGAAGGCGAGGAGCGAACACAGCGGGCGGAGGCTCAGCCCGGCCAAGGCCGTGCCCAGCCGGCAGTGTCCGTATCCAAAGGGGCGGTGCCAAAGGCTGGCCAGGCTCCGCTTCACGGTGCCTTCCACGAGAACACGAGGCAGCGGCAGAAACAGATGCGCAGGAAATTTCACCTGA
>VYXF01003817.1:1000-14758 GCA_013397295.1 Polioptila caerulea | reverse complement strand
TTTTAAAGCTTAACTTCATGTAAGCAGCTCACATTTTTGCAAAAGGTAGCTGGAGAGTTTTGATCTTGTACCCTTATAAGCATCCAAGATGAACTTACACCACGGGAACTTAAACAGAAATAACATAAGTTCTTAATATGATTTTCCTGGGAAATGATATTACCTTATTTGCCTACTTAACTCCTTGAAAATGGCAGGAACAGTCAGAAAACCATATGCTTCCACATAATACAAATCATAAAGCATCCTTAGCTTAGTATGTAGAGTCTGTGGCTCGCTGCCAGCAATTCTTTTTCAGAAACACCAAAACTGGGAAATCTGCTCTGAACTTCTTTGCTGTTCTGTCAAAAAGTATAATTTCTATAGAGTACTAGATATGCACATCCCTGTTCTTTAATAGACCTATTGCAATGCTTTCTGCCCTTTGGCAGGACAGCATACCAATGTTTGTGCCCATTCAGCATTTTAAAGTTGATGTCTAACAAGCATCTTTTCCAGAATCACTCTAGGAACTGAAAAACAATACAACTGTCACCATTCAGAATTTCACCTTCCTCATTCAGAAATACTAGATTGTGCATTGACTTACAGAAGAAGTGAGACAACTAGGCTCATAAACACAGGTGAAGCTGAAAGTCACTAGTGCTTCTTAATAATTTCCAGCAGGCTCACATGAATCCCTATACTGGTCTAAGTCTCTCAAAATTCAAGGCCATGACTAAAGCTCCTCCAGTAACCTCTCATTAGTATATATTTCACAGCATTTCAAGGCTGCTGAGCACTAAAATAATTGATCAGGTGTGGCAGGTTGACCGTGGCTGGCCACCAAGTGCCCACCAAAGTGCTCTCACTCTCCCCCTCCTCAACAGAACATGGGGAGGAAATAAGATGGAAAAGCTCATGGGTCAAGATAAAGACACAGAGATTGTTTACCAGTTATTGTCAGGGCAAAACAGACTCTTACATGGGGAAAATTAATTTATTGCAAATAAAAATAGTGTAAGATAGCAAAGCACAAAGACAAAACTAAAAACACATTCCCCCTCCACCCTTCCCAGGCTCAATTTCACTCATGATTCTTGTACCTCCCTTGCCCACAAGTGCAGGCAGATGGGGAATAAGGGGTTGCAGTCAGTTCAAAACACTTCATCTCTGCTGCTAATTCTTCCTCACACTCTTCCCCCGCTCGGGGGGGGGGGGGTCCCTCACACAGGATTCAGTCCTTCACAAAACTGCTCCAACATGGGTCCTTTTCCACAGAGTACAGTCCTTCAGGAACAGACAGCTCTAGCATGGGTCACCCATTGGCCACAGATCCTGCCAGAAAAACCTGTTCCTACATAGGCTATTTCTTCACAGGCTGCAGTTCCTGCCAGGAGCCTGTTCCAGTGCCTGGCCCTCCATAGGCTGTGGGGCTGCTCTGATGTGGTCCACCACAGGCTGCAGGGGAACATCTGATCCAGAGCCTGGAGTAACTCATTCCCCTGCTTCTTCACTGACCTTGGTGTTTGCAGGGTTGTTCCTCTTGCATTTTTCTCACTCTTCCCTCACAGCTGCTGCACAGTGCTTTTTACCCTTTCTTAAATATTTTATCACGCAGGCACCACCAGCACTGCTGTTTGGCTCAGCTTTGGCCAGTGGCAGGTCTGTCTTAGAGCCAGCTGGAACTGGCTCTGTCTGACATGGGGGCAGCTTCTGGTGTCTTGTCACAGAAGCCACCTCTGCAGCCCCCCTGCCCACCCCCCCAAAGATCCTGGCAAGTATTCTTACAGACTTACAATTGCACACTAATTTCACTAGATCTCCAAGCTATCCCTGATATCAATCTATTTGCTTCATTGCCCCATCACAACCCAGAATTTGAACAAGGTTTCAAGCAGAGATTACTACAGAATCATAGAATAGTTTGAGGTAGAAGGGACCTTAAGAATAATCTAGTTCCAACTCCCCTGCCATGGACAGGGATGTCAGTCACTAGATCAGATTACTCAGGGCCCCATCCAACCTGGCCTTGAACACTTCCAGGGATGGGGCATCCACAGCCTCTCTGGGCAACCTATTCCAGTCCCTCACCACCCTCTGAGCAAAGAATTTCTTCCTAACATCTAATCTAAACCTGCCCTCTGTCAGTTTAAAACTGTACCCCCTTGTCCTATCACTATCTATCCATGTTAGAAGTTGTACTCTCTCTCTTTCTTAGAAGCCCCCTTCAAGTACTGGAAGGCCTCAATGAGGTCTCCCCTGAGCCTTCTCTTCTCCATACTGAACAATCCCAGCACTTTCAGCCTGTATTCACAGGAGAGGTTCTCCAGCCTTCAGATCATCTTTGTGGCCTCCTCTGGACCCGCTCTAACAGGTTGTCCTGGGTTGATGCTGAATTGTATCCCCATTCGTCTGTTTAACTTAGAAATAAGTTTTGTACCTTTAAAACTAGATCTGAGAGTGAAAGAGAAGCGGTGGAATATCTGAAGCAATTGTTTTCAAAACATAAAGATAAGAGTTTTCGGCTTTCCTTCTCATACGGCCTGTGTTGTTTACAGTGCGGACAGCGAGAGAGAGCTCTCCTTTGCTTCTTGTTAGTTTTTGGCTAGCTGAGGCAGAGAAGTTCTCCTGACTGTAGTTTTTCTTTCCTTTTCTTGAAACTGTTTGAACCTGCTCTGGACTAAAAAACCCAAAAGGGCACCAGGAGCTCACATCTGTGGCCCACTGGGCCTGGCCTGGGCCTGGCCTTTCCCAGCACCAGAAAAACTGACAGCAACTGAGCGAGCTGAGCTGCAGCCCACGGGAGAGACTTTGTGAATTTGTCATCTCTGCAGAGCGGCCAGAGAGTTTGTTATTCAGTGTTGTTCATTTATTGTGTTGGGGAGTGCTTTGCCTGTTAAATAAACAATTTTTTTCCACTTTCCTCCAATAATTTTTTCTTTTTTTCCCTGTCCCGAACCAGCTGAGAAAAAGGGCAGTTCAAATTTGCTTTCTAGAGAAACTCCCATCTGGAAGTTTCTCCCCAAATTTGCCCTAAACCAGGACACAGGTCCACACCTTTCTTGTGCTGAGGACCCCAGACCTGGACACAGTACTCCAGGTGAGGTCTCATGAGGGCAGAATAGAGAGGGAGAATCCCCTCCCTTGACCTGCTGGCCACATCTCTCTTGATGCAGCCCAGGATGTTGTTGGCCTTCTGGGCTATGAGTGCACACTGTTGGCTCATGTCCAGGTCTCCCTGGATGGCATCCCATCCTTCTGTTGTGTCAACTGCACCACTCAGCTTGGTGTCATCTGCAAACTTGCTGAGGGTGCGCTCAATCTCACTGTCTGTGTCATCGATGAAGATATTGAAGAGCCCTGGTCCCAAGACAGAGCCCTGAGATACGCTACTTGTCATCAGCCTCCACCTGGACATAGAGCCATTGACCACAACTCTCTGGCTGCATCCATCCAGCCAATTCCTTATCCACCAAGTAGTTCACCCTTCAAATTCCTGTCTCTACAATTGGGAGATAAGGATGTTGTGTAGGACCGTGTCAAAGGCCTTACAGAATTCTAGGTAGATGACGTTGCTTGATCTTCCCTCGTTGACCATTGCAGTCATTCCATCATAGAAGGTCACCAGATTGGTCAGGTACGATTTGCCCTTAGTGAAGCCATGCTGACTGTCTTGGATCTCTTTCTTGCCTTGCATGTGCCTTAACATTGCTTCCATGAGGACCTGCTCCATGATCTTTCCAGGCACACCCAGAGGTGAGGCTTACAGGTCTGCAGTTTCCCGGATCTTCCTTTCTCCCCTCTTTAAAAATAGGAGTGATGGTTCCCTTTTTCCAGTCACTGGGGACTTTGCCTGACTGTCATGGCTTTTCAAAAATGATGGAGAGTGACTTGGCAAGAACATCAGCCAGTTCCCTCATGACCCTGTGATGCATCTCATCAGGCCCCATGAACTTGTGGCTATTCAGCTTCATCAAGTGGTCTCAAACCTGCTCTTTGCTTACAGTGGGAGGGCCTTTGCTACTCCAACCCCCACCTAGAGGTTCAGGGACTTGAGAGACAGGAGAAATCTGACTGCCAGTGAAGACTGAGGTGAAGAATTATCAATTGCAACCAGTTTTCCCTTCTCATTTATTGGGGGTAGGGAGGGATGGTGTGTACACTCTCCTTGACCTTTGTTTTCTGACCTATGTACTTTTAGAATCCCTTCTTCTTAGTCTTCACATCCCTTGCTAAGTTCCATTCCATCTTTGCTTCAGCTTTCCTGACCCCATTCCTACTCATTCGAACCCTGTCCTTGTACTCTCCCCAGGTCACCTGTCCCTGCTCCCACTGGCTGTGCATTTCCTTCTAACTTCTCAGTTTGAGGAATAGATCCTTGCTCAGCCATGCCAGTATCCAGCCTGCCTTGCTCAGTTTCCTATAGACTGAGATAGGGAGCTCTTGCACTCTTAAGTAAAGTGGCCTCAAAGAGTTGTGAGCTCTGGTCAGCCCCTCTGTCCTTAAGGACAGTTACCCAGGTTATCTCATTCACCAACTCCTTTAACAGCTGGAAGTTCTCTCTTGCAAAGTTCAGGGTCTTGACTTTGCTCCTCACCAGGCTCACACTCCTTGAGATCACAAACTCAATCAGGGCACGGTCGCTACAGCCCAGGCTGCCTCCAATCTTAACCTCTTTAATGGGCTCATCTGCAGTGGTGAGCACCAGGTCCAGTAATGCCTCACCTCTAGTTGGTTTGTCTAACACCTGGACCAGGAAGTTGTCCTCTACACACCTCAGGAGTCTCCTGGATTGCTTACAGCCATCTGTATTGCTTTCCCAGTCTGGGTGGTTGGTTGAAATCTGAAATACCCCATCAGGATGAGAGCTTGTGAGTGCGATGCTTCTTGTAGCTGAAATAAGAAGGGCTTGTCGATAGGATCCCCCTGAGCAGTTGGCCTCTAGTAGACCCCTACCACCAGGTGTCCTTTTTTGGCCTGGCTCTTGTTTTTTACCCACAGACTCTCAGCCTTTTTATGCTCATCTTTGGCTTACCAACAGGACTGCAGTAGGTATCTCCTTCCCACATTGATTCTAGCTTAAAGTTCTCCTGATTAGTCCCACCAGCTTAAGCCCACAGACCCATTTGTCCCATCCAGGACAGGTGGATCCCATCAGGTCCCAGTATACATTGTCTTCAATGGTTTAAAACCCCAAAGTTTTGGTACAGGCACCAGTCCTGGAGCCAGGTATTCATATCCTGGGCTTGCCTGATTCTTCCAAAGTCTCCTTCCATTACTGGAAGGATTGAGGAAAACACTACCTGTGCTCCTGAACTTTTTAGGATTCTTCCCTGGGTTCTAAAGTCTCTTTTGATTGACCTTACACTTTTTTTTTTGTGACATTGTTTGTACATTGTTGAAAGAACAGGAATGGATAGTAGTCTGAAGGTTGAATTAGGCTCTTCAATCTTGTGGCAACATCCCTAATTCAGGCCCCAGGGAGGCAGCAAGCTTCCCTGGAAAGAGGGTCTGGTCTGAGAACAGGTGCTTCCACTCCACACAGGAGGGAATCGATGACCCTAACTCGATGTTGTTTCTTCTTGGCGCTGGTCTTAATACAGGTTTTGTTGTGAGGGCTTGGTCCCTCTGACCTTGATAAAACTTCTTGCATAAGTTCCTCCTCTTTCTCATTATGAGCTTTATTTAATGTGCCCATGGCTTTGTACTTGTTCTATAAGGGTATGTGAGAGAGTACCTTAGAGGATAAGGAGATTACTTTCTCTTACTGCTCCGTGCTGCAACTTTCTTCTACTTTTCCTTATCACTTGTGATACTGGCTTCCCTCTGGCAGAAAGCAGATCCTGGACCTGCCTCCATAGTGGCCATGTTGAGTTGGTTTCTATACACCATAGATGGCAGAGTACAGCTCCATTGATAAATCTCCCTCTTAGACTCTCGAATGATCGTCAGTCTGCTGCTCACCTCCTCCTGAAGCTCAGCCACCAAGCAGAGCAGTTCATCAAGCTGGTCACAGCTCCCACAGTCTTGCTTGCAATCACTTTCCATCTCTAGGAATATCCCCTCAGACATCCCATAGCCAGAAACCTGGGTGGTTGCATCCTTGAATAGGAGCTCTGTATGGCTCCATTGGTTTTCCCAGATGCTAGTGTAAGCGCACAGTTTGTGGTGATTGGGAATGGGGCTGTGGCCGAGCCTCATCCCTAATGGGCTATAGCTGTGTAAGACGGGTGAGCAGTGTTAAAGGTAGAGAGACATGGAATGCTGAGGGGTATGAACCAATCACAGAAGGGTGAAGGAGTCACACAGGTGTCATACATGTGAGATAAAGGGTATAAAAGTTGGAAGGAAGAAGTCAGTGATGCTTGGAACCATTTATGGAGTCAATTGCATTTCTCCTTCATCTGGTGACCCTGACAGGATGAAAAGACGTGATGCGAGAACAAAGCCAGGCAGAGAGAGAGCCTGTAGAACAGAGACAGAAGGATAGAGCCTGTCGAATGAAGCCAGAGAGTGCCTGTAAGAAAGGAGCCAGGCAGTGAAAAGTCTCTAGAATAGAGCCAGGTAGACCAAGAGGTTGCATCACCAGATGATTTCTAGATAGATACATGTCCTGGGTTGATGCTGAATTGTATCCCCATTTGTCTATTTAGCTCAGAAATAAGTTTTGCACCTTTAAAACTGGTCTGAGAGTGAAGGGGGGAGAAGGAGAAGTGGTGGAATGTCTGAGGTGGTTGGTTTTAAAACATAAAGATAAGAGTTTTCAGCTTCCCTTCACACATGGCCTGTGTTGTCTACAGTGCAGATGGCGAGAGAGAACTCTCCTTTGCTTTTTGTTAGTTTTTGGCTAGCTGAGGCAGAGAAGTTCTCTGGACTGTGGGTTTTGTTTTGAGGGCTTGGTCTCTCTGACCTTGATAAAACTTCTTGCATAAGTTCCTCCACTTTCTCATTATGAGCTTTATTTAACATGCCTATGAGAGTGCAGCCAGCTGTGCCCACTCCCTTCCTCCTTGGCTACATATTTTGTCTCTTTTAAGTACTGAGGCAAATTGGACTTCTTCATAGGCTGCCAGGATTCCCTTCTCTGTTGGGGTGTAGTTGGCTTTGGGCGCTCTCTTACTCAGGCTCCTGAATCTGAGTGGTCAACTCCAAGTCTTTCCAGGCACCTTCTGTCAAAGGCTTCAGGAAAGACCATTGCTCCCAGCTGCAGAGTAGAGCACATTCTTCACATCTGGTCCTGTTCTGACACATCACATGAGCAATCTCCTGTTTG
The DNA here is from genome assembly GCA_013397295.1 of Polioptila caerulea. NCBI lineage: Eukaryota > Metazoa > Chordata > Aves > Passeriformes > Certhiidae > Polioptila > Polioptila caerulea. Next base: position 7,503 of record VYXF01003817.1, on the reverse strand, counting down.
ATCTGGGTGAAGGCTTGCTGCTGTTCAGGACCGTAGTAGAAGTTGTTCTTGTGGGTGACCAGGTAGAGAGGGCTCACGATCTGGCTGTAATCAGTCAGGAATGTGCATTCTCCAGAAACCTATGGCACCTAGGAAAGCTTGCGTTTCCTTCTTGTTTGGTCCGTGGAAACATCACTGTGATCTTAATGATGACCTCTATGGGTATCTGACGCCATCCGTCTTGCCACTTCATTCCTAGGAACCGTATCTCTTGAGCAAGTCCCTTAACTTTGCTCTTCTTGATGGCAAAACTGGCTTCCAGCAGAATCTGGATGATTTTTTCTCTGTTCTCAAATACTTCCATTGCCGTGTTCCCACACACAATGATGTAATCGATGTACTGCAGATGTTCTGGAGCCTCACCCTTTTCCAGTGCAGTCTGGATCAGTCCATGGCAAACAGTGGGACTGTGCTTCCACCCTTGGGGCAGTCAGTTCCAGGTGTACTGCACTCCCCCTCCAGGTGAAGGCAAACTCTGGTCTGCACTCTACTGCTAGAGGAATGGAGAAAAATGTATTTGTAATGTCAATAGTGATGTACCGCTTTGCTGCCTTGGACTCCAGCTCGTACTGGAGTTCCAGCATGTCCGGCACTGCAGTGCTCAGTGGTGGAATCACTTTGTTCAAGCCACAATAGTCCACAGTCAATCTCCATTCTCTGTCAGACTTGCACACAGGCCAGATGAGACTGTTGAATGGTGAGTGGGCCTTGCTGACCCCCCCTTTGCTCTCCAGCTCACGGATCATCTTGTGGATAGGAATCATAGCATCTCAATTTGTCCCATACTGCCAGCGGTGCACTGTCGAGGTGGCAATTGGTACTTCTTCTTCTTCCACCCTCAGGAGTCCTACTGCAGAAGGATTTTCTGATTGTCTAGGCAAGGTGTTTAATTGCCTAATGTCCTCTGTCTCCACAGCAGCTATTCCAAAAGCCCACCTGAGTCCCTTTGGGTCTTTGAAATACCTGCTCTGGAGGAAGTCTATGCCTAGAATACATGGGACCTCTGGACCAGTGACAATAGGATGTTTCTTCCACTCTTTTTCAGTCAGGCTCACTTTGGCTTCCAGCAGAGTCAACTGCTGCGATTCCCCTGTCACCCCAGCAATAGAAACAGGTTCTGCTGCCACATCTTGATGGGATTAATGTGCACTGTGCACCAGTGTCATCCGAGGCCTTGTATTTTTGTGGCTCTGATGTGCCAGACCATCAGATCCACACTGTCCAAAAGACAGGATTCTCCTGTGCCTCTGCCTGTCTAGAGGCAGGGCCCCTCTAGCCCTGGTTATCATTACGTCCCTGTCCATACATTCTAGCGGTTTCTTTAAGGGGATTGGACATGTCATTCTCCCTTCTCTTATGTTTGGCAGCTCAGCTATGGGAAAGTGGAGCTACTTTCCTTCTGATGGAACTCTCGGTATTTTCTTCCAGTTCACATACCTGTGCTGCCAGGGCAGAAGTGGGTTTTCCATCCCACCTTTTCATATATTCCCCATGTTCACACAGGAGATATCACAAGTCAGGTCATGGGGTGTACCCTCTCTCCCTAGCTGGGGGACGTCTGCTTCTGATAACAGAGCCTCTGGTCTGTACTGATGAGATTTAGAGAAGGTAGTCTTTAATCTCCTTCCTGAGTTTCTGATGAGTCTTCTCAATCCTGTCTTCCAGTTTTTGTATGCGCTCTGACAGACATGTTTCCACAATTGAGATTCTTGCATGAATTGGACTGTGCACAGTGTCTGCATATGCCTGGAGCCTCCTCACCATTGTATTCACTGTCTTGTCCCCCTCATTCCACTTCATCATTGCTAAAGCAGGGGCATATTCTTGTTGCACAAGTTGTGCAAGTTTTAGCTACATCACTGGTGTACATTTTACCATGTCTGGGCTCCTAATTGTTTGATCGTCTAAGAAAACGATCTCTATCACCACCAGTTCTTTCAAGCATTGAATCCCTTGTTCTGTGGTCTTCCAAAAGCTTTGTTGTAGCTGGAGATCTTCTTGGCACAGGTATCGTTCCTTCACGCTTCTTAAGAGCCATGTTCAGAGACTGAGAGCTTCGAGCCCCCTTGCCATCCCTTGGTCAATACCCACATTATGTGACAGGGATCCCAAATGCCTCGCTTCAGTGCCATCCAGAATTATACCATTGCCTGCGGCATCCCAGATTCAGACCAACCAACTTAATATAGATTCATCAGACCGTCAGGTGTAATCTTTTCTTAGACTGCGAAGGCTTTCTATGGACAGAGACTCAGTAATGATTTCTGGTTCTGAGTCCTCTGCTGGCTGTGAGGATCCTGGCTCCCCATCATCATCCACTGGGAGAATGGATTTGGCTTTGTGTTTCCTTCTCTGGACAGGGGCAATTGCTATTGGCTTAGGCTCCCTGTCTGGTGTAGCTGCAGCCTGAGTGACTGGGGTGTCTGCTGATTCATCTACCTACCCATCTGGCTGTATCTGCTGGCCTACAGTATCTAGCAGTGTGTGATAAGCATTAGTCAGGGCTCAGCACATTGCAATGAGTTTCTTCTCATTAGAGTTGTCATTGCACTTCTCTTTCAGATATTTTCCCACCTCATCTGGGTTCTGAATTTGTTCAGAGGGGAAGTTCCAAGCTATCGGGGCAGAGCAGAGAATTCCTTCAGGGTTTGGCCTATGTCTTCCCATACCCCACACCACTCAGAATTTTCCACACCTGGGTCAGGTGTCTGGCAGCCTCTCTGGACATCTCAGCCCTGATTCTAGAGAAGCTGCAAACTGTATAGAGTAAACCTACCAGATAAAACACCAGAAAGGTGATATCTTTACCATCCAGGGGAAACTGAACATTCTCAAAAGGTGACGTACCAGATTTAAAGGGGAAGAAGGAGATGAATGGTCTGGGAAACATCATCCCCAACTTTTCGCCTAACAGACTGGGTGTAATACTAATAAATCCCCAAATAAGGCTACCAAGACCAGGATGGAAAAACAACAGAGTATACACATCCTCAATAGCTCCCAGTACCTCTGCTAAACTTCCATAAATTGTTAGCACTGAGTACATCAATATGGCAATCCTGATTTGTGTCCCTGATTTGTAAAAGGCATATGCCAGGGACAAAATTTCCCCTATATATAGATAGGTAAAGATGCCTAGGTGCCAGATGATGCCTTGAGAGGCTACCTGGAACAGAGGCTAGACAATATTAAAGGAATAAAGTAGGTATTTATTAAAAGGACTTCAAAGGATACACCTTGGGCAGTACAAGAGCTCGGCTGTGGCTCTACCCAAGATGGACGCAAGATGGATGACTGGTCACGAGTTTTCACACTTTTATAAGTTTTGGTCCATTTATATATTGGAGTTAATTTTCCAATTACAGCTTCAGGTTATGGAGTCCCATCCTCCCAGATTGCTTCGCCGTTGTTTACACTTTTGGGCCCAAAGCTGCAACGGTGTCCTTGGTTCTCAGGCTGGAAAAGGATTGTTTTGTCTAACTAAACTGTGAAGAGAACTTGCTAACACTTTATATGAAGTTCACAGTTACACACTAAGACAGTACAGAATCTGGAAAATATAAAAGCTAAAACTTAGGGCATCACAGAGAGCCATTACTAAAGCAAGCAGCATGGCGACCATTGATTGCTTTACCCCAATACAAAGTGTTTCAAACCAGAATGTAATTATTTTTTTCACTTTCTCTTGCCCTTCAAGTTGGACACCAAATTTTGTCTCTGTTTAGAGACAAGTTTAGGAAAGAACACTCTGGAATGAATGTTTCCTCTAAAGAAGAGTTTCATCAATCCCTTTCTGCCAATGAGAAAATGAATGCTAGTGGATGAAACTGAAAAAAACCCCACAACAATTTATTGACCAAGTGCCTGCACAGCACAGGAAAAAAAAGAAAAAATGCTAGGTATTGAATTGTCAGAACCTTACTCCCCCACACACACATATCTACTCACAGCAGAACAAAAAAACCAAAATGCCACGGGAAGAAACAAACAGCTGGTCACATGGCAGGGAGGAACAAAATGGTGCTCGGCTTCTGTCCCAGGGAAGAAAAAACAAAGGTTCACGCAACAACTCTAAACAAACAGATGGGAGCTTGGTCAATCTCTGATGTTGGTCTCCACAGCAGATGAAGCTGGTGGATTTAGGGTCCTTTCTTTCATTGGGCTGGCTTTTTCTGAGGTCTGGCTTAGATGGGGGGTCCCTGTGGCTCCCCCACCAGTCCCGGCCGATTGGCTCCCATCAATTGTCTGATGTTGGACCAAAACCAAGATGAACAGTTCAAGGGAAAAAAAAAAACCCCAAAAGCCACCAAAGGATTGCTGTTGCAGCCTTCAAGGCCAGGGAGAAGGGAAAAGAAACTTCTTGCCTCAGGTAACAAGAAACCAAGATAGCTAAGCAACAAATAACACCAGTCCACACAGTCCACACTGCACCCAGCATGCCCAGGAGTGAGGCTTTTGAGAAAGCCCATGCCAGAACCCCAAGGCTCCTGTGCCTTCCCTGGACCCACCTTAAAGCTACAGCAACCATTTCTGGGCATAGAGCAGACAATTAGGGAATAGAGTATCATAATAAAATCACCTCAAGACACTCATCCTTCCCTGAAACTGGAAAAATAGAGAACACTACTTGTGCTCCTGATCCTTCAACCGGTTGTCCCAAAGCCTTGAGGTCTCTTTTGAATGTCCTTGGACTTCTTATTGCAACTTAATCTCTGCCTACATGAAAAGGCAATAATGGATCTGAGGGCTGTACCAGGGTAGGAAGTTTCCTTACCATGTCTTTAAGCTGGGCCCTGGGAAGGCAGCATACTTTCCTTAAGAAATTGGAGTTTCTGCTCCCCTCAGAAGAGAGTATCTTCTGACAAGAACTCATCTTTTTTTTCTTTATGGAAGTGGTTTTGAAACAGTTCATAGGGTGACTTAACCTTAGTGACATCTCTAACCCAGATAAACTACTGTCCTCATCATTGTTCGGTTCCACCTTTCGGTCCTCCTATTGTTTGGTGAGGTAGTCATGGAGGAGACATGCCTGCTGTGCCAGGCAGGAACTTGTTGCAATTCCCCATGTCCCTTAAAACACTGCATTCTGCCAGGTGGAGAGAGGATAGGGAATCCTCTGTATCATATGTCCTGTCTTTCTGATAGGCCTGTCCCAGGGAAGGTAGGGTGCAATTCCTGTAGTCTATGTCTCAGACTCCTACTCTTCAACCTACTCACCTCCTGTTGGAGCTCTGCTATTAAACTGAGGAGTTCCTCTGTCTTGGTGCATCTCCTACAGGTGTTCTCACTACTGTTGTCTGGCATAAAAGTAAGGCACATCCTGCAGCCTGACACTTGGGTAACAGTGTGTTCCCAACGGAGCTGTGTCATTCAAGGCAGGTGCAATATTTAGAGAAGCTGTGGCCTTTGGAGAGGTAGAAACCTTTGCTCCCTAGTCAGGCCAGTGGCGTTACAGTGCCATTCCATGCTAACTGCCATGCCATGTCCTGTTTCCTTGCCCTAATCACTAGGACTCCCTAGAAGCTTTTTATAAGTGTGTGAGCTTGGCTGCTGTTTCCCCTAGTCCCACTTGGGTCTTGTCAGCTGCTGTCAGACAAGATGTGAGCTCCTAGCACCTCTTTCCTCTCCCCTGAGGTTTCTCCTCCCCATTTTAGGAACCCACCTGTGCATGTGGGCAAGAACACTCAGCTGCAGATTGTGCTGTCACTGGAGCTGTTTGTCTTGGTGACCATAGACCGTGTATTTTAATTTGGTTGTGAAGAGATGAGTTACTACTCTCTACTTTGCAGCTGTTACTTATTCTAATTAAAATCTGTTATCTTGCTTGTGTATATGTTGAGTAGAAAGTAATTGTGGCTTAATTTCTTCAAGAGTGCTTCTTTATTTACAGTGGATATGTTGCTGTATTAGGTTACAATGCAAGATGTAACCAGAAGTATGTATTCTATCACCATCTGTTGAAACCAGGTGAATCAGTGTTCTTTAGTTCTTCCATGACCCATCCCTCATAACTCTGGGGGGGAAGGGGGGAAATATCCTCTGTTAATGGGCCAGCTGTTAAAACCAGGTGAGGCAGTTTTCTTTATCTCTTCCACCACCTATCCTCCGTCCAGGAAGATGTCCTCTGTTAATGGGCCATTGTGTCTCACTGCATGACTGATCAAATTACATCATCCCATTGTGAGATGTTCCACCCAGGGGGAGAAGCCAAGCATTCCTTCCTGGATATAATCTGAGATTTTGGACACCAAGGCAGCCTTTTCCACTGGATTCCCAGAGGAAGACCAGGCCCATCTACACCACCACTAGACCTTCAGAGGAAAACTATACCCTTCTACAGAACCTTATCTGTCCCTCCAGGACTGCAGCCACCATTTAATCAGACTGCTACAATTACCCTGACCAACAGGGTGTCAGATTGTATTCTGACTCTGTCAGTGGGTTTTTTTGTACTACTGCATTTT
>VYXF01003816.1:63306-112412 GCA_013397295.1 Polioptila caerulea | reverse complement strand
CGTTTGCACAGCCGCAAGTCCGCTTGGTTGCATACAATCATTAAAGTAGGAAGAGACCTTCGAGACAATCCAGTCCAACCGTCCGCCCAGAACTGCCCCTGTAACCCCTAAACCGCATCCCCCAGCGCCGGATCCAGACGGCTCTTGACCTCCAGGGATAGTGACTCCAGCACGTCCCTGGGCAGCATGTTCCAATGACTGACTATTGGAGTTCAGCCACAAAACCGTGACCGAGTGCGGGCTCAGCTCTCCCCAGCCGCTTTCCCCCCACACGGGAAGCGTTCGAGGCCGGGTGGGTGCGGCCGTGGGCCGGTGGAAGGGCTGTGTGACCTTGGGCTCGGCACTCGTGAGGCCACAGCTCGAGTGTACGGGGAGCGGTCCTGAGCCCCTCACAAGACACTGAGGAGCGCGTCCAGAGAAAGGGAACGGAGCCGGGGAAGGCTCTGGAGCACAAGTGTGGTGAGAGGCAGCTGAGGGAGCTGCGAGGGGGTGTTCGGAGAAAAGGAGGTTCAGGGGGGACCGTATCCCTCTTTGCAACCCCCTGACGAGAGGGTGCAGCCAGGTGGGGATCGGCCTCTTGTCTTGACAGGACAGGAGGATACAGCCTCCAGCTGTGCCAGAGAAGGTTCAGGATGAACATTAGGAAGCATTTCTTCACAGAAAGGATGATTAAATATTGGAATGGACTGCCCAGGGAGGTAGGTAGTGGAGTCACCATCCCTGGAGGTGTCTAAGGAAAGACAGAATGTGGCACTCGGTGCCGTGCTCTGGTTGACACGATAGTGTTTGGTCACGGGTTGGATTCAAAGATCTCAGAGGTCTTTTCCAATCTGGTTGATTCTCTGATTCTCTCCAGGTCCATGCAAGAGGGTTGGAATGAGACGATCTTTAAGGTCTCTTCCAACCAAAATTCTATGATTCCATGATTACATACACTTTTACCCATCCGGTGAAGTCAGGTGAGCTCTCAACAGTTTTTGCTTCAGATTTTGGAGATGGAGTCCTTCAGCTCTGCCATCGATGGGCACCTTTTTAAACCTTGAGCCCTTTTGTATGTGGCACACCAAAAACTCAAAGAAATTCCTATCAAAGCTATATCCCGTGTAAGTGTTCAGGCAGTGTAATTTATTGCAGAGTAAAGGTGTTTATGGTGTAGGTAAGGATGACTTACACTTTTTAGTTCACAGTTAGAATATTGCATTTAACCATATCGAGATACATAAATACAAATATATGTAAAGTAAGTATTTAATATATAAATAAAATATGTGAATAGAGGGTTGTTTTTAGTGCGTTGTTTGTTTGGTGTTTTAATTTGTTGGGGTTTTTGTTAGTTTTTTTAACTGGACCTTGTTTACCAAGAGCTCTGGGTCACTCTGGAAGTAACTTCCATTATTTTCCACACCCCCAGTTCTTGCATGCCCTGCTATTGTGTCTCGGTGGCAGTTTGGTGCAGCATAAGAAAGGACAGCAGATGGACAGTCCTGATCCCCAGAGGATCTGCATCACTCACACAAGTGTTTGCTGATTGTTCCTCTTCTGGATTTTGAGGCCTGCTGATTATTCACAGTCCACTTACTGCACAACATTCTGACTTTTTTTACCTTTCTGCGTTTTTTGTTAATTAAAATGTCCTACTGTACCAGCTCAAATGCCAAACAAAAGCTGAAGGATCACTTTTATTTTTATCAAATTAACATTTGCTCAAAGAAGAGATAACACAATAGCACAATAACTACAAGATGTGTTTCCTGGAAGTGCAATTTCTGAGTTGTAATTAAACACAAAGCATTATTAATTTAGTCTTCTCTGAGCAACTTGGACATTTTCCTGAGGATTACTGTCCAGATGATAGGCATGTAATTAACCTGGGTTGTTCTCTTTGCCTTCTTTTAACATAGTCAATATATTAGCTTTCTTCCTGTTCTTTGGCACTCCTGAGGTTAATCAAGAGTCAAATTTAAAGATCAAAAAGAGGTTCCAAAAAGCCTTTTCAAAAACCTGTATGCAAGCTATCCTGACTTACTGATACAAATTGCTTAGCTGTAGTTCCACTGTTTAAATTTTTTTTAAGTACTGTTATTGGAAAGAATTTAATCTTTGTCAAGTCTGATAATATTTACTTAATTTCACAGAATGCAAAGCTATTTGTTGAATACATATTCTGACAGAATTGTTAACAATTCTTACATTTCACTTTAGTAATGCCATTGGTATAATTTGCCCTGTACCTATGTTCACATTCAAGCACATTCAAGCACGACTTATGTTTTCTCCAATTCCTATCTTAAAGCAATTTTATCATCTCCATTTTTATCAACAGAATGCACTGTTTGGGCTGTTACAATTATTTTCACTTTCCCACTAGGTTACTGAGGCATTTAAGTACATTTTCATTTTGTCCTGATTTCATTTTAAAGGTTAACTAATGGAATGTCCATTATTGGCTCATAATTTTTTTTTTTGTATTCTTTCCTGAAGGGCCTCAAAGGAACTCATCATTACTTTCAGTTTTGTAAAAATCATTCTTTAAAAATAGTTGCTAATTATATTATTGATTTGCCCTCTTTTCTGTATTTTGTTACAAAAGCAAATAAATTAGGACCACTTATAGGTTAATAATTTTTTGTTGATCAATTTAATTTTGAAGATGAGGGGTCCAGTGAAGTTCATTATACTTTGCAGTAATGTTTTTGACTTAGAAACTCAGGTGTTTGCACAAATTGAATGCTGCAATTTCAAACAAATGTATTTATTCATTATTAATTTCAGCTCTGACTCATTAGCTGATGAACATGAACTAAGAAGTTCAGCATGAATCAAATATGAACTAAGTTCAGCATGAATCAAATCATATACTTGAATTTTGAGCCAATTGTATTTTAGTTTTTTGCACCATTGCAACACTGATCTACAAAGCCAAAATCTGAATGAAAAGGATGTTTCAGCACATGATTTTGTTGTTCTACACAGCAGAGCTGGTGTGCCAGAGAGGAGAGCACTCTGGATACTCCCCTTGTTTTGTCACAACCTTCCCAACTGCAATTTATTTTACAGTGCCAAGCAGTAGTTGAAAAATATTTCTGAGTCCTGCGTGGCTGTATCAGGAATTCAGAAGGCTGTAGCCCCTGGCACTGCAATGTGTGGTTGATGTTTGGGTTGTCACTGGTCATCTTGTTGGGTACAGACTTCCCTTCCTCCCCCATCCCAATGCCAGTGGTATCCAGAGAGCTGAGGGCCAAAATCTTCAAAACACTCTGTTAAGAAGTAATAACACAAAAGCCCAGGCTGTGGTCTATAAATAGTTTTGTTCATCTTGCAGTAAATTGACCTTGTAATGCATCCTAGTTTATCCTTAAGCCCATCTCTGGCTGAATGCCATAGTCTTCTGAAGTAGCTAGGATGTTTTTAGTTGCAGCTAGCCAACTGGGAAGTTGAAATAAAAAGGAAAAGAGCAAAGGCAGGAATCTGAGAGTCTTACTTTCTGTTGTGCTAATTTCAGTTGCCATGATTTGCTTCTCCATGGGAGCAGGGACTTCCTCAGTGATGTCAGCGGGAAAAATGAGTGGCAAACTGATTCCAAGTGTGTGTTGGGACAGCAGGTCAGGAAAAGAGTAACTTTATTTAACACCTGAGGTAGGAGCTCATATTCTCATAACTACAAACAAGTGTTTCACAACTAGAACATCAGGAGCATGACACAGAGCTGCTTGAAGCGAGAAATTGCAGATGCCTCAGCTTGGTAGATGTGCCAGGCTCTGGAACTTCAGACACAAAGGATGCATCCTACTGCTCCTGTCAGAGTGTTATCACAAGATATAGGTGGGCAGATTTTCTCCTGAAAAACAGTTAGATTAATAGGATGTGCGTGTTTTGAAGCTGACAGCAAGAAAACAGGAGTTGTTTTCCAGAAGAAGGCTGCTGGCTCTGTTATGGCTACACCATCCAGCAGTTTCACTAGTCAAGCTTGTTTACATTCCTGCCTGTGTCTCCCGTTCCCTCCCAGTGAAAGTTTGACACTCCCAATTAGGCCACTAAAAACAAGTGTCAGGAGGAGCCATGGCCTGAATGCCTGTGAGGATCTAACTTAAAGACAGCAGTCAAGAAAGAGGCTGTGTTCCCCTGTACGGTTTCAGGGATCTATTGACAGGGCAGTCTCATGTAGGCACGGGATCATTGCTGAAGGAGTACTGTGCTGGAGTACAGAGTATGGAAACCCAAGGACCAGGACCAAATGGTGACAGGAATTCCTTAAGGCCAAAAAGTCTTCAATACCATGCTGATTACAAAAATACTGCTTAAGCGCTAGGCTAGACATTAATGCCAGCAAAGAATTGGAAACAAAGTGTTACGAGATTTGTTCTATCCAGTATTATCAGTGTGATCTCCAAGAACAGGATTTTCACTGCCAGGAGAATCAAGATGCTGAAAGGTACAGAGTGATGAAAGAAGGAGAAGATCAGAGATAAGAGACAAGTGAGGGGTTTGTGTGTGATACTGTATGTGGGAAGAAACCAGAGTCAATGATCAACCGACCGTGGAAGTTCTGTCTGGTACACAGTGATCATGTAATGCTGCCTCTTTGAGCTTCAGCTGTACCTGTTTTACTCATGCTATTGTTTTGGTTACTAAATAAATCCTCCAGTAGCCAGTGCAGACCAGCTGGGTTTTTCTTCCTGGTTTTAGGAAGGGATTTTCCAACATTAACAGCCAAAATATTCTAAGTAAAAAAACACACTCTGAGGACTTTTTATAGCTGTACAACAAACTCTCATTTGGCTTTTAATACAAACTCTCATTTGGCTTTTAATACAAACTCTCATTTGGCCCAACTGTTTGGACGTTGTTTAAATTGTCAATTTATAAAGTAAAAATTTGTCAATGTACCTTTTCCAAGAGCCATTTTTTAAGCTTCTCCCTTAGGATGATTCAAAGACAGAGTTCTAGGCTCCCCAAAAATTTATGTATTTAATTACTCCTTTCAGCAGCATAAATGCCAGTGTTTAACACTGAGCTCATATAAAATCTGATGCAGCCACTTAGTAATAAAATTTATCTTCAAAGGACTTTGAATTAAAAACCAGCACATGCTGCTTTTAAGTTTCATATCTACAAATACAATAAGCCATGGATTTTTTAGAAAAAGAGTGACTGGCATTTGAAGACGACTAAAGACAGACAAGAGAAAGTGCTGTGCACATTTGCTTATTTAAAAAGCATTTTTTAAAATTTTGAGTATTTCCAGATACTCTCATTTTCTTATCTCCAGGAGAATTCAAATGATTGCTAGTTCTTGAAATCTTTGTATTGTAATGGTGTCTTTACCCTTTTATCTGAGTGAAATTCTTCAGCAGCAAGGATCTGCACTGGTTATTTTAATATTACAATAATGGTACTGAAATCATAAGGACAAAATAATCAGTCAAAGTGCTGTTTGTAATTGAGATGCCTTTTAATTTCAACACAGGGGTCCTGTTCAACCAGCATTCCTAGGAAAAATGTGCAGTTTTCTTGGCAGATGTTCATTGTGCAAAATGAGTCCTATGAAACCTTCACCAAAACTGTCTTTTGTATTCCAGCAAAATTTAAAATGTTTAATGCAGTGATTTTTTTACAAGTTCAGCTTTGAAAAGTCTTTACTTCACGTCCCAATGTAACAAATGCTTTACTATCTGTCCCTTGTAACGTACAAAAATACTCATCAACTGATTAAAAAAATACATCAAGCCAGATGGCGCAAAGAAAATGTTTCCACGGAGTTGTAATTTACAAGATAAATAGTGATTAGAGCAGCATTCATGTTGTCTAAATAGAGAGTACTTGTGTGCATTCACAGTGTGTGTAGAATAAATGTCGAATACTCTTGGTGGGTTTACACCCCCTTGTTATGACCAAAGATGCATGCATAGAGAATCAAATAATGAGTGGTAGTTTTAAAACTGTAAATATGAGGCAAACTGAGCCATGGGGTCAGCGAGGGAGAAAAGTACAGGTTCCAGGAACTAGCAGTTCCATTAACTCAGAAAAGGTGTGTGAGCAGTGGGAAACAGAGGGAAAATCTGGACGCATTTGGTAGCAGCCATCTCTGAGCCTGCATAAAAATTGTTGTAAGGGAGATAAAGCTGCATTTCCAAGGTACCTTGCTCCTGAGAAATCAGCCAAGTGCATTTCACTCTCTGTGCTGCTCCTGGCAGAGGTGGCACACCCTGCTTGCGCAGGGTGGTTTGTAGTCCTGATGGCAGACAGGAGGTTGTGATCACAGGGAATGCCAGAAGGTTTTCAAGTCTGGCACAGATGTCAATACCTTCCATAGTACCTTCTACCCAGGGAGCAAAAAACACTGATAAACATTTGTAGATTAAATATACTGATGTCTCTGGAAGCATGTCTAATTATCTCGCTGAAGTTAGCTTTGAAAACATGTAAGAATAAAATCCAAGTCCTAGGGAGCACTCTGTCTCACCCTCTTGCTTGCATGGTTGACTATGACAATGGGAGAAAATCCCAGAAGATGTTTTTGGGAGGGGAGGTACTTGCCCTTAGCTGGGCAAGTTCAGAAGTGGCCTCAGAACCAGAGCACTCCACGGCACTGCCACCTTTGTGTGTTCACCTGTAACCCAAGGGCCTCTGCAGACTGCAAGGCAGACAGATTCAGAGTATTGTCCTGTGAACTGATCCCCAAAGGACTGAAACAAGTCATTGATATTTTGGGCGGTTAATTCTGCACTGGATCATATCTGTGAAAAAACATCTATCTTCTGAATTGTAAAATGGTATTATTGCTATATCATTATATGGGATGGCTTTTAAAGCAATTTCACTGGCAAGCACTTTACCATCCATGCAAAAATATAAATCTGCTGCAAAAGAGCTGCTATTCAAACAGAAATCTCTTCATAGGCGATCTTCAAAGAATTATGGAGTGAATCTACACTGCAGACCACATTCCTAATTAAAATTGGCATGATAATTTGAATAGATGGGACAAAGGCTGTTTAGGACATTACCACATAATAGAGATTGATGAGCATTTTAGAATTGTTTCTAAGGTTAGCCAGTTATTAAAAATTTATTGCTGTTCAGTTGAATAAGTGCATTTTCATAAGTCCTTATGGCATTTAAGAGTTCATTAATGAGCTACAAATATGTAAGAACTCCTGCTATGTACTAATCTAGCACCAAACGTAAGGCTACATGTACAGAACAAAGTAAAGATCTCAGAATCACAGTATATTCTGTGTTGGAAGGGACCCAGAAGGATCACCAAGTGAATGGCCCATGTGGAGTTTAAACCCACAACCTTGGCATTATTATCACCATGCTCTAGCCAACTGAGCTCATCTCAGGGTTGAGAATTACAGTACATAACTGTGAGATACAGAGCCAGGTGATTCTAGAATGCCTCCTGTTCTTTAAAATTAGTATTTGTACCTATCACAGTGAATTCAAACAGAGCAGAAACCTGACTAGTGGTCAGGGACTGTCAGAAAACTCAGGAAAAAAAGATAATTTTACCATCAGCCTTGTACCTCCATAGAAAGCTCATGTTTCTGCCTTATAGTGTATTTTTTTCTCTCCCTGAAAGCTAGATTGAGGAAGAAGACAGGGGTTTTGAAGCTTCACTGTTGAAGGCAAAGAGAGCTAAAACAGCACCAGAAATACACAGCAGAGCTGGAAAGGTTACAGAACTCTTTTTTACAGGGAAGAACTCCCTATCCAGAAGCCTTGCTAGCTGCACAGTGAAACTGGCAACTTGGTGCATTACCCTGCATGCCCAGACATGCAGCAGCAGTGAGCCTGACAAAAACAGTGTTGAAAAACTTGGCAAGAGAATGGTTCCCCAAAATTCTTTTCTGTATCTGGGAGGAAAAGGGAAGGAAGAGTGAAAAAGTGCTTGCATCACTTGTTCAGTTTGGAGCACTGGTGTCTCGCTGAGGGCCACTTACTTCTGCATTATTGTATTTATTTCTTTCTAAAGGTACTAAGTTCTTGCAGATGTTACGTTGATCTGGCCAGAAGAAGCTTCCCTTCCCTTTTGAATCACTTACGTTAAAACTCCAAGCCAGAGCAGTGGTATCTGTCTGCCTCAGAGCCTCAGGCTTTGGGCAGCAGCAGCGTGTGGCTGGTGACCCTCAGATCACTTTCCTGCACAGCTTCAGAATTTGCTACACAACACAGCCTCCCAAAAATCCGTGGGATGCTTGCAGCAATAAGCTACATCAGTGAAGCCAAGATTAGACCTTCGGGGCTCAAATTACTTCCCCAGGGAGGAGAGATGGAAAAGGATTCGCAGTTTAAATTATTGCTGGTTGCAAATTATGATGGAAGTTGGAAACAAAATCTTATTGGAGAAACTCAGCAGGTAACAGGTAATAAAAATACATCCAGCAGCCTAAAAATGTGGCCCTGGTGTGGTGCAGGAACCTCCAAACATACAGGGATTCATCTGTGAGGGAGGCCCTTGGTTGCAGCAGAGGAATGAGAAGAGCTACACAGTGTATCTGTGTTTTCACCTGCAAAGACAGTAAATCAAAATCTCTGACTGGTTTACAAGGCATCTTTGGAAGAAGAAAAATAAAAATATATCTCTTTCTGCTCCTAGTGAGGTACAACAAATGACATCTGAGCTTTCCATATTTAACACAGAATATGTCACACTGATGAGTCAGCCATCTGCATCAAGGTGTCCTACTTTGGTATGTATGGGCTTTTCTCACTAAGCGTTTTCCCTAATATTTACTCAGGTACTAGCTTAATTCTCTTTGCCAAGGGATAAAACAGTGGTTTTAATTAACAGCTATTTACATCACAGTTAAGCCCTTCAGAATGAAAATTTTAAAAAACGCCAACCCAAGCAACAAATGCAGAAGCAGAACAAATGCTTGAGCAGAAGACACAAGCTTTTACTGGCATGCTGAAAACCAGCAAGGTGATTTCCCACTGCTCAGAGCAGGAGAGCAGGACCAAGGTACTGGACCAAGGCAAAGAGAACACTCCTCATCCCGGAAGCATGGTCCCACTCTAAAACACAGCTCTCAAAAAGAAAAAAAACAAACCCAAAACCAAACAACCCCAAACCCAAAATTAGGACTTTCCCTCTTCTTTAAATCAAATATATTCTGTTTCCCTTACTGGAAACCCAGCCTGGAACTGGAGAACCAACTTGGCCCTTCCCCATCAGTCATAAACATCCTGTAGCCAAAACCAGAGCATTACTTACATCTGCACGACCCCAAGGTTATAAATTGGCCTCAGGTATGACTGCCACATTTGAATATGTGTTTGTTCATCATTAGTAACACAAAGTGCTAAGTGTTTCTGACATCCTGTTTTATGACAGGAGCTATTTCTGATGCTTTGCAAGGACATGCTGCTCCTAGCTATACTACTGCATCAGAAGCAAAACTTCAGTAAATTATTTGTATGAAGGTGTGCTTCAATCAGACAGTAGAAGGGCCTTCATTTTGTCATTAACATCAGGAAATATAGCATAGAATATGAAGGACCAAGACTGTTTAGGGAAGAAGATGACATTTTTACCACTTTCCATAGGCCTGTTTGTTTTCAAAGATGATGTTGCACAGAAGTTACTCTAAAATTTGAAAATACATAGGCAGATAAAACTATTTCAAAGTAGGCTTTTTACTATGGCTCTTTAGCACAGCTGACAAAAACAAAAAAATCAAGATTTCCAATTCTGCTTCATTAGCCAGTTTCCCTTCCACAGGAAGAGATCTTTCTTGATCTGGGCAGTTGGCCAGCTCAGTGTCCAATAGGTTATTCCAGTTAGGAATAAAGCATCTTTGATGTAGTTTGGTTTATTTACAAAACTGTAAGAAGCCCTGCTGCTTTGAGCACAGGATAAATCAAACAGGGGGCAGCTTCTTTAACACAGCTCTTTGAGCCAGCACCTGACCCAAGCACCATTTTGCAAAGCTTCTCCTCTACCAGCTCTCCACAGAGCAGTTCTTCACTGCTTGCTCCTCACTGTCATAAAACACATCTCAAAAATCTGATGGAATTGGCCCACCAGAGTGGCTGTGAGTGCTGGTGGCACAGCTGTTCCCTGCCCCACGTGAGACAGACTGCTCAGGCTGCCTCAGCTCAGCAGTGAGGGTTCGGTGGTGGCCACACTGAGGTATCTGGGTTATTAATGCAACGCCTACCTTCTCCTAGCAGGCCCAGGGAGACGTTCAGGAGGCCTGGGAGATACAAATCAGTGGGTGATTCTCACTAAACAGGATCATCCTGCTAGCGTGGGCCCCTGGGTCACCCACACTGCCAGACCAATAGTCAAACAAATTGAACAAAGGGTAATAGAGACACAGGAAATACATTGTCAACACCTTTTAAACTCAGCCATACCTAAAGGGACTGAAAATCCTGCTATAAAGGCTTTCAAAAAGCTCACACAGTCGAAGAGGTGCTGTTAGAGGGTGCAGTTGTGTTTAAGTGTTTGTGGTGGGTTGGCCTTGGCTGCCAACCTGCAGCTGGCCTGCCAAGCCTGCTCTGTCACTCCCCTCCTCATCAGGGCAGGGACAGAACACAAAATTAAAGTCTCATGGGTTGGGATGAGGACAGGGAGAAGTCACTCACCCGTTACCACCATGGGTGAAACAGACTTGACTCACAGATGTTAATTTAACTTACTACCAATTAAATCAGAGTGTATTAATGAGAAGAATGAATCTTGAAAAGGATTTCTCCTTTGGGGCACAAGGAGGGCATGCCCCCTCTTTTCCCAGGCTCAGCTTCGTTCACGGTTTCCCTGTGTCCGCTCCCCCAATGGCACAATGGGACAGGGAATTGAGGATGCAATCTGTTCATCACATGTTATCCCTGCTGCTCCTTCCTCATGGAAAGGACTCCTCATACTCTTCCACTGCTCCAGTGTGGGGTTTCTTTCAGTGAGACAGTTTTCCATGGACTTCTCCAAGGTGAATCCTTCCCAGAGGCTGCAGTTCTTCATGGAATGTTCCAGCACAGTTTCCTTCCACAGGGTGCAGTCCCTCAGGAACAGGCTGCTCCGCTGTGGGGTCACAGGTCCCGCCAGCAAACCTGCTCCAGTGTGGGCTGCTCTCTCCACAGGCCACAGGTCCTGCCAGGAGTTTGCTCCAGCATGGGCTTCCCATGGGGTCACAGCCTCCTTTGGGCATATTCCCCTGCTCCAGTGTGGGATTTTCTGTGGGCTGCAGGTGGATCTCTGCTCCCCTGTGGAACTCCAAGGGCTACAGGGACACAGACAGCCAGGGTATCTTTTCCTCCACCTGTCCATGGAAAGAGTTAATTCTTCTTTCCTCTCTTCAGTTCAGGTGTATCAAAGAATTCCTTTTCAGTCCTATGGTTAAATTTACCTTTTTTCAACTCTAGTTTGGCACACTCAGGTGTTATTTTACTGACTAATGTAACTTTCCAAAATACATTTCTTGGCACGGAACAGCCACTTACAAGGCTTCTCTGACAAATACAAAGATATCAGTCAATTTTTCCCTCAGAGTGCAGATGGGGAGATATTTGCCTTCTGAGGCTGGAGCTGGAAGGCAGGTTGTGTATTTATTAATAACTGAGAGGGAAAATGTTCAAGGATGAGAAGGATGTCCATCAGCCTAGACAGAATATTAATGTCAGCAGCCAGCACAAGGAGGGCTATTACTACTTTAATAAGAACCAAAGACTATTTAAAAAGTTTATGCTTGGTCATTTCCTTCTGCCTAAATCATTCTGGGTCCCTGGTAATTGTATTTCAGCTGTTTCTAGCATTCATTATTGCCTGCAGAACTGCAGAGGTTTGCTACACTCATGCAGCCTCTACTTAATACCAAGCCATTGAGTAATGGTTTAACTATTATTGTATTTCATTTCACTAACTTGCCCTTTTTATCATTTCTGCCAGACAGATATTCAGCTGCAATTTGAAACATAAAAAGGACCATTGCTTTCAGAACAACATAAGGTAGATAAATTTTCATGGAAAATTAGAGAAAGTACTTGATTCTACACCTGAGAGAGATAATGGGCAGATTATAGACAGAGCAGATCACCTGCATTAAATCTAAATACAAATGAGAAGTAAGTAAGTAAAATATGCTAAAAGCCTGTGGGGGAGTAACCAATCAGCTCACCTATGTGTGCTGAAGCTTTGAAGAGAACAGCAGGAATGCACCAGGAATCCAAAACCACTTTCCAAGCAATGGCTGTTTTTAGATTGCAAGTCAGAACACGATTATTTGCTTTTCAGCAGCTGCCCTCAATCACTGCTTACTCACAGCCCAGGCAGCATGATGGTATTTAGGACTCTGCCAGCCCAACCAAAGCACAGCCTAAGGAATTACAGCCTGAAGAGCATCAGAACACACTTGATGGCCGTAGACTGAGTTCACTGGATTTGCTCACCTAGCTTACCTTCCTGCTGTGGCAAACAGGGCAGATCCAACACAACCGTACTTTAAATCATCCTGCCTTCCACAGGCAACCTCAAAACACAGCTGGTTTGGATTGTGTTTTTGTCTTGCCTGTCTTTTTGTTTTCCCTCAGAAATGTTAAAGAGTCGGAGCTGGCCATGCCTGCTATTTACAGCATTTCAGCTTGCGGCACATTAGAGGTGGTTCCCTAAAAAGGATTTATCTCCTTTTCAGCAGCACAGCAGCTGGAGAGTGACTTTTCCTACACCTGCGGTTCCACCTTTCAACTCATCTGCTCCAGCTGGGGCCTGCCAAGTCAGAGGGGCATCCTCAAACAGCCTGTTCCTCTTGTTTTACCCCTGCATCCCCATGGGGTGATTTGGACTGATGAGCTGATCTGATGGAAAGCTAATCCACAAAAGCAAAACGCTGATTTCCAAAAGATCAGCTGGAAAGCAGCAACGGTGTGAGGGCACCTCTGGGCAGTGATTAGCAGGACTCCCTCTGGCAGCTCCCTGCATTTACTGAACATCGAGTGTAACCCAATCCCAAACACTCTGGGAGAACAGACCATCGTTCTGCTGCCACTTGTGCAGGCACCATCTCAGCAAAGTGCTGAATCTACAGGAGATACACTGAACTAGAAAATAAATTTTGGGATTATCACCCTGCTTTTTCTTTGATGCAGTTTTTGTTTGTGAAAAAGTGCTGTGCAGGAGGCTTTTACAAACTCTAAATAATAACAATAATAATAATAACAATAATACGACTTCCAGAACAGCCATGCTCTGTATTGGTAGGGAAGTGAGAGACTTTCTACTTTGAGAACTGTTTAAGTCATCTGTGGCACTTCTCATCTGGCTGTCAAATATTCCCACCACCCCCTGCAACATGAAAAACTAAGTACTGCTGGCAGGTATAAAACTAGTCTTTTCCAAAGTTAAAAGAATCACCATCAGAAAAGCAAGAAATATTTTCTAATGGTAAATCCACAGTGGAAAGTCTGGGATGGGAAACTGGAAAATACAGGAAGTGGCTTGTAGGAAACAAACTGGGTTCATGTGTGCAGTGAACTCAAGGAGGGTGGTGAGGAACATCATGTTTTGATTTATGAATTGGGGTCAGAGTGAGAGTGAAAATATATTCTTGCATCACCAAAACATGAAGCAATGAGCACTTACACCTCCTACATAAAATTAGCATCGCTGTCATCACGTTCATGCGTAAACATACTTTCAATTAATGTCTCTAAAACAAAAGGAAATGAGTCCCACTGATTGCAGTCAGCCCATAGAGTTCTGACTTTTTAAAGTCTTAAGAAGACTTGAAGGTTTACACTCTATTAGCAAAACTGTAAAGTTCTAGTAGTTTTAGCTGTTCTTAATTGGAAATTTTCTTCATATAGCAATAGCAATAAGGTTTGTAAGTTTCAGAACTTGTAGAAATATCAGCTGCTTTCCAGGAAATTCAGTGGTTCCATAGACTGAGTATTTTGGCTGAGAATTTTGGCTCCTACAGTATAATGAAAATTTTATTTCAGGACCCAGAAACAGACAAAATTCAAGATTATAAAAGAGTTGTTTTAAGAGAAAAGCGGGATACCTGACATGACTATAAATGAGCAGATTTTCCTATTTGACAGAAGCATTGCTTTTTAACGGAGAACTGCAGATTTGGATCATGCCTGAGCTGCAGGTGCAGAGGTTTCTGTTACCATCTCCCACCTTGATTTCCTTACTAATGACACGGGGAATCTAATCAATGTTCCATCCACCCGCCTGCTTTGAAAACTGGTAAATAATTTTGACGGTATTTGACAAAAAATTATTTCAGAAGTTGCTAGATTCCAACAGGCAGTCTGCAGGCTACGTGGCCAAGCCACGCCGAGTCACGAGCATTTGCCTGGTCCCCCAGGCACCAAGTCAGAGTTTGAGTTGACCAGCAAGTCAGCAGCAGTGGCAAACCTATAAACTGCTGGAACAGCACATGACTTAGGAACAGGGAGGAGATGGATGGAGACCGAAGATGTTCTGGCATGAGCAAGGGCAGGAAGTGCCAGAAGAAAGGACAAAATTGAGTGGTATGGCCAGACAAGCCAAGGCCATAGGAAACCAGTCTTCCTAGATTTGCTGTTCACAAAATAAATTTACAAATGCATTTCCTAGCATGTCTTATTTGCATGCTTTAAACATGGAGGGATAACATTAAGGTAAGTGCCTATTGCATTTTACTGGGTTGCTACATGAAAACCAGGGAAACCAAAGGCTTGCTGGAAGCACAGTAACATGCTGCAATTGAGCACCAGCATTTACTGTTCTACAGGGCTCCACAGCAGCCAAACCATGGCAGCACTGAGCATCCACTGCCACCCAAACACTTGCCAAGATAGTAGCAGTCCTCTATTACATCCTTTCAGCCTCCACAGCACATTTAAAGCTGTGGCCCCAGTCAAACTTACATCCCAAGCAGAGGGAGTCCTCTGAGGCTGAGAACTGCATGTAAACGTCCACCCATGTTCTAACACAGGCTGAAGAACCCCATTGCTACTGCCTTTGTACTAAATGTGGTGGTGCCCTCCCACAGAACTGTCTCTCCAGCTCAAGTATCAGCTCTCCTTATCATCTGTGTCCACTCCTCTCCAATAGTTATCTCTATTATTTCACCAAATTCTGCCATCCTGCAAATGCTGGCCAAAAGCTTTTGTCATGTTGACTTTACTACAAACAAAGGAAAAAGGATGCAAGACTCTAAGAAGGGTTTTGCCCCTCCCACTCCCCACACCTCCCCAGTTCATCCAGGAGGAGCACATGTAGTTCTGTACACAGAATGCTCTTTTCAGACTCAGCTAAGTTCACTACTCAAATCTCCTTCCTGTCCCAGAATATGAAGCCCTTCACACGATTTTAAAATAAGAGTTTCAAGCAAAACCTAGCTCTTTGTGAAGGAGCACCCAGCCGTAAATACTGCATGAGGTCTCCAGGGAGTTTAGAATGAAGGTGACCTCTGCTGAGACAAAATTAATCCATTGTAAGAAGTCATCAGCAGAAAGTATTCACCTAACTCTGGAAGAAGTTCTGCTTCTGTGCTTCAAGCACAAATGGAAAAAGCTTTAGCTGGAGCAAAAGAACAGGAGGGCAAGCTGGCTGTAAGCACCTTAATGAAGTACGTGTTTGCATTCCGCTGTGCTGCACATCAATAGCTGAACCCTTTCAATAGTGAATGCAGTCTTAAATCAAAGCCGGGCGGTCAAAGTACAATCACCGGTCTTTAGCAGGTGTGGGTGAGGCAGAGGCACACCTTGTGGTACAACGTGACCCACAGCCAGTGCTGTGTGGGGCTTCAAGAACAAAGCTGGCACAGTCTCGAATCGTTCACGGGTTTTTAATGTGTGACTTGCACTAGCGCTGCCTTTGACCAGGGCTAGCAATCTGTAGTGTCTTGGAAAAAGTAGAATTTTAAAATCTGTACTCTGCAGCTTTCTGTGGCCACTTCAGTGCATCTCAAACACACATCTGGTTTGAGAAACACCCCCCTGTGGCAATTTCAAGAAGCTGCTTAGTGTAACAATGCAAGAACAAATTTCACCCTGGACATGGGGGAACTATACTGCTAAGACAGAAACAAACACTCTTTAATAGCCCCCCCAATGCAGACACTCAGCAGACAAATTCTAGATCACTTTTAACTTCCCACATCCACTCTACTTCATTGTGCTGAACGCCCTCTCTCCTGCACCGGTGGCATCTCTGCACAGCCAGATCAGAACTGCACAGCTTCCCCACAACAGTCTGTAAAAATCAGCATATAACCAGAAAAGCCTTGCCACTGCAGATTGTCAAGTCTGCTGTGATTTAGTGCATCACTTGCAAAGTGGACCTTAAACATACATTCTTATTTCAGGACAATTAGTTCAAAGTATATTTTATTGACACTCTTCAAACAGCCTGTTAGAGAGAAGTAACAGTATTTAACAAAAAGAAGGAAAAAAAGAAAATAAAAAACCTGTAAAACTGCTAGCTTGCATTCAGTGTTAAAACTTGGAGGTATAAACAGAAGCTTGGAGTAAAAATATGAAGTATATTCCAATCCTTCAGTGCAGAAAACCAGCAACAATGGTATTTACTCTACATTAGAAGTGTTCTCATGTTCAATTCCAGATATATGCTTCTCTTCTATATATATTTCTGGTAACTTATGTACAAATAAGATGTCCAACATCTGTTCTTTAATACAAATATGTAATCTTTGTGACTGAAATATTACAACAGTTTGATCAAAAGTATAGAAAAATTATTTTAATACCTTTTTTTTTAATGGCAGCGTCTAAAAAACCCACCCTTGAACCCAAATGACCTTAGAATTACAACTATTTCTTCACTGTAATAATACACTGCTCATTCAACATGCAAAATATTATTGCATATATGAGTCACATGAATTGCAACTAACTCTGAAGGAAATGTGCTGTACAGCCCATTCTAGCAAGTGCTAGCTGTAAAGATCACACAGATCACAGAAGAAAGCATAAGTACTAGTGTATTTTTAAATAAAACACTACAAACTCAAGTATTGTCCTCGCACTAAGACTTTAAGGCAATTAAGAGTTTGGCATAGCTGCATCAAGCTCTCCCCTTTCCCAGTTATGAGAATTTATTTTTAGAGGGCTGCTGATGAATTGTTGCTATACATTAATACAACTCAGTATGAAGTGATAAGTCAGTAACAAAAGTTTAATATCCCCAGTTTCACTGAGCTGATCAAATTTAAGCAACAGTTTATCCACCAGCTACATATTCCAGCATAGATTTCTAAATTGTTATGAAAACAGAGAAAATATTCAATGTGTAACCTCTCAGTGTAACAGATTTTATGACTTGAATCCGTTCTTGGGGTATCACAGAATTTAAGAGTTCAAAACAGATCTGACAGTCAAATATTCAGCTTTATAAAGGATAATTATTTGCAGTAAAAATTTGTATAAACATACACACAGTAGATCCAAGTCAACAGGCATTTCTTTATGGCTTTTTTCACTGAGGTACTGTTGTAACATCCAGCAAGAGGACACAAGTGTTCTATAAACACCACATTCATAAGCTGTACCACCAACTCATGACAAGTGGTAACAGACTGCAAATCCTGCTTTGCTGCAGGACTAGAGGAAAAGAGTCTTCCCTGCTATGTGGAGAGTCTCAGTGCAAGCTACAGAAAGCCTTAAAGGCAACTGGCATCAATGGGGGAAAGTCAAAATGAAAGTCTCACTCTACTGAAAAGGAGAAAAAAATACTCATGGCAAATTGAAATCTAATTCCTTAATTTTAAGAGCAAACTTAATATTCCAAGGCAGCAAGGGCATGTAGCACAGCAGCCATACATTAAGACTTGAAATGTGTCATTAAGCTCTTGCATCTGACCCTTGAGCTAAGTGCATGCACAGGCTCAGAGCAGCCAACTGGTGACTGTGACACGACACAGACCAACACTGACACAGGGGAAGGGGCAAGCACAGGAGTTCTGCTGATCCAACAGCAGACAGAAACCCCTGGTGACCATGAGTGTGTTCTTCAACTGTCCAAAGCTGATTTGTGAAATTCATGAAAAGTGCAGTTAGTTACATCTTTCACTGTTTATGTGTGGGGGAAAATGCAAATCACAGTACTCCACTCCCAGTACTCTTAGCATAAGGGGAAAGAGATGTTCTGTTAAGATAGCATGATTGTTGCCACATGCATTTATCATTCCACCTTTACAGCAGAAAGTATTA
Organism: Polioptila caerulea; assembly: GCA_013397295.1. Lineage (NCBI taxonomy): Eukaryota > Metazoa > Chordata > Aves > Passeriformes > Certhiidae > Polioptila > Polioptila caerulea. The sequence continues at coordinate 94,247 of VYXF01003816.1, read as the reverse complement.
TTTTGCTGTTTTTCTTTTTTTTTTAACAGAGTGGCGATATGGTTACGCCAGCCAAGACTCCCATTTTTATTACACCTATGCTAAAAATATGTTTCTGCAATAAATACTGTTAGAGTGAAATGGAAGTTCAAAACATGCTCAGGTAATTACAGCAAGTAGTTCTTTCCAATCAAGGATTTTTAACCCCACAAACCCATTCAACAGGTTGCAGATGCTCAAGTTCCTTCTATGAAGATACAGCACAACATGTAAAACTCAGTGCTTAGCCACATACAATCCATACTGTAATCTATATACATGTTACAACATATCCCCACTTAGATCAACAAATTCATCATCCCTCTTGACCAAGTCATCTTCACCTTCCAGGTCTTTCCAGGTGCTCGTGGGTAAAGCTGGCTTGACAGACTGTCTCTGCAGCAACGCAAACGGAAACAAGGACGACAAACGGGCAGAATTTCTCAGCATGGGAACAGAATGTACGTCTCCAGAAACAGCCTGACTGTGCTCTTCATCCATCTTCACCTGCAGGCTTTGCACCTCCTCCATCAAGTCCAAAATCTTGGCAGCTGTAGCTATTGTCCCACCACCATGAAGCTGGGCCTCAGGAATCCACCGCAGGTAACGCTGTGCCCACACTTTGATCTCGGGGCCGTCGATGCGCGGCAAGAGGAGACCGTGGTAGTCGACAGGTTTGCTGTGCCAGCTGTCATAGAACTCCCTTAAGCTGTTAGGGGGCTCATCTGAGGAATTTATGAACTTGCCAATTCTTTTACCCAGAATGTTTTTAATTAAATGATCTGTTTCCTCCCTGAAAAATCCTCTCTTCGTGGAAGGCTTTGCCTGTGTCAACGGCAATGAAAGTTGTCGTTGATGCTTTAAGAGGATAAAAAAAGGAAAATACTCAGATAAATATTAATGGAATGGGATGTCAGAAAGTAGCTTTAAGAGGAAGAAAAACCAAAATTGTATTCAGAAACTTCTTGCAAGCAAGTCACTTGAACTATATACAAAAGCAGTGGCTTTTTTCAATACATCAAGTACTTCACAGAGCATACTGAGTATTGCCAACTTCCTCCCCTGCACTAGCCAAAAGTAATACTGATAAAGCAATTTTCTTTGAAAAAGCCAAATCATTTGCTTACATTAAAGTATTGCAAAGGTCCATGTTTAGTTTAAGCTAGTTAGAAATCAGAGAGCACTTTATTTGTAGGTTTTTATGCAGTGGTCCCTCATTGCATCTCAGATTAATGCTGTATATCATACTGTCAGTGTCTCACATGAGAATGCTTTGCACAGGACAGAATTTAACCAATGAATTGCAAAGGAAAGAGGCTACTCCAAAAATTTTTCCTTGAGTTTGTGCTATGTGCCAGTAATGAGATGGTCCATCCATAATCCTCCATACTCCAGACTGTTTTTTTGCTGTTGTTGGTCCCCCTCCCACTCCAAGTGCACACACACTCCCGAGTTACACTCAGACAAAATTAAGGAGGCAATCACAAACCTGCGTATTTCAGTCAGGTACTCCATGGAACAACTAAATGAACTCCCTTCAAACATGTCATTGCAACTCAATATTAAATCTCAAGACTTTCCAACAGACTTGCATAGAAGTATGAAGAAAAAGAATCCCTAACTTCATGGCTATGAACTATAAAAGAGTTATTTACAACTGAGGTGGATGCAAACTGGATTCTTAAGATCCAGGTGGGTCTGAGGTATACATGTATTTTGTCAATTAACAAAAGTTTGCACCAATACTTTCACTGTGAGTCCATTTGAAATAAGAGATATGCAAAATATTTCTATAATGAAAGAAACAGTTTAGCAGCACATATCTTACTTTGAACCGTGCAGTCTTCCGTTGACTTTTATCTGGTTTTGGTTTCTCTGCATAAAGAGGGTTGTTCAGAAAAGCCCGGGCCTTGGGGTCAAACTGCACAGACCAGTCCCACACAGTAAGGAATCTGAAAGGACCACTTTGTGTCTTGAAGCTTTCCCCACTCTGCCAAAACAAACAGGTCACATTTAATACTGTTAGAAGGGAATTCTGACCAAGTCAAGGTGAAATTAAGAAACTAACTTTTCAGAAAAAAGGCCACAGAGTTGCAACAACACTCGTGCTTTCTACAACAACAGTGCAATTATTCTTACACATATGAAAATAAAGTTAAATATTCTCAGAAAAAAAGAAGTTTTGAAACTTGGGCAAGAGAGAGACACTTGGATTCTTCAAACACAAGGGGCATGTTAGGATTCCAAACACCAAAAATTGTAACTGCAGTCATGCAGTGCTACTGGTCTAGATTTTCTGATCAACAATTTATTTGTATGAAAGACAGTAAATCTTCACTTTTCCTTTGGTCTCTGTGCAGCTTTGCAGAGGGTACTCCCATTGCTCCTACCTTCTTAGGCTACAGAGGCGCATGAAACAAATATAAATCAACATTCAGGAGATGTTGATTTTGGAATACAACAGAATATACTACATAAGAATTCCATAGATAACTTATTTGGCAGGAGAGCTGGATGTTCCTCGTAGGTTAAGGAGCTCTAATTTCACTGAAGAGCAATAAACATTAAACTACAGCTACATATTAAAGGTAATTTATTCCTTCTGTCATCATAAGTCCTGAACTTGACTTCTTATAGCCAAAATTATACTCGTTCATCCTTCAAGGCACTTCAATAAGTAAGGAAAAACTGCTGTTGGGAATTGCTTTTTTTGAGTGTTCCTTGTTTGTTGGTCAAACTCATTCTCCAACACACAGCATCCATAAAATACCAAACCCTTACCTTATTAGTGTCTCTTTGATGCTGAGAGTTGAAGAAGAAAGTGCTAAAAATAGGCACATAAAGGCTGTCTGACAAGACAGTTAAGTAAGTTTCTGTGAACTCAAATGCTGGAGGATACTGTTGTACCAACTGCCAAACACAATTTAGCAGGAGCAGGAAAACAGGAGCCTAAGTAAAGAAAATATTTCATCAGTTTCAAAAAAAGTTAAAATTGTTCCACGATGCAAACTATTTACTTTATAGTATTTAATGTCTCCAAATATAATCTTAAGGCAAGAACCCTGACTAACTACAGAACTGCTGCATATATATTTGGCTGAAATCTGAAGAAAATCTGAGCTACCCTTGGCCAAGTATTGACAGAAGAGATGAGCACTTTCTACTCTGAAAGTTGCCACTATGCAGCCTTTTAAAGGTGGCAAAGCAAAACTAGTTTATACCAATTGTTGACGACAATTTGCCAGTTTACACCTCTTACATCCATTCAAATAGCAATGTGATCTAGTTTCAAAGCAAGACAGTATAAAGTTGATCTCCAGAAGTGACAGGAATAGGCAATTAACTTCAGTTATTTCTATGGATGCTACTACCATTTAACACAGTTTTCAAGGGCACATGATATACAACTTTCAAAAGACTCCAAGACTGGGAAATTTTACATTTGTTGTCTTAGTTGACCTCTAAACAGCAAACACAGTGACACTGTACAAACATCAACCCATAAAACAAAACACAAAAGATCCTCAGAGTAACTGGAACTTCTGGGCTAACAGCTAAATCCCTCCTCATGCTAAGTAAGCTTATAAATAGTAAGTAAGGAAAGCAATTTAAAAAAATCGTACCTCCTCTTTCTCACTTTTGTGTAGGTGGTTACAGCGATCCAAAAAGCCATGTCCTCCAATCACCCACTCCTTCTGAATAAGGCTCTGAAACCCTGACTTTGTTCTGCTGTATGAATCCATCATCACTTGAACCAGACTTGAGATTACACAGCACAGATCAGTAGCACTCTCTTCTACAAAGGAGAACAGAAACCACATTCCATACTGAGCCATTCCTCAAACTTTGTGTAGGAAAGCAAGGCATTGCCATGTTCACATAAATGAAATCGTATTTTGGGATCAGAGCAGCACAGACATTTCTGCAAGTCAGATATAAGTTAATCCATGATTACAAATTTAGGGTTACTTAGACTCTTATCCTAGGAAAGTACTTTGACAACAAAACCTGCAAGCCCCAACTATTACTTCTATAACTTGTCTGTGCCCTTCAGTCTCCCACAGGCACACACTGCCCCTCAGCCCAGTTATTTGTCCTTACCCTTCCTATCCTCCATGCCTCTTTTCACAGCGTGTGTAACTGCCTCCTCATGCAACATACATTCTTCACCTTTCCAAAAGGTGCCTCCAGAAAACAACTCCTCCCTGTGCTGGGTTTCTCAAATGGCAATATGTGTGAAAACCCAACTAAATTACCAATTCAAGAGTTACCTAATAGTTAACTTTAGGTTTGGTTTTACATGTGATTACTCAGTCTAGGAAAATAAACTCCTCAACAAGTTTACAGTAAGCATATTCTTCCATGTATTTTTAATAAAGAGCCTGGTGATCCAGTGTGTATCTTAAAAAAAAAGGTTATTTTGCAAAGTTTTCATATTACTGGTCCTTTGTGTAGATATGGTTCCCCTGCCCCTTAAAGTACACCAAAGGGTCTAGCAGACCTTGAATAAAGTAAACTGGGAAACAGGGATGTTACTTCTTCTTTATGCAAGACTCTTATGCCAATTTACCAGCAGCTTTTTCATTCATATCCTGGAACTATGCTTAACCATATCTTCTTTAACTACAGGAAGCATTTCCAGGAGTGTGAGAGATTTAGGCATCTTACTTGAGTGCCATATGAATTTTAGCAAGCCTCTACCATAACTATAAACCTACAGCCTAAGCTACTTCAAAATTAATTTAAACAAATCAATATATAGGACTAACTCATTAAATTCTTACCTATGAGGAGAACATTTGTATGCTGTATTTCCAGACACTCAGCAACTTCTATTGCTTTCTTCAAGACTCTCCTGTGTTGGTACAGGAAAAGTTGAGTGAAGTTTCTTATATTAGATTCCCCTACACAGGGTTAGAATGCCATACTTGAAACTTGACTAGCTCTTTAAAACGCAAAGCTCATGCTCAGTTTGTGTAAATGAAGAACTGCTTAGCTTCAAGAACATTTTATTTGGCCATTAACCATGCATTTTCAGTTGCTATGATACAACACTTGATTCTGGATCAACAGCAGCCATCACAGACTGAAGTATTACAACTGCTAAGAACCAGATCTTTATCCTGGAAAGAGTCAACATCACCACATTTATATTCTAACGTACTACATTTCTTCCAAAATGTGGTTTTAAGAGGCAGAGGAAAGGATGAGTAATCAGCTCTTGTAAACACTCAGACAGAAGTTACACAGAGAACATTATTACACAGGGACGACTGAGTGGAATTACAGATCACGTAAAACCAGATGTAACACTCTTGGTTTCTAGATCTAAATCTTCATAAAGTTAGTTCTTTTCAGCAAAAGCCTGCACAAAAATGACGATTCTTGCAATATCTTAGGTCACTAATAGAAACTGACAGTTTATTTCTTAAGTGTGGAGTTGATAGAACAGAGAAGAATCTCACATCTAGAACACGTGACAAGGCATTCCTACTAAATGCAAGAGCCAAGAACAGGCTGATGCAGGAACCAACTGGATCCAAGTATGGAAATGACCAGTCTCAAAGCAACCTAAGGGTAGGAACCCGGTCTGGCTTTTACTTTAAACTACTTGTGACCTTGGTTTTTTCTCAACATAGATGGTTTTCACTAGAACCTTTCAATAAACACACACATTTAAATTCTGGATTAGTGAGTGAATATCTATCAATATTTATTGATTGTTATTAAGACCAGAAGGGACTGGAGCTGACTGCAGAAGCACCCCAGGGTAATTAGCTGATCACAGAACAAACTGACAGACAAAAGAGCTAGCACAAAGTAACACTGAAAGCAAAACTCCTCAACATTCCACTACAACAAGCCTTAAGTTGGCCAACACCATTCCAACACTTACTCACTGTGGACTGCTGAAAAAAGAAAAGAGAATTTAAGGAACAATCAACACAACAAGAGGACAAAACTGAGAAGAAATGTCCTTTTATAAATATTTGGTGGGCTAACATCTTGAACACAGCACTTCATCTCATCCTAAGGACATTACAGAAGCAGAGAGTACAGAGAATAATGGCAAGGCCAGTCAGAGACACAAAATAGTTTCATACAAGAAACAAACAGGATTCTTGAGTTTGGAAAGAAGGTGACAGTACAGGATGGAAATTACTGGATCTGTATTTTTAACTGGCTCTCTGAAAGAACTGTAATTGGAATGGTCTGCTACTTCTCACATCCTTTAAAGTGGTTGGTTTAACACAAGTCCACACTGTTAAAAACACTGTCTCAAGTTGCAGAAATAAGATATATAAATGGACCACAAGTCTGTCTTAATTTTTTTTCCTACTGGCAGTAAAGAATGTAATTCAGTTTCAAGAAACTAGCTAGAAAACCCACTACAAATGCAATTACCAACAATTTGAAACATAGAAAGCTGAAGATACAGCAAACCTTATTATTTCTAGCCAGTTTGTGCTCTCCAGTAATGAAAACCATTTCACATCAGTTGCCCAGAAGTCTGTACTGCTATCTGCAAAAAGAAGAGAAAAACAAAAAAACTGGTTTGTTCACATGTACACAGTGATAATTACATCTATCTGTTGAATTACCCTTTAGTTATGAACAGGTACAAAACCACCAATACTAAGGAGTCAGCAAATCTCAATCACAATTAATGTTGACACCTTATAACTAAACAAGGAAGTGAAGTACTCCTACAAACATCAGCAGAGTTTTATAGCACCACAGCCTTTTAGAAAAAGTATGTTGAAGGTTCATGGCAATCAAACCAGGTATGGAAGTATGTTGACAAAATGGAAAAGGAATAAAAAAGTTTAACCAGATGTGATCTACATAAAGCTTAACCCTAAGAGGGTAGATTTTGAAAATTATTACCATCAGAGTTAGAAAAAGGCATTAAAATATATAAATGGGGAGGCCAAGTTCAATGCCACCAAGATATTAAACTCTCATGAATTTCACTAGGACTTGTGTAGTTTTTTTCAAACACCACCTAAGTGTCCATTGCTTTTATTTCTATCAAAGCCAGTAAACAAATACTGGAAAGCTTTCACAAACTAATATGGCCAATTAAAACCAGAATAGATTACATTTCCTGCATGAGACAAACCCTGAAGGCCTACAACAGTTCTACTTCTGAGAAACCAGTTACACATGCTTCCCTCCTCCCCCATCCTTTCCATGATAGCTCCAGTTCCACTTGTTTCTGTGTAACTGCCCAGAGTCTCTCCAAACACTTCAGTGTTCAATTCCAGCACATTTACACACACTTCTGTCTCTGCTGCATCTTTCATGTATGCCTCAAATGCAGAGGCATATATATTTTATTTCTATAGCTCTGCTGCCTCCATGCCTCTGCACCTCAACCTGTTCATTACACAATTTAAACTCCTCTCCCAACTCCTTTCACCCTGGCCATAAAAAATAGTTCTCCACAAAAGTATTAGGATGCATCTTCAAAGCTGTTTCCATTAGACATGCTTTTCAACAAATCCCACCATCCTCACAGTAAGGAAGTTTTTCCTAAAACCTGATCTAAATCTGCCCATTTTCCCTTGTCCTGTCATTTTATGCTCTCATCTAAAGTTTCTCTCCAGTTCTCTTGGAGCCTTTAGGCACAGGAAGGTTCCATAAGGTCTCCCTGGAGCCTTCTCTTCTCTAGGCTGAACAATCCTAACTCTCCCAGCCTTCCCTCACAGCAGAGATGCTCCAGCCCTGTGGCCATCTTTGTGTCTCTCCTCTGGACTCACTCCAGCAGGTCCCTGTCCCTCCTGTGCTGGCCCCAGCTCTGGGTGCAGAGCTCCAGGTGGGTCTCAGCAGAGCAGAGCAGAGGGGCAGAATCCCCTCCCTGCCCTGCTGCCCACGGGGCTCTGGGTGCAGCCCAGGACACGTTTGGCTCTCTGGGCTGGCAGTGCCATGGCCAGGATAAGTTGCCTATACCATATTAACTAGGCACATACAGGACAAAAGCAATGGTTAATGTGTTCAGACTTTAAAAGGTGGTAATAAGGTTGGAATATTCTGTAAGATCTTAGTACTTCTGCAAAAGGTTACCCAAATGTTTTTCTCAGACTGAACGTGCATAGTGCTATACTCAGTGAGGTACAGTCTACTAACAAACCTTATTTAAAAAACTGCAAGAAACACTTGCTAGATTGCAGTTTCAACACATTCCCTTTTGTATGAACATATGACAATGATAAAATTACATCCTTGAAATACACAGTATTTCCTGAGACAGGTTAAATGACTTAAATTCAAGCTTTGGCCTTTTTCCTACAGAGAGTGAGTTATCACAAATCACATAAAAAGGTCGTTATTTTTAGCTCCTAAGATTCACTGTGGATTTGAGTGTATTCTAGACAAAATCCTCAGTGTGAAACTCAAATACCTCATATTAAAAGTGAAGTGGAGCTTTTTTCATCTCAAGAGGTGAAGTCGAAGTGTTTCATGACAGCAAAATAGTTGGAAAGTCTAGAGCACACTTTCACATGGCACCCATTTTATTGCTTTCTGAAGGACAGAACTTAAGCAGCTTCATATGTTTTGAGATGTGCCTAGTGTGTAACAAAACCTACGGCAAAAATTAACTAGCATTTAGTCTCTACTCTTGACAGAGCCCAAAGGCTACAAGGCTGTCCAGGGAAGACTGAAAAATCTTCCCCACAAACTTCATTCCAGCTAGTGTATTCCAACTCTTAAGACTCCACTCCTTCAAAAGTAATTTTCAGATACTGTGACAGCTTAGCAAGAGGTGGTTACGTTAAAGAGCTACAAACCTTCATTCACATCCCAGACATAAGCACAATCTTCAGTTATATGTTTTAAAATCTGCTTTTAACCACCCTCAAAATCAAGACACCAATCAAGAAAATTACTGCACTCAGGAGACACAGCACATTATTGTTATTGCTTTGCTTTAAAGTCTGACTTACCTAGCAAAAACAGCTGTTTAAATTTTGTGTATGCAGTCTGGATATCTTGCAGAGATGGAAGGCTGCTTGACAAGTCATCCATCTTCAGGAGCTCATAGGGAGGTTTGCTAATTGTCCTATAGATTCTAAATCAAACCATCGAGAGATTAAAGCCTTCTGCTTTACAAGTCAAAAAATGTATCAACTATTACCACTGAAGACAAAGTTAATAGGTATGATTTGTCAAAGAGCTGTAATATCAGAAGACAGACACTCTGGAAAGCTAGTGACCTCCCTGCATTTTTAAGTACTGTCTGAGAGCTTGCCTACAGGCTTATAACAAGATTTGATGCTTTTAACCATGACACCAATAAAATTATACTTGTGCCTATTTGTGCAGTTATGAATATTACAAGCACTACTTGACTTTTACTACTGTTTCTTTAGTATTTTCTCCACTAGACACACCAAAATCACTTTACTAGGAGGCTGCTAGAGCTGTATCCTGAAAGAAGAGATGGATAGAAACACCCAAACCTCCCAGCAGAAGCTTACAATTTCTCTTGACTTTTGCCAACCAGGTTCTCATACCAAGCTGCCAGATCTACTAACAAAACCCAGGAGTAAAGGAAATTATTTGGATTCAAACAAGACAATGTATCTTGCACTTCCCTATATACCTACTGAGTTTTTTTCCCTTGAAGGAGAGGAAAAAATACCACAACAGACGATGCTTTGGCTTGGACCCAGAACACTGCCTCTCATTCATGTTCCAGAGCTCAGATGAACCTCAACACAGTAACTACATCTGCTGTCACTCTGGCCTCTCTATTATCAAGACCTGGGAAAAGTTGCTCTAGCTCATACTTCAGAAGTGAGGCCTTGTGGGCACTTTTCCTGGCAGGACAGAGTGCTTTGCTTCCTGCAGGCTGCAGCACAGAAACCTGCTTTAGATGAGAACTACAGGGGTCCACATCAGAAACACGGGTTACCAGACCTACTGGAAGATGCATGAGATCAGAGAAGTGAAGGAAAGCAATTGCTGGCCAAATACAATACTTCTTACAAATGAAGCAGTAAAGAACTTACGCTGGAAGATCAGGCTCTGAACAGCTTTTTTAAAAAGATAAGCTGCTAACAATAAACATCTGCTCTGTGCCTGACTTCAGACTATTACTACATTATAGTAATTATATTTATAGATATATTTATATTTTTATAAATATGTAATTTACATATCATTATATATAATATAATATATGCATTCATTTATATATATATAAGCCCTTTAACACACCCTGATGGCCAATTTGTAGATGTATTTCAGACTGCAGTGATTAAACACTAGTACTGCACAGCAAAGAAAACCAGCAATGCTGCCTCAAGTTCAAATGGCCACAGAAAAGGGATCAAAATATCAGAGGATACCTTGTTACAGCTTACTGTTAGTTTTCTTTACTTTCACATCACAAAAAAGTATTAAAGAGTTTTAAGTCATATAATCTTTCCCATTTCAGGGTAGAAATAGTAGAGTACCTGCAGGAAGGGCCACAACTCTTTCCTATGCAAGTATAATTAATTTTATAAACAAAAGCAGTTTAAAGAGCCCAATCAAGCTGTTTTGTTAGTTCTGTGTGATTAACAGGTCTCCATCTATGAGGACCAAGGAGCCAAGGTCAATGTGCACACTCTACGTATGAGTCTGTGATCTAACAGGTAGCTGCTGAGAGGGAAGTTCTGCCCAGGAGAAACAACAGGTTAAAAGAAAAAAAAGCCAAAACTGAAGGGCAAAAAGTCATTGCCAATACAGTCAGACAGCTGTGCTCCTTCCCTTAAGTTAAACTTGCCATTTTTCAAACTGCTGAACTAATTCAGCTCACTACCCCATCTGAAAAAATGCTGTCTGCCTTCACATCTGAAAGCAGCATTAGTGAATTGCTTAGGCTTTCTCAGTCATTTTAGATAACCTTAGCTCAAGAAATTTAAGAAAATGAACCTAGCTCTCAGAAGGTCACAGAGCCCTAAAAACTCAGTTTGCAAGTGCACATTTAGAGATGGCATCTACACTTCTCTTACTTGCAAAACAATTAAGCCATTAAACCCTACAGGCTTTGCTGCTGCTTTACCTAAATAACACACCACAGTTTGTACAGATTCCTCAGAATTATATCTGTATGTACAGAAAAAGCCTTCAGTGAAGTTCCAACCCTGCAAAAGTGACCAATGCCATTGGGTCAAGGGCTTAAATACATTCCACTACAGCAAACTACTTTCAGACATAGAACTTGTTTCCTGATGTGTGAAAGCTTAAAAGATATAGCATATATGGAAAAAGAGAAGCAAGGTCCATACCAAGCAAAGTGTTGTGGACAGAATAGCTATTACTGACCCATCCAAGAAGGCTTTTTGCATTTGTGAAGTGCTGTCATCCTGTTCTTTGGGAAATGTGGACATTTTGAGAAGGGCAGCACCGTTATGGCAAGACCAACACCAAATCTGCAGAAAGACATTTACCATGTGAGAAAAATTAGTAAATTGTCCTAATACAAATTGTCTAAATACAAAGTATTTGCTCAAGTGATTGTGTGATATCAAAATTTCTCTGTGCTTTTGCTTCATTGAATTTTTAGTGTCTTTAATGAACACCATCAATAGAAGCAAACTCCTACACCTGCACCAAAATTATGTGCCTGAGTACACTATGTTACCACTTGCAAGTTTTAAGTTAGGGTTTACACAGGCACAGGGAAATAAAAAATGTCAGATTATGCCAAAACATTACTTTCTCAACTTACCTCACAGGTAAGAAATAATTGATCAAAAAGTCTATGGCCAAATTATGTTGGAATATATGCCACAGCAAGACAGAACTTGTAAGTAACTTATATATATATTATCCATCAGTTTCTCCATGCAGATGGTAGGTTTTCCTAATAGCTCAGCCTTGAGATAACTCACAATAGATGCACTGATGCTTTTCCATGTGAACTATGCATGAAGACTAATTTAGGCATATGAAATAAATTATTAAACACTCCACAGCTGAACCAGATTTCATGGTCACAGGTATTTCTTGTGGCAAATCAGTCCTCAAAGCTTCTTACTTCGATTTACACACAGTTTCCTCATTCATACTTACTCCTTGAAGCTCTCAAGATGATCTGTAAACTTGCATTAAAACAGGTAGTAAGAATCATTTTCATCAGGAATGTTACACAAATGAAATTAGGAAGTTGAAGTTCCGTTACCAATTTACAGTAACCAAGTGGTGTACCTCAGAAGGACACAGAAACTGCACAATCATCAAAGTGGAAAAAATTACTATACTGTCCTTCCATTGCTTTTTCAAACAAATTTAATATGGTCCAGCTATCTTGACACTAGCTTCACAGAAACAGTCCAGCAATAATCAGAAGAGTTCTACAAGGCCTCTGAACAGTGGACAGCTACAGATATCACCACCTATCTGGACATCTGTAAGGCCTCTAACATGGTTACCCATAAGGTCCTTCTCCCAAAATTTGAGAAGAGATAAAGATTTGATGCATGGACTGTTCAGGGATGAGGAATTGGTTGAATGGTCACATCAAGAGAGTAGTGGTCAATGTCCCAGTGTCCAGCTGGAGATCAGTGATGACTGGTGTCCCTCAGGGGTCTGTACTAGGGCCAGGACTATTTAACACCTTCATCAATGACACAGACAGTGAGATCAAGTGCAACCTCAGTAAATTTCCAGATGACAACAAGCTGAGATGGTTTGACAGCATGCCATCCAGAGGGACCTGGACAAGCTGGAGGAGTGGCCCACGTGAACATCATGAGGTTTAACAAGGCCAAGTGCTGGTGCTGCACCTGGGTAGGAACAACCCCCGGTATCAGCACAGGCTGGGCATGAACAGCCCCAGAGCAGCCCTGCCCAGAAGGACCTGGGGGTGCTGGGGGTGAGAGGCTGGACATGCCCCAGCCATGGCACTGCCAGCCCAGAGAGCCAAACGTGTCCTGGGCTGCATCCAGAGCCCCGTGGGCAGCAGGGCAGGGAGGGGATTCTGCCCCTCTGCTCTGCTCTGCTGAGACCCACCTGGAGCTCTGCACCCAGAGCTGGGGCCAGCACAGGAGGGACAGGGACCTGCTGGAGTGAGCCCAGAGGAGAGACACAAAGATGATCACAAGGCTGAAGCCCCTCTACTGAGTGGAAAGACTCAGAGAATTGGGGTTGTTCAGCTTGGAGAAAGCTTTGGGGAAACCTTTCTGTGGCATTTCATTACTTAGAGGGGGCTTATAAAAAAGATGGAGGAAGATTTTTTAATAGGTCTTGCTGTGATAGGACAAGGGGTAATGGCTTGAAAATAAAAGAGAGAAGATTTAAAACTACATAGATGAAATAAAGTTTTTACAAGGAAGGTGCTGGAACATTGGATGGAACAGAATGCCCACAAAGGTGGTTGATGCCCCAGAAACATTCAAAGACAAGCTGGACAGGGCTCTGCACAACCTGATCTAGGAGAAGATGCTTTGGTTCAGATGGGCATTAGACTAGATTTAAAGGTCCAAACTATTCTACAGTTCCGTGAATGCAAAATGGAATAAAAAAATCCCAAACACTTCTCTTTCTATGTAAGAGCCAGTGTAATAGGTCTCTGACTCTCTGAGAAAAAGTGAACCAAGCAACTTTGACCTTTAGGCAGGACAATACAGTACTATCTCCTCCATGGACCAGTTAATTTAAGAGCACAAAATGAACAAAATGAATGGTTTTCTTTGGCAAATTTAATGGACACGCAGCAGCTAAGGTAAGACCTCACAAGTGAGATTATTTTGCTCCTTGTTTCCATCTTCTCTGTCTTACTGCTTTGGCAGGAAGCCAAACCTAGCTTGCTACAGGCTGCAAATCAGTACATTTAACTTCACTTTCTGTTGGACTGGTAGAACTAGTTTTTCAGTTGGGCTACCTGACTTTGTGAAAACACTGCATCATCACAGCCATATCACTTACCAGAACCCAAGCCAGGTAACTGGAGGTGTTCAGCTACACCTGACATGCACCATTTTCACCTCAATATCCAAATAGCATTTCAAGGCCTACATCTTGCCCCAGCCAGATGCCACTCAGCACAGTCTCACAAAAAACAGGCTGATGGACAGGCAGGCTAGTAATATATGTAGGCTCTAAGACATTAGTAAATGGGAACTATGAACAGTAAATACATATTTTGCTGTTATCTATATGTAATGTATATGTTTTGCTACATATTACACTGCTCAGTGAAATACAGAATGTATCAAGCACTTTTCCTTCCAACATCTGTTTCCCTTCTGTATATATGTAAACTGTTAAAAACAAGTTCTGAAAACAATAAGCAGTAACATCTGCAATGTTAATTGAAATCCTGCCATCTCGGATGAGTCTTACCCTCAGCCATGCACATATACTTACAGGAATGCCTCTGCCTTCATACTTCAAGATACTCTCTTCAGAAATGCATATGGGAACAACAAAATACAAAGGCAGCCTAAGACAACAAAGAAGAGTTTCTTAGTCTCAAAAACTGAACAATCTCCAAACTCCTTTTAATGATGGTGAGTATTCTAGCTCAAATTCTAATAATATATTCACTTTGCTACAACAATCTTTTCTACTAGATAATTCTATTGTCCTCAAAGCTGTCCCTTTATTTTCAGCTGAATAAGGCTTCTTTCCCAGCCTTGAGGTCTTAACTATTTTCATTGCAACACTCCCCTACCTTTGCAAAGGTGCAATTAATTGCAGTCTCTAAGACTGATTGCTAATACCAACTTGGTTCTCCCATGCTTTGTTGTTTCAAAAGACACCTTTGCAGTAATAAATAACTAGTTCTGTTTCTATATCTGTTAAGCAGTTCACATCCTAATCCAAGAATGTCATTTAATATATCAAGGATTTCCAGCATCGGCCAACACTATTTATGTTCAAGGCCCAGAGAAGCAATGAAGGTAAGTACTTAAACTCAATTTGAGTCTTCCAAGACAGAGTTCTGGAATAAACAGTTAAGACTCTGAAGTACTAGTTTCCAAGGTCTGTGAAATCTTTCAAGATATGACTATGAAACAACAGTAGAAGTATACCATGCCTTATATATATTCAAAAAGGCATACCAATAAATGCTACTTAGCTAAACTAGTGGCCAAGCTCAGATAAAACTAGCTACCCTTTTCCTAAAGGCAACATAACCTAACTTCCACCAACACATTTTGCAGATTTACTTTAAACCAGTTGCCTTTTCCCCACCCAGTCCCCTCCCAACTAAAACAGTGGAAAATACCCAGTGTGTGTAACTTGAAATTCTACCATGGTACAGGTACAGGACTGAGAAAGAGTCATCCTAAAGAGTATGACAGAAGTGTAAGTCCCAGACATGCATATTTTCTATTCTCCACTCCTAGATATACTCAAAGCTTGATTTGACCAAGGTCCTGAGTACTCTGAACCTACTGCCAAAGTTAAACCTGCCTGAACCAGTGGTTGTGCAGGGTCAGCCCCTGAGATTACAAACCAAAGTAATCCATAAATAAAAATGGAAACCAGATCCTAAAAAAATCCTAAAGAAACTGTATAATCTGCAGCATCAAAGGTTGCACTGATTTTTGCAAGTCCAAAGTTCACTATTAACTAGGGCAAGCTTACTTTTCAGAGACTCTGTAGCCTTCATTGGTGGTCACTACTTTGTATTTCACATTCCCTTTGGTCCTCTCCAACTCTTCACGCCAGTCCTCGAGGGTCTCAAACATCACAGTTTGGTTCCTCCCATCTGTCAGACATCAATAATATTAACTTTGCAAACTGTCAGGAACTCTAAGGCAAAAGCAATCCTAGGGAACCCTGTTAGTCGCCACTAAGGTAAGCAAGCAGATCCTCCTGTGTACAGAAAGCCACGAGTCAAAGACAAAATGCCTTTGTACTCCATACTGCCTCAGTCTGCTCTTTAACAGCAGCAATATTCTGTCAGATACTGCTGTGAGCAATAACTTCAGGAACAGTTTCTCCTGCAGAAAATAATTAGTTATTACAGAACTTCCATACAGCAGGGGCTCACATCCAGCCTGAAATGCAGGATACCATCCAGCAATTATCATTTTATACTAATGCAGCTGACTGGTATGCAATCCCGTAGTTTAAATGCTAAACTAACAATCATACCAAAAACCTTTCTACAAAAATTTCAGATACTGCAGTTCATTGAAGGCTCATTTTTTTCTCATGAGTAGTATTGCACTGAATAGACCATTTCAGGCAGTCAGTAAGAGCAGAAAATTAATTACAGCACTTCAATCTAAATACTTGCAATTGAGAATCTTCCCTGTAATTCTCCCTAGTCACCTCAGAAACAGTTAAGAGCAGCTGGATTTAGCCTCTAATCTTGTATAATAACTATGTAATTTATGGAGTAATGCCAATTGTTTTAAGCCCACATCCTAATTCAGTAACATTCTACAACATCAGCAAACACTGAAATACCAAATAGAACTATAATTTCCAATGGCAACTTGAAACTTTCCGGCCTAAGAAGGTAGATAAGGTGGATGAAAAATTTACAGCTCGGAACAGAACAATATTGATGAGCTCTTGGAGACAAGATTTTAGAGGTATCAGACTGTGAGAGGCATAAAAGCAATTTCTACAGTCTACATGGCTTATCCTGTAATAATTTCATGAAGAATGACACCTAGCCTATGAAAACAGCTATTATAATAGGAAAGAACTGTGGGACAGTACTTTGACGTTGCTTTAAAGAGCAGGCTTCTCCCAGGCTCACCCTCTGCCTGGAAAAGCTTGCAGCCTTTCCATTGTTTGCAGCTGAAACAGAACACCAGTTTCAGGTGAAGCCTGCAGGAGCTACCTGAGCCAGCAATGTGCCCTTCCTGGCAGCAGACAGACAGTGTGTCCCTGGGCTGCATTAGCAAAGCCATGGTGTGCCAGCTGCTCCCAGCTGCAGGGCTGTGCCCACAGCTGGGCTCCGGGACCAGGCCCAGTGGGGGCCCTCTGTGACCATTAAAGGGCTCAAAGCTCCTGGTCGGAGGAGAAACAGAGCTGAGACCATGCAGAAAAGAGGGCTCAGCAGGGGCCAATCTCCCTGTGTCTCTAACACTGGGGTGGAACAGGGGAGGAGAGTACAGGAGATGGATCCAGACTCAGTGACTTGCCAACAGGCAGTTATGCACAAGCTGAACTACAGCAAATCACACTTATACATAACAGTAACATTTTTCACTACAAGGAGGGTCAAACAATGAAACTGACTGTCCAGAAAGGCTGCGGAGTTTCAATACTTGGAGATATTCAAAACCCAAATGGACATGACTAAGCTTGATGCTGTTAACCCTGCTCTGAAGAGGGGCATATGGACAAGAACATGACGAGATAACCTCCAGAGGCTTCTTCTAACCTCAATGATCCTGAAATTCCTTGACGTGCTTCATTAAGTGTTTGATTGATACCTTGCATACATCAAAACCTCCCTCTGTGAAAGGAATTGGTGCTGCTGGTACACTAAGGATCAGGTTCCTAATTGAAAACAGCACTATTATTTCAGCAAAAGTCTGAATTACAGAATGCTAGAAAGTGCACTGACCATTTTTTATCCTGAATTTTGCAGCCTAATGTATTATTCACCCAAGTTTGATCAAGTGCGAAGATTACGTAGTAAGTCAGATATAAGAGGAAGTCAGATGCTTGCAAGCCTCTGCTTTTTTTGCAATTGCCTGGAAGAAGCATATTGCTGGCAAATAAGAGCAAAAGGGGAAATACTTTCTCATGGGATGTCACTGCAAATGCAGTAATTTCAGAATTAAGAGCAGGAAGTCTGGTTCACAGCAGTAATACAGAAAAACTACACAGATAAAACAAGCAAAATATTTTCTAGATGAACCACATGAAAAGCATTTGCACATTTTAGTCACAGGAAGTTTTCAATCCAGGGATGCTACTCCTGCTTGGAAAATTTCCGTGCAACTTCCTGAAGGACGCAGAAACCAACAGGAGACAATTTAGATGTTTCTAGCAACATGCCTAACAATGTACAACAAAAGAAAAATTAATCTTCTGAAACGACCTGCCAAAAGAACAGAGCCATAAGCTGAGCAAAACTCAATCATAAACCTCCCACACCACTTAACGAACTATGTGACAGACAAAAAACCCCATTTACCTGTGTTGTTTGGAGCAGCTGATGCATAAGAGAACAGAAACAAACGTTTAAGCAGCTTAGGAGTCTGGCTATGATGAACTATACCACTGACGATCTAAAAAAGGACCAAAAATTAACACCCAAACACACACCAAGACTGTCAGTGTAAAAGAAGTTTTTGGTTTTTTTTTTAACCAACCCCTCCATCCAGGTTTTAAACAAAACTTATGGGTTCTATCCCCAGCAGCTGAAACCTGACTTTTAGGAAGGTTTCTCTGTTGTCTCCAAGACACTGTACCTACTTTGCCTAAGTAGTATTATATATGTTCAACCTCCAAAATTGCTCTTATTTAAATAAAGTTAGTTGACTCTTAGTTTGGAGTTCAGACTAACTTATAAAAAAAACCTGGAGTTATCAGGAAAGTAAAACTATATTAAAGTTTAAAATATAATGAAATTACATGTAACAAATAGAACAGCTTTAAAGCTTGCCTGAGCTATTTCCTTTAGCTCAGGAACTAAAGAACTCCCAAGAACTGGAACTCCCAAGTTCCAGTTTTCTTTAAAGAGCCACTGCACCTATCTTTTAATTGCTATGCATAATGAAACATTTAATGAAATCAATGTTTTACTTTCTGTCTTAGCTGGAAATGATCAGAAAACACTTCCAAGTTGCAGGGATCTCTCAGAGTGAATTGCACCCTTCCCTCATCTTTACAACACCAAACATCAAGTTAAAAATAGAAAAGCAAATTAAGTTACTATACGTACTCTTTTCACTTCCTCTTCTTTTGTGTATCTCAGGCAGAAGTTAAATACTCTAAGGTCTTTACAGTAGATAATTAACTTCTCTGGGTATTTTCTTAGCTGTCCTGTTAGCGGTTTCTTTTTCTCATCATAAACTGCAAAATTAAAAAGTGAAGTAAATATCAAAAAGGTACTTGTATGTTGATAAAGTTGTCCTTGACTGACTTTCCAGAATTCTCAAGAAACTAATTCAAGCCCAAGTTTTCTCAAGACAAAACAAGCATCCTACAACACCGGCTAGCAAACTCTTGTGTTAATAATATACTCAACCTTTTCTTTTAAAACCCATCAAATTACTATGTACAAGGTAAAAGGCAAATTTGCAGCAAACCAGCTGCCCAGTGGTTATATCTGTTCATATTCTGACTGCACACTAAGTTTAAAGTTTCAAAATACATAAAGAATGATTTAGTAGTTTTACCCAAGGGGAAGTCCCTAGATATCTGAGATCATTCTAAGTTCCTTAAAAATACTTTTTTTAACACCATGAAGTCCCCAAGCCAAACCTCCGCTCGTTTCTCTTTGAGGATGTACAACTTCAAGTTGGCTGCCATCTGGGCCACTGTACATAAAACTAAAGTTTTTCACTGCCATCTTCACTGCCCTAGTTCACTCCTTCACAAATCCACACCACCATTTATAAACACTGTGTATACTCATAACTAGTCCAAGAACAGGATTCTCAATAAAGCCTTCCCTTACTTAAAATTATCAGCCCCATTCTCATTTATCTTTTTTAGCAATACTGGCACATCTCTAAGCCCTGATGTAAAGCACTTGATTTAGCTGGCAATTAAAACCTCCTTTAATATGCTGAAGACATCATGAATCTCATAAAACAAAGTTCCCTTAGCCAAACAAAAAGGATTGTTTGAGAATTTGGTACATGTACTGCTATTGCTCAAACAAAATGAATACATCCATATTTAAAGAAATAGTTGATACACTGGATGATCCTTGTCTTCCAAATTTAGGTACTTGTCACAGTACATGCTCTGCTTTGAACCACTGCATTTTGAAGGAATCATTTTTTCTGTTCTAGTGGACAATTAATCAAATTTATTTAATCAAATAAATTTAAAGTAATTTGGCAAGCTTGAGGGATAAGTCTACGTTCTGATAAGTTTCTTTTCTGTCATTTCATCATGAAATACAACTGCAGCTGCTTTTTAAAAATCTAATGGTTTCCTAAAAAGGATATACTTGTATAAGGAGCAATCTAAGACCCCAAGGGGTAGAAAGCTGACTTACCTCCAAATATTTGATCTACACATTGCAGAGTTATGTCATTTTCTCCTACAATCTTATTCTTAAACTGTGGCTCCTATAAACATGAAAAAAAATCGTAGAAATATCCCACTACAGTAACACCTTCTGCCAAGTAAAGGCTTTCCATACATCATTTTAATTATTGGCATTACTTCTTATTCTTATAAGCTGTGTAAGACAGGACACTGAAGAACAGTTATTAAAATACAGACAGATGCAAGTTATACATGCAATATAGCTTTATTTAAGTCTCAGCCTCTCTTGAAATGTAGATACAGTTTCTACTTTTCAAACAGCTTCAAAGCACACATTTCTATTGAGAGTCACTTTTCAAACTAGAATCACTGGAGTAAACAGGAAATACAGTAACTTCATGTTATCCAAGCCCTTTTATAACAAGTTTCCTTGCTATGGGAACCTGGCAGGAAATACAAAGTCTCTTAAAAGAACAAATATCTCAAGAACATTCCAATACTAAAGTCAGATTTATCACTGGGTAAAGTGAAGACACACACATAACTCAATCACCTTATCAACTGTGAAACCAAAGTTGAGGTGATTTGAAGCTCCCTTCACTTCTACCATTCCATGAGTCTAGTTTAAAATGGCATTTTAGTGATGACACAATTAAACACTATTATTTTCAATATTATTACCAAACAGCTGATGTACACTACATCAGCAAATTACATTTTACTGTGAACAGAGTTAACCTTAATCAAGTTACTTCCAGTTCTGCAGTACTCTGAAGCAGGTAGCTAGTACTGAACTTTTGTTAAAAGAAATATAGTTGACTTGGCATATTATAACCCCAAAGTTCCAAGCCAGCAATGGAACAGAAATTAGCATGGTCATCATCAACTTTCCACAGATCACTTGAGATTTACGTCACAAGATTCTGCAGCTTTGTCTTAATTGATTCCAGAAGGTCCAATAATCTGTATTTGGCTGCAGAAGCCTTAGTTTAAACTTAGTGAAATTTTACCCCAAGGAACTTCTAACTACAATCAACGTGTGTCTAATCATATTATTCTCATTGTCCTTAACTCTCAAGGTCATCTTGAACTTGGGAGCCACTAGACTCTCTTTTCACTTCTAACACCTGAATGGACTGAACCATTTCAATGCCTATCAAAAGCACTGTGTCATTACCATTCTCCTGTGACAGCTCAATTTGAGAACCTAAACCAAAGGAAAAAAGATTAAATAATTTTTAAGATTTGAGGAGTTCTTAGCTTTTTTAGTCTTTGCAAGCTCAAAGGTTTTGAAATATTTTCAGTAAACACTGGACTTTGAATGAAATATTTCAGAGCTTTACTGAGCCACATAATTTTTCAGAGCATTTCCGCTGAGTATTAGCTTACTCAGTCTTGTACAGCCTGAAATGACTCTGCAGATGTAGCCCAAAGTCAAATCAGGCAGATGTTATCCATCATCATTCACAGTCACACTTCCAGAAACGTTACGAAGATAAAGAGTCAGAAATTAGCCTTAAACAAACTGCTGACTAGTTTCCAAAACAATGGGTTCTTTTAACTTGAACTTCACCAGCTCACAAAACATAAAGAATTATAAACTGTGTCTAATCTAAGTGTCCACAAAAATACCTGAATTGCCTTTGCTTAAAATAGTCATTAGAGCTTGAGAAAGGATCAAGCAGATGCAGACTAATTCAAGTAACTCTGCATCCACTAGGAAATTCTGTACATTTATGTTCATCCTGCATCTTTATATAAGGGGAAGATACGACTATTTAAGCAGAGCCTGTTTAGTCATAATTAGAAGACTTGTTTTCTTACATTATCATCTGAAGCAGAATCGTCATCAAGGAAAGAAATCTTAAAGTTTGTGCACACAAGTTTCCCGTAAGTGCCGCGACTTGACCCATCTTCTTGCGTATACTTGTACACTGTGCTGGCTTCACAAAGCAGCAGTTCACCTGAAGAGAAGAAACACTGACATTTACAACTGGACTATTTCAATTGTTATCTCAAATGCAGCAATAACTTCCTGACAGTTTCTCAGAACTGTAAGCCTAAAGATAGTTCATCAGTGTTACACAAAGCCAACATGAGGCAGCTCCTGGATCAGCACACTGAGAGCCTTCTGGGTTATTCCAGAAGACCTGGACTGCAAATGTCTGGGAGTTCTGTAACCAGACGTACCTGTGTCATGGCCTACACCAAATGGCAGGAGAAGAGCAACCATTCCAGTGTATACTTGAAAAAAAAAACAAAACGCAGCAAGAGCAGTTTATACTGTCAATAAACAAGCTGAAATCTATTCCAGTTTTCCTTACTATTAAACTCTAAGAATGCTGAAACATTTGAATTACTTATTTCAGGTTCATCATAGTTATTTTTTCATAGCTTTGACTATTTTACAGGTCCTAAAGCTATTTTGTAAGTCTCAAACACAAGTTTGCATAAATAATAGTCAATTAAGTTCTAGTGTTCGAATTCACAGTAACTGAACTTCAAATTTAAGAAAGTAAAGTTTTAATAGATGTGATCAGACAGACTCTTGGCCCTTCCTAAAAAGTGTAGGAAACCCAACCGAAGATTACTAGTTTACTGTAAACTTTTACATGTGTTTTGTCTTCTCTTATATTTTAAAAATATTTTTTTAAAAGAAATAATTGTAAACTATGAAAGAAAATCTTAACAGTAAATGAAACATTGGAAGGCCCAAGTAACTCACAGTAGAGGCAAAGCCACTAGAAGGTAAATTTCCTCTAGTTCTTGTCTTCAGCTCCAAACAAACAAAACCCACCCAACTTTTAACTTTTAAGAAACGGGGCAAGCTCAAGTATTGACGGTTCTCCACACGTAGCTTACCTGAGGGCACTGTGCTCTTTAAAAAAATTTTGTTTTTGTAGAGTTTTCAACATCCCATGCAGATAGAGATGTTAAAAACATTTCAACTTGCATGGGTTGTTAAACCAAATCCTGTATTTTACTACTTGTGACTCTGATATCACATGAGTGTTTGCTGTCAGCATGGAAATATTTAAGTATTGTTCATTAATCAGTAATTTTTATTACTTAAGTCTAGTAATATACAATGGTTACCTGGTAATAAGTGAGGATTTACTTCCTTTTCTATGGGTTCCTTTATGTGTATTTCCTAAAGAGAGAAAGAGTAATTATTACTTTGCAAAGATCATACTTTCAACACATGCTGTAAAGAACTACAGCCTCCCACTTTAATTCCTCACATTCTGGCAAATTAAAATCAAGGAAAAAAGCTTCCTCAATGACAGGAGTCTGCAATTTGATCTTTCCACTTAAAGTCAGAAGTCTATTTGCTAAATAATTAAGTGTTTTGACATCCACAGTGTCAGTTACATGCACTATTTGTGTAACAGACAGAAACAAAACTATATTTTTAAAGTTCTCTCAGCACACCTAAATGGATAAGCATAACAAGCACAAGCATAGTATAAATGCACTATCTCCCAGCTCATTCATAAGCTTTTCCATGTATACTCATACATAGTTTCTAATGTACTCTCCACTTTTTCAAGTTTCATCCATGACTCTCTGTTTCTGATTTTTTACACATGTTATTTCACACAAAGTACAAAAGTTACTTAAACACCACCAGCATGAGTATGTGGAAAGGTATTTTAGGATTTTGGAGCTAAGAGGTAAAACCCAGTGACAGGATATCCTCCAGTTTAGACTCAAAATGCACAAAGCAAACATATTAAATTCTCTGTGTCACTTATTCTGGCTTTTAGGCACTAACAGTTGGGCTAAAATCTCCAGCCAAAAGACTATTAAACTAGAGGAGATGCTACACCCTTCCTGCTCAGCCTGTTCAGAACTTCCTCATCCAAGTCCAAATCACTTTGCATGCATTGGAGTCTTTCTGGAAAACCATTAGTTAACTGGAAACCCCCCCGGGGGCACAGCAGTAAGCAAGCTAATTTTAGTTTGTCACCAGCATCCAGGGTAAGCTACTGCAATTCAAGGCAAGCAATCAAAAGGAGATACAAGCAATAATAATTCTGTTGGATTAAATACAGAGAAACAAAAGCCCATGAGAGGACAAAAATAAACAGCCTCTGCCATTCATATAAACACTTGCTCTCCACACTCAGAAGACCTAGAACTAAGTTTGAAGGCTGCACAGCAAAGCTAAAACCACCAGGAAACCACGTCATGAGAACAGCAGAGATGTTCAAGATAAGCTGAAAAGATAAAAAGGTTGTAAAATGAAAGTGGTAGTGGTGTGAAAAAAGAAATCCATAACTACAGCTGACAGTCAATGGAGAAAACAAATCCTGGTTTGCTGCCTTTGTCTTCTAAGTGCGGATGCTGTAGAAGTAATATTTAACCTGAGTTCAGGCTTGTCAGCTAAAAAACTTAGCTAAAATGTTACTATGACTTAAGCTGAATACTTCTGCATTCAGAGATGTATATACACCTTTTCCTTCCCCAGGGTTGTCTCCTCACCACTGGCAGCTTGAAACTAAACTTAAGGTTTACAAGTGCCTTTAACAGCTCTGCCTTATACTCTGCGTCCAACTACACACAACACTGCTCAGAAAACTGCATGCCAACAACCACTTCCACGGAACAGTAAAGCAGTTATACCAGTCAGGTGGTTTTCCAGCACCTCTGAATTTGGGAGATGCCATAAAGAATGCAATAATTACTGCTCCTGCACATACACTGTTTGTACTTATTGCCATGAGTACCAGTTTATGCTAGTGTTGGCAGAACTGAACTGAAGGAAAAAAAAATTGACCCCAAAGAGGTTCTTTGAGCTTACACCCATTTCTTAAAATGCAATGAACCTTTTTTAACAGGTTTCAATAGCAAATAATCTTGAACAAGTGGTTTGGGTTTTGGCTACAAGTTAAAATTGGTTATCTCTGAACAGTTAGAAGTTTAATCAAATTGCATCGCAGCAGATTAGAGACCACAAACACTGAGATCACCTCACAAAATCTAGTTTCATTTTGTTGAAAAAAGCCTTCAGACACTGAAGTGTTTGTGACAGGCAGAATTCCTATAACATTCAACAGGTTTCAAGAGTTAATCCTCCAGAAGAGTTCTATTTGAAATTCAACATTTACATTCCCACAATAAATTCACAAACATATTAAAGGTGGTTTTGCTAGAGATAGCTAGACCTCAAGCCATGAGTGCTGCTGAAGAATCCATGCTGCTGCACTCATTTTCCCAGGGAGGGTATTAAAATACATTAGATTTTACTACTGTCACATTTTGTATTTGCTCTTTTCAGTGAGAAGGTAAAGATCTGCAAGAAAAGTTAACTCACCATGAGTCAGTTCAAGTTGTGTAGGAACACACATGTAAATTCAGCTGCCGTCTCCACTCTGTTTCAACTTTATTTTTATAATGAATGCAAGTTGTGGGGCAGCACAGATCTTACCACTAACTGAAGAGCCTGCTGACACTTCAATTCATGCTGCTCAACGCCCCTTTAATCAGTCACATGTTCACAGCCATCGACTCACTCCTTTATCCCCGGGTTTGTCTGACAACAAGGTGAGGTAATTTGGTTTGTAAAATCAGCTGGGAAGTATGCACGTGTCCTACATTTGGGTTTATTGTTAGTGCCTATTGTTAGCAGAACTGGCTCATCAACAGGACAGATGAGCACTGCGACAAAAGACAGGGAAGCAGCAGAGGTAAGTCTGCCTCTTTCTACAAGCTACTGAATGCATTTGGACCTCAGAAATCTTCACCCTCTGACCATTTGTTGAAGCTAAGCATACAAGTACTTTCCATATGTGACCACTGAAAGCCATGCAAACCTCAAGGTAAGACAGTTTTCTATCTGTAGCTCCCTGCTCTGAATGCCCCAAGCAGCATCTTGTCACTTCTTACTTAAGATACAACATGGGAAGCCCTACTACAAAACACAACTAAAAGCAGCCACCCACAGGATACCACACAAATGAGGAAAATTAATTTTGTTTCTGTAATTTCTGAGGCAAAAACCTCAACTCAAGGTTTTAGAAACTTCTTTCTCAGAGATGCTTCTCATCTATGCACTAACCTTGTGCTACATTTCTTCTTCCAGGCTCTCAGACCATGGTAGGAAATACAGCAATGCCCTTTAGTTATCAATTTTAATAGCAGAGATTACCAAATCATGCCAAAATTTCAAACTGACATGTCACACCAAATTAATTCATAATACATCCTCCTTCTTGCTAACAGAAAACGACAAACTGTTTTCCTTCAGGAAAGTTTTCTTCTTGTTTTTTACCCAAATATACAAACAACTGCACAGCTTGCAATACCCAGGGACCACAGTCAGCTGTCCTCCAAAAAAATTTATTTACAGGGGTTAAAATATTTTCCTCAAGTCTGTCTGGGGAGACAAGTCTTCCCCAAGTGCTGAAAGCATGAGAGAAGCAGCAAAGGCAACGAGGTAAAGTAGGAGCTAAGTTATATTAACAGGGTCCTAACTGTTGGAGCAGGAAAGGAACACCAAATGACTTCTGCTTTTTGTCCTTCAGTGTCACCACAACTGAGAGAAATTCCTCTCACTCCACTGGGAGGTAAACAACTGTGTACTGGAAAGATGTAAAGAGAGAAAAACATTCCCTGCATGCCAGAACCCAGATCTTGATAGAGAATCTGTTTGGGGTTTTTTCCATCATTATTGACATACATATATGTGTGTCTACTGAAACTGGATGTTGCTCATCACCCCCAGCAGAGACACCATGGATACAGTCTGCTGCTGCAAACTGTAAACTCTGAACCCACCTTGCCCCACAGTAATGCTTCCACTGATCCATTGCTGGACATTTGTGCTACGGGTAATTCCAACAATGAAAACAAGACTTTTACTAAACATGCCGAGAAAACGTGTTTCAAAGATTCAAATAATAAAGGAACAGGGTTTCACTTCCAGGGTATCAAGGGTACTGTCTGAAACAGTTGGCAGCTTTCAAAGCTGACAGCAATAGTGCTGCAAGAACACTGAATACTTTGATGTTTTCATAAAGTTTTCCACAAGTAAGTTCTATGCAGGGAAGCTCTACATCCTGATGAGGTTTGCTTTGAGCAACTGGTTTTTTCATATTTACTTCACTAAAAGAGGGGTGAGATAAAGATAAACATATACTTAAGAAAGTTATCAGTTGTGAAAGTCAAACTGTGTGCTGAAATACTTGCAAATTAGTTGTGGTCTAACAAGTGAATACAGTGCTCCTGAGTAAAATAAAATTTTGTGGAACAGTTCCACTGGAATTCCATGCAAAAGAGGAAACATGCCTGCAAATGCCAAGTATCTACTTTGCATCCAGAAACAAACCACATTACATACCTGGTACTTTCTGAAGGACTCCTTGTTGGTCAAACAAGCTTAATCCCACATTGTATGCCACACAACCCAGAGCATATACTTACGACACTTTAATAACATTGCTGAGAATAACCTCTAACTGCTTGTTTTCCTTCCTTTCACAGCTCCATTATCCAGAAGTCTATTAGATCATAGCATGTGTTTTCCCCATCCGTTTCATCTCTTATCCTTTCCTCTTTCCTTACATTGTCCTGTCCATCTCCTCTGACATCAACGCCTGGTTTCCCTCATGTCAGCCCAGCTGTCCACTTAACAACTCCTATTCCTTATTCCACCCTTCAACTCCACCACCCCAATTTTGAAGGGGAGATGCACTTTTTTAAGACTGATCACTACAGAATACACAACATCGTACCAAGACTGACAAAGCAAGAATTATTCACAGTGTTTAAGAGCTAACAGCAGAGCAGGATCTGAGAGACAAAGCACACGAGCTACGAAAGCTACCCTCAGTAGTCTGCGGTGTACCCCAGATTTCTGAGACAAGCAGCATGAAGCAGAACAACCTCTTCCATAGTTTAAAGACTAACATAGGAAAACACATCCCATAAGAGTGAATATGAAAGATTTAGCTTTAAAGAATGCACACAAAAATACTAACTTGAAACTTGAAATCAAATTTGAAATCTAATTTTTTATGCTAATTAAGATTTTTAGGACGATGCGATCTAGCTTGTTTGACCTGTAAAGAACTTCAGTTTTCAAAGTTTGAAAGAGTTAGAAATAATGAAGCAATTCACTTGTTTTGCTGTCTCCACAGATACATATTCTAAGCCTGTGAATATCTGAAATGTCAAAACATTGACTTTATACCCTAGTATTCACCCCACTTCCTGCAGGGTAGCCAAGTCTGTCCTAAGGGGAAGTGTGTCATTAATATCAACATCCTACGGTCTCACTCGCAACAGACCACTGATTGATTTGCAGTTCCATACAGCAGAGCCTAACTAGGTTATATTTAGTCAGATATTAAAAACGCTGCTTTTCCAGACATTCTGGGGTTTCACAGCAGAAATTACTTCTGTTCCTTTCACAAACAGCATTTTTCTTTTCACTCCTTGCTTCCATCTGGTCATATATTAACACGAACAGAGTTCCTGTTTCTTTTCAAACTCAAATTAGTGCACACAGCAGCTTAAAGCTGACTTCATTTTATTTTTCAGAATATTGCCTACTGCATCCCTCAGGTACCTGAAGATAGACTGAACAAGGTGGGGCTAAATCAAAATTCAGCTCTACCTGTTAATTTCCCTATTGCAGGGCTCTCCTAACCTGGAAGCAGCAGTTTAAGGCCTTAAAACAGCTCACCAAGCAAACCAGGACAAGGCCACAGAAGCTGGAAGCTGCAAGCCAGGGAGGGCTACAGCCAACTCTACTCTGTTGCTCTGTAATGCATAGTGGTTGTTTGGAAATCTTGCCTCCAGCTGGAAGCACAAAGAGATTCAAGTCAAGGCTCTGCAAATTCATGGAGAAGTCCACCAATAACCCCAATCTTACACAGCTGAAATCTCAAGCTCATCAAGTGCCTGAACGGCTGTTTCCCACCTTCTGACACAGCCTGCCAGAGAAGTATCACACCTGTTGCCAGTACTGCCGAGCACCTGGAAGTCAAAATGCCTTGATGAAGGCTCCCAGTTGACCAAACTATGTCCTACATAAGAGGAATTATTAGTCCAGTTCCTTTAAAACTCAACTACATGAAAGTTAAGGAAACTTGTGTTCAGGAAGTTGTTTTTCTTGAGTGCACACAGCTCTGTGAGAGATGCTCACTTCTGCTTACTTTAGGACATTTAATCAACATGCTTTTTCTAGACACCAAAATAGCGCCACAATCTAAAGTTTTATTTTTAATCCTCATAAAAGCCACTAAAGTCTTCAATTTCCTGCGTAACCATTAAGGCAGTCATAGGCTGTCAACAGCAGAGTCAAACTTGCTTTACTGGCTAATCACATCAGACCTCAGCTTCACTGTGTCTTTGAAGGTGGAAATGGGACACCCATTTCATGGCAGAAGTCACGTCTATAACACAAAGTTCCTGCTGCAAGAGCGCATGAAATTCTTAAGTTTAAGTGAAATATGGAGAGCAGCAAGAACACACAAAGAGTTAAGGACTGCAATGTCTACCGAATCAGGATATTTCATAAAGAGCCTCATCTTCCAGTGTTAAATACCTTAGTTACTCTTCCTGCAGCCATCAGGATCATATTTGAAGCGTTACATCACTGCACTTAAAATCAAATTAATGTACTCTTTATTATTTGTTATCTTGCTGCACTATGTATATATTTACTTGTGCTCTTTCCAACCAGCCATTTTTTCTGGTAAGCTTTAGTTATTCACCACACTCATTTAAATGGCGAAATGTCTTCCAGTGAGTCCAACAAGTGAAGTTGTTTCTTTCACAAAATCTAGTTCCTTGTGTATTTGTATAAGGTACTTTCCAAAGGTGAAAAAGTGACCTCAGACAGGGATATACTTGCTGACTCCAGAAATATTTGTACCTATCATTTACATCTGTTTTCACTTGGAAATACAGGAAAGAGATAAAACTTTTAAAGTGAACTGATGAAACTACAAGCCACCAGGACTGAACAACATATAAAACTGGATTTGCTATCACCAACTACCGACATAAGTTTTAAATACCACAGCTGATTTTGGTCAT
Organism: Polioptila caerulea; assembly: GCA_013397295.1. Classification (NCBI taxonomy): domain Eukaryota; kingdom Metazoa; phylum Chordata; class Aves; order Passeriformes; family Certhiidae; genus Polioptila; species Polioptila caerulea. The sequence goes on along the minus strand of VYXF01003816.1, from coordinate 64,043 downwards.
AACAACTCTGATTGTTCTTTCAGATCTAGTGCAAAATAAAAACAGCAGATTCACCAAGGTCCTATCAGTGACAGACTCCGCAGTAACTAACAAGATTGACAAAAATCTCCTCCTTAAGAAGCTCTCAAGAGAATTAACGATTAAGAAGAATCAGTCTGACACAGATTACAAAGAACTAGGAGGGGAAAAAAATCCCAGCACTTAAGGCCCATATTCATCAAATGTTTTTTCCTAGAAAACAGCTGTTTATCAGGAATAAGAATGATGGAACACAGAATAACAATATTGACCTTATACCATGTGCTAACAAGATGACCTAAGTAAACTGAGCCTAAGGTCACTTAGATCAAGCCATCAACATAAGTTTTGATAAATAAGTGAAAGGACAACAGGCAGAACAATACCACAGATACACACAGAAATATACACACTGCCAAGAATTCAACATCGAGCTGTTAAGGATGGATATCCAGGGCTTTCCAGCGGCGGAACTGACAGCAAGGACCTCACCGAGCAGAGAGTGAAGTGATGCTGTTCAGGGACAATAAGAACAACAGGTTCGGGAAGTCCCACCTTAGGGGCCGAACAGCCGCAGCCCCACATCTGGCCGCGGCTTACAGAAACAACTCCGCTGACCAGCCAGCTCCATTTTTTAAGCTCTTTTCAAAGCCGCTCACCCAGGCAGGCTGAGGCAGGCTGAGCCCCGCGGTGCCCGGCGGCAGCCCCGGCCCCGGCCC
>VYXF01003816.1:24297-46430 GCA_013397295.1 Polioptila caerulea | reverse complement strand
GCCTTGTTAACGTATCATGTGGAAGCACTCATGGTCAGTGAGGCTGAACAATAAACACTGAAGTCTGAACACGAACTCTGCATCCTGTGCTTTTAATCCTAACCCTGAAAAGAAGAACCTAGAAGAACAAAGGGGTTTCCCACAAGGAACTGCTGAGGGAGCTGGTAGTGTTTATCCTGGAGAAAAGGAGGCTCAGGAGTGACCTTCTTCTGTATAACCACCTGAAAGGAGGGTGTAGCCAGGTGGAGGTTGGTCTCTTCTCCCGCATAGCTGGTGAGAAGACAAGAGGAAATGGCATCAAGTGGCACCATGCAAGGTTTAGATTGGATATTAGGAAAAACATTTTGACTGAAAGGGTTGTAAAGCATTGGAACAGTGTGCCCAGGGAGTTCACAGAGTTACTATCCCTGATACATCCCTGTGGATATGGCAATTAAGGACACGGTTTAGGGGTGCTGGGTTACCAATTGGACTTTATGCTCCTCAAGGTCTTTTCCAACCTGAACCATTCGGTGGTTCCATGATAGGTTTCTTCCCATTACAAGTTGTTCAATAATTTAGTAGAAATTTATAAAGTTGTAGCCTATATATGCAGGTAGACAATCGTCCAGCGGTTTTTGAGAGTATGGAACGCTCTGTGACACTTGATTCTATCTGCCACATGAATACAGTACACAGTATGTCTAATGAAATAGGATGCTATGGAAAAATAAAAAGTTTTTTCTACAAGAGTACAGAAACTTATAATATCAAAAATTTAATGTTCTTAAAATGCTTAATATCCTCACTAGTCCTTCAGTTTTGCAAAACTGAAGCTCACAGCAATTTTTCTCCTGGTTATCAACCAACACTAACTCAGATGTTGAACAAGTGTAAAAAAACCTTTATGATAAATACATTTTCTGAAATGTATACATTATTTGATGTTAGTTTAAATCATTAGCTGTGTTTTAAGCACTGGTGTTTTTTCTGTGATTATTTCCACTGTTCATTTTTATTAGACACTATATTTTTCCAGAAGAACCTACAGAAGTTATTTGTAAAAGGAAGGACTAACTTCTCCTAGATCTCTTTCCCAGAACTAGATAGATGTTTGACTGCTACCTCTTTGGCAAGTTTAATTCTCAAGTAATGGTTTTTGGTAGGCTTTTTGGAGGCACTTGCTTGGGCCTTGTCCTCCTCACCACATCTACAGCTGTTCAAATGCTACCTTTTGTTCCTTCTTTTAAGGTGTAAATATTTATTCTGATGTATGCAAGTAACTACAGGCACTGCTAATCACTAAGGGTGCCCATTCCTTTCTATTTTAGCTCCCATTTTACTGACAGATTTCAATTCTTGAGCATGTTATTTCCATACTTCTGCGGTATCAGTCAGGATTTTGAAACAGTAATTTACAAGTTTTCAAGTAGGAAGCAAAGTGCATCAGTAAAGAAAAAACTCGTATCTTGGATTTGCATTTATTAAAATCTAGTTCTTTTGAAACCTCATACAATACACTGAGGTCTGTCCTAGGAAAATGTGAATTATGATGTCCTGGTGTTCATGTGCACAAAAGGATGGATTTCAAATTTGAATAATGTCTAGGAACCTGACAAAATTCCTCTAATTTAGTTTTTACTGTAAGGTACATGAAATGCTACTACTGTGAACATTCAGGCTTCCTATTAACTTCTATTTTTACAACTACTTATGTTTTTTTTTTAAAAAAAAAGCTCTGTTGTATCTTTTGTGTGTAAAAGGTTTCTAGTACACAGGGTAGGAGAATGACTGTATGCAGAAAACTGTATTACTCCAATCTCTGAAATTCCATCCCTACTGGCTGAAATCACCACTTTCATTTTGTCTTTGTTTTTATCAGTAAGACTTTTCCTCCAGGCCAAAAGAACAGCTAACTACAGTTCAGTGCTGGTCCATGTCACTGAGAATGCATCAGGTACCAGGAACAAATCAGGAATCACTTTTGGAGAGAACTGAGATGCAGTGAGGTCTGACACACTGCTTCATATCTCTCTTCCCTTATGGATGTGCCTTGGAACACATAATGTGAGAAATAAGAAGCCACATTACTTGTTCTTCACCCACGTCCCTGCTCTGGGTTGCAATAGTTGTAAGGATACTTTTCTGGAAGTGTGCCAAGGTTCATTCTCAGGCAACCCAGTATCATAGTGATATTAAGAGAGCACTTCTTGTTTAGTGTACTTTTCATGAAATGCAGTACTGAAACTGGCACTAGTTTTTTCCCTTTAAATATTTAAAAAACAAAATACATTACTGCTCCACTTCCTTTCCAGAAGCAATAAGTATTATTAGAAGTATTTTATTAAAACTGCAAACTCAGTGGAGTTGTAAAACATTTCTCATCTAAATAAAGTCAAGTGCTCTTCCTGCCAAAACTGAGAAGGAAGCAGCACAGTGCAACTGGATTTGGTTTCAAAACACAACAGTCAGAGCTCGGTTTACTTCCACATGATACATGTTTCAGGTATTTGCTTCAGACTAACTTAGTCCAATCCACAGATTGTACATCTGTTAGTATTTGGAGCACTTGTAAGGTAGTCAATGCAAAAGGAATGACCCAAGAACACTCAAGTGAATTAAGAAAGGTAACCTGATACAACCCAGAGATAGTTTAACTGACACTGACTGAAATATGATGATGACACAACCACAGGTTGTACTGAAGTAGTGTGGTATCTCGCCTTGCGAAAGGGACATCATAATCTTAAGAATTACTGTGATTCCTTTTCTTTTGAGTTCTTTCTGTTATCCAGAACTATCTGGGCACAGGCAACATTATTTTAAATAAGTTTCAGCAAACTCTGAGCAATTCAGAGTAGGTGGTTAGAAAAAATTAAGTTCTTTTATACAAAATAAAGGAAAAAAATGCTAAAACCTAGAATAGGAATCTACCCACAAAGAACAGAAAAGAACAAGAAAATTTCTTTTGGAAAAAAGAATAACTTCCAGCCTCAAACGAAAAACCTAAAAAAACTATTTCAAGAGGGAATCTGGAGTATTTATTAGCAAAAAACCTCCTCAAAATCCCAAATAAAACCCTACGTGTTGAAAAAGTCTGATTTTAAAAATTGTATTAACACTGCCCTATAAAAAATTTCCTCGTAGTAACTAATTTATTGTAAAGACTCATTAAAAAAAGCATTACTTACCCAGCTTGGAAAATCAGACCAAGTTGGAACCCGCTGACAGAGGTCACGAAGAATACGTATGATAACCACACAGGACTGCAGACCATTAGCTCTAGCCTTGAGAGCAATACAAAATCAAATTAATTAATCCCTGCACCCATAGCAAACAGGACTTGTTGAAAGACTAAAACACCACTGTTCAATGGAAGCTCAGATACAAGATTGAAACAAATCATTCTACAACTTTATTCCGTGAGCTGCCATTTACAGCAGTATTTTATACAGGGTTAGTAATTTAAGGTGGTAGAAGTCAAAGTGCACAGGTTATACAAGAATAACATTTCTTGATCCCCTATACACTTTGACCTGTGTTCATTTGAAACAATAAATACAGTATCTTTCTATATTAGAAATAAAAAGGATAAAGTAAAGATCTAAGAAATAGGTATAGAGACTGAAAGGTCAAGGGAATCTGTTTGGTTTCTTTATTGTGCCTTTGCCAGAATGCAAAGTCACTAAACCAAACAGTTGCTTCTCACCTTTCATTCCCTACACTTAATGCACTTAAAGAAATAGAAAAAAAAGTCTTAAATCTAAACACAAAGCTTTAAACACATATTCCATTATTTAAAGCGAAGTTACTCTGCAGCCTTATGGAATATATAACAAATATACAACATATGATCACCTCAAGCGAGTCAAGCTTTCAACATCGCCTTCTCAATGACCGGAAAAAAAATGACGTCAAATGAGCAATAACTGCACAAAGCAGCTCCTCCATACTCAACCTTCTACAGTTAAATTTAGGGACCAGAGAAATATTAAATATTATTAGCATGAACAACGCTGAGTGTTTTCACACAGTTAAACATTCATATTGCAACTGAACTAATCTCTCATAAGGCTACAAGAAGAAAGTAAAATGATGTTCCGAACCTGGAACCACTTAGCGTGGCGTAGAGCAGCCAGAGCGTCAAGGCATTTTTGCCTGTCCAAGACGTCCGGTGGGTCTTTCACCATACCCGAGGTTACATCTAAAATGGATTGAATTGGCAAAATGCAGTGAGGAATGGGTGTTTGACCAGGTGAGCAAGACACTTCCTTAAACAGCTTCAATGTCACACATGCCATTTAAAGTTCAAACCCTTGAACGAGAAATGTAAATGTTCAGCAGTAGTCACTCAATTAGGATTAGGGCATCGACCCAGTAGGAAGATCAAGAGCATAATGCACTTCAGCTCTGAAGTTATTTTCAACTGCATTGCTGATTATGCAATGCATAGTACTTCTTTATTTCAGCTAACACTGGAAAAACACATACCCCCTAAAATTAAGTACCGAAGGAAGGACGGTTGGACACAGTGCACCAGCACAGAGAACACAAGACAGAAGGAACACAAAAATCCACTTTAACCAAGTAGAAACATTCAAACTTAGTTTCTTTTAAATTTTAATTGTCACATGTTATTTGGGACCTATTCTTGAAAGAAAAATTAAGTATAGCAAATCTTAAAAGCATTAAGTGTTTAGTAATGATGTTATTTTTATCATGCCTTAAACTTGAAATTATTTTTCTTTAAAAACCTGACTAAAGGAATGTGACATGTTCTTCAATATTACAGAGTTCCTTGTTTTCTAGTACCTTCTCTCTTATCCATATAAATAAAATTCCTCAGCCCATAATATATGTGTTCCAGCAACACTTAGGATGCAAGGAAGGATCTGAAAAAGGACTGCTTTACATAAACTCACTAAGAAAAAGAAAAGAAAGGAATAGTCTTAAAAAACAAAGCAAAATGTCTGAAAGATGGAGAAAACATAGACATTGCCTATTTAAATATATAGGCAGAAAGGAATTTAATTACCAAACTGACTGCCTCGCTACCAAAAATGAAGAGACCACGAAAGTGGTTTAATCAGTGAAACTGGGACCACTGAACAACTTGAAATAGTATCCTTGAGTTACTTGAAAACTATATGGATATAATCAGAGCAGAGATCACTGTTAGAAGTTACTTTTTTACTCATTCTGAAAATGGCTATGGTGACTAGTCACAACATATGTTGCTAGCATAACTGGTGATACACCAGATAAGATGAAACAAAAAGCCCTCACTCAATGGCACACATTTCACAGGAGCTGGCTGTTTGGAACAGTACAGTTTACTCCTCTAAGATCTAAATTTAGGTTAAGCCATGGAATAAAATAAAATTTAAAAAAAATTAGACTCATAGAACATGCCTGCAACAAGATGCTTTTAAGAATGTTGCAGAAATTGTGCTCTGAAATCACAAATGTAAAATAGTAGGATTCTTAAGAATATAGAGCCAAAAGGCCATGAATTAACACGGCTGTATAGCTTTGCAATACCATAACTAAATTTAATGCGTAGTACTACATTCAGATTTGAGCAATTTCATAGGATAGTCCCATTGCTCTGCAAAGGGATAAAAGGGTGAGGACTTCATAAGAGCAAAGTTGAGAAGAACATAGGTAACTTCTCTCACAGATATTCCAATGTACAGACTATATATAAGACTGTAAAAATGAAAATCTTCACTAACAATAAAATTACAGAGGAAATTAAGACCTTTAAAGCGATGTTTCTTTTAAAATAAAGCAAATTAAAAAAAAAAAAACCCAAACCAAACAAAAATAAAAAATCCCCTCCAAACTTACACACGAGGGGTGCCAGCTAAAGCTAAGCAATGAAAGGAGTACAACCCAAATATATGAGACAAGGAGTACATCCTGAGAAAATCCACCACAGGAAAAAGTGGCAAAATCAGGTTAAGAAATTGAAAATGCAAATGTGTGCTGTTGGGCCAATAGCCTAATCAGTAAATTATTTACTTTCTTCTAAAACTAATATGCAAATAGGTAACACTGTGCAAACTTTTAGCACAGTAATTCATTTATAATTTGAAACATCTACCTTTGAAAATCTTCAACTTGTAAAATAATTTTACTGAGAAGAATTGCAATTTAAATGCAAAGGAAATAATCCTGTTCAGTGCTGGAAATGTTGATCTAAAATGGGCTATTAATAACTGTCATAAGAATACCCTTGGAACTTGAAAAGACTCTGAAAGTCATAAGTGGCTGAGGCATGTACTACACTGAAAAAACATATCAAGGGAACTCTTGTAATATTTATTTTGTGGATTTTTGCATATGTTTCACATTTCAGGATTAACCCCTTAAAGACTGTGTAACTAAAATCAAATGCCTAACCTACCACCCTACTAAACTAAGACTGAATTAATTTATAGAACATGGGCATGAATTCTTACCCTGTATAACTTATTACTAGCCTGAACGTAAGGGGTTAATCTTCAGTTAGACGTGCTGTGTCCACACTACCTCTTCATTAAAAGTTATCAGGTATGTCAATTTAGGTACATTTTATTATGTAAAATACATTTTATCCAGCCAACTATTGTAAGACTAGTGTGAACACTGCTTCATTCTAGGAGAGAGACAAAGACGAAAGAAAAAAAAAAAAAAAAAAAAAAAATCGAACACAAAGTAACAGCAGATGCTAGGACTATGCATCCAAACCCCTCCTTTGTAAAGCATGGCAGGTGTGACACTGAGCTTTAGAAAACCTTGGTCAAAAATCCTTCCGATGTCTTGGCAGCAACCCCTGACAGGAATCAAGTCCCTCTGCTAGAAGGCTTTGGACCGGGGCTGTTAGCTAAGGATAAAAAAGACACACGCGCACACACAGAGGTGTTTGTAAATATGTACACTTTGTTTGCTGAAGGAAGACTCCACAGCTGGGTTAGAGCTCTTCAGATGTATCAGATTCGGCCAACTGTCAAACGCACAATACTGTAAGGAACAGTAGCTATGCGGTTAACAATTCCATTTCACTCTTTTGGGTTTTTTGGGTTTTTTTTAGCCTTTTAGGTAATTACACATCAAACATGATTATACTCCACGTGCAAGACTCAAGTTGCATCTTTACTCCAACTGGTTCTTCCGGTAAAGCCTTCCTTAACACCTGAACTAGCTCCCCAAGCGGGCCAAGGAAAATGAAAACTTTAACCCAATGTAAGACACAGAGCATGAGAAGCTGCAGTTAAGAAAAACACAAACACATACTGTTACTCTGCAGCAAATAAGCAGCAGTCTTCGGAATAAGGAACTTCTTTGCTGCAATAATTGGCAATTCAGTCTTCTATTTGCTCCAGTTTCAAAAGTGAACTTTTCTGCACATCCATTTTATACTGCTCAGTGTCTTGAAGAGAAATCTAACTTGATTTTGTTTGCCTAGAGGCAGTACTGCATTCAGCAGTGAATAAACTCACAAAGATAATTTAACTCAAGTATGGGTCAGACAAAAATACAGATTTGTTTCCTTTTGGTGGCATAACTTAGGGGACTAATGGTAGTAATTTGAATTTTGTTTTATTTTTAGTCTACATCACAGAATTTTGGGCCAGAAACCACTTAGTTAAAATTGAGTATTGTAGCAGGAATCAATACTGCACTTTTGCACAGTATATCAAGAATAAGCATGGTGCTTAAGGTTAATTTCATTAAATGGTTAGTCTGATTCAATAATAAAATGCATTCTTTGTATAAACTTAAATAATACAGAAAGTTGGATTCAGCCCAGAGTCATGTTATGCTCAGATTGACCAAAACCAAGTAAAATTGGTTGGGTGTGACAGTACACATACAAAGCCTTTATAGCTAGGAATAATAATGCACAGCTTAAAACAAAAGCACTCTAAGACTCTTTGGAAGTCATCCAAACCACAGAATGCATGTTGAAAATTTTTTTCTGATTATGTAGGATGACTTTGTTAACATAGCTTGCTTATAAATGCACTAGTCACGGGTACAGGACACTTAGTAATGCAATAGAAAAACCTCAAGTGTTTTAGAGGACATGTAGTGATGAGATGAAATATATTAAAAAAAAACCTCTGTGGCTTATATAAATACGTATATACACAAGCACATGTATACATACACACATACAATTCCTTTCAACCTGTATATAAGAAGTGTTAAAACAGCCTCAGATTTCCTATTTGTAGGTTCACTGTCAAACACCAGAACCTGTTTGCTATGATCTCTTTCAGCTATGAAAATACAGGATTAAAAGGAAACAAAAGTTAATTTTATCTGACCCTTAAACAAAAGGAACCAATGTACTGTACACATTAATCATGCTTGTTGGCTTAAAAGCTTTTAAAGCTTGGAAAGCATTACAAAACAGACCGTAAAGCAACATTGCTGGCACCAGAGAAACTGTGAACTTCAGAAATGTAATCTATTTACAAACTCCACTTTCTGCAACAGCTCAAACGACAAAGCCATTTCTTATTTTCCTAGTCTGAGTTTGCCAGTTGGATAGAAGACTGGTTGCAATATCAGGAGCCTAAATATATTCAAAAATAACTCCAGGTCAAAAAGCAACCTCAGAGTGCTGGAAAAAAAATTACATCTTCTTTTGAAATTATAAGCACTGTTACCATAAAAAATATTATAAAAGTACATTTTAAGTGGTGCTGCTAATTTGGAATATGTAAATGATGGTAATACTGATCCAGCTAAAGCTTGAAAAGGTGATCTTTCTTTTAAGGCAGCACTGCATTAGAAAGCCAGTTTATAGCCACTTGTTATAAAATACTTAGTTTTCCCTATAATTTTATAAGAGGGGGAAAAAAATCAAGTTTGTACCTTTTCCAGAAAGCTGAGGTTGGACTTGAAGTTAGAATTTTTAAAAATTACATGCATCGTATAAGCATTTTTTATAGCAAATTGTTCTCTACCGAGACTGCTTGTTGAAAAACAAGGTTTTGATCAAGTACATTAGTTATGCCAGCATGTTGCCTTCTAGGATCTCAATGCCATCTTAAGCAGAATAGATAGAAGTAACATCTTTAACAACTTCCCAACCTCCATCCCTCATGTTCTCCTCCCGAATGACTGGAGATGTCAGTGTGATAGTAACTTGCATTTTGGGTTCCACACATGAATTTAAAATTATTGCTGCTTCTGAGACTGCACACTTGATATCATATTTCTCGTGACTTAGTACCTAAATACCAAGAAACAGAAGTTTCTATTAGTATGTGGCCAAGAAAAGTAAGGGGAAGAAAATGAATTTCAACATAGCCTTTTTTAACAGAAAGGCAGAAATGCAATATAATTATATGAAGCAAATACCTCTGTATTCAAAGAAACAACAGTATACACAATTAATACATATATATAGACTTGCATACTGTTTCCAAACCATTAATGAAAACACACAGGAGTTGTCACAAAGATGCAGTGGTGGTTCTTCAAGCTCGCAGTTACAAGATGAGTACTGCAAGTCATATTCTATACTTGGCTATCACAACATCCTTTGATGAGAGCAAAGGACAAGATTAACATCACGAGGACAAAACAGTAACAAGGTGGTTACTCAGAATTGCTTCTTGTGACTAGATTTAATAACTCTAAATACCCCCAAAATAAAGCTGTAGGCACCTCTATCACCTTTTTCCACAAACTAGAGGGACAAGCGAATTTTTCACAAAGCCAGACCAAGATGTGCAGTTTTTAAGTTTTCTTCTATTATTTCAAACAAGAAAAAACCCAAGATAATTTTCTAATTAATCTGATCCTGCTAATGCTTCTACCATGCCACTGATTCTGTTGAGCATTTTACCAGGCTGCATTGAAGTACTAATGCTGTGAAAAGCATCCTATAACAATAGTGGACAGGCTTTGTTCAGTAGAGAGCACTGAAGCTAAAAACTTTATTCTGTACTTTCATTTCTTGTAGAAATACAGCAAATGGTTTATATGAATTTTGTTGAATGGTTTAAGATTACATGTACTTTTTTTTTAGTGCCAAATTAAAAAAACACACACAAGACTTAGTTAACTACTTCTGGGACTACAAAGCACTGACACATACAAACTGGAAACAAAACAAGTACAAAGAGACTGGCATTAATGGAGAACTTTGACCTTCAGGCAGTGCAAGCTTCCTGTAACACCACACAAATTACCTCTATCGCTGCTGGTAACTGGATAATAGTATTTCTTCTACTCATTTCTACTTCTCAGTTGAAGGAAATCTATTAAATGATGATTGATACTACACTGCTAGCATAAGTGCCTAGACACTTGTATGGATGTAATATAAAGAAAGCAAAATATGCAGCATAGTCCCTGAATTCAGACACAAACACTCAGAAAATTAAAAGAAACTGTACCTGAGCTATGAAATGCAGCACAGTCAGCCCTACAGACATTTGACTTGAGGACAGACTTGTACAGTATTTTTACCAAAATTCAAATTAAAAAAAATCTAAATATTACTTACTGCAAGTTGTTTGGGAAGACTTTCAGCAATAAAACCAAGTAACATCTTTGAAGGCTTCTCAGCACATAACAAAACAAGATTGACATTTCGGTCTCCACGGAGTAACAAACCTTTAGCCAAAATGCCCACCCGTAAAACTCCTTTCAAAGCTCTGTGAATTATAGTTAAAAGCTGCATTTAAAATACTATAAAAATCATAAAACTAAACATGAAGATAGAAAAATTAAATAAAATAGCAGTATTCCATATACTCTTGAGGTCACAGTGACATATGCCATATCAAAATCCAAAGGGAACAGAATTCCTGAAAGCACTGATAATAGTACAAGGAAAAACATAAAATGGCTTCAGAAACAACTCATAAAATTCTTTTAAAATAATAAGGAAAAAAAATACCTGTCTTTACTACTGTCTTTTTTGTCATCTCCCTCTTTGCTCTTGCTTTTTTCATGGTCAGTCATATTGTCAGAAACAAGTTTCAAAGCACGTTCAGTAATAGAAACAATTTTTTGGACTGCTTGAAGTTCCTCCTCTGTTGGATATATAGCTGCATGTTTGGTCATCACATAGCGGTCATCAGAGGAGTCAGGGCGGCGTAGAGGCTAAACAAATGAAAAAGCACATTTCTGAAATTTGGGTACACAACAGGTCAAGGCAGGTGACTACTCTGCTCTCATGAGACCCCACCTGGAGTACTGTATCCAGCTCTGGCAATCCCAACATAAGAAGAATGTGGACCTACTGGAGCAAGTCCAGAGGAGGCCACCAAGATGATCATGGGGCTGGAGCACCTCTCCTAGGAAGACAGGCTGAGAGAATTGGAGCTGTTCAGCCTGGAGAAGAGAAGGCTCTAGGGAGATCTTAGAGCACCTTCCAGTACTTAAAGGGGGCCTACAAGAGAGCTGGAGAGGAACTTTTTACAAGGGCATGTAGTGAAAAGACAAGAGCTTTAAACTGAAAGAGGATAGGTTTACATTAGATATTAGGAATAAATTCTTTACTGTGAGGGTGGTGAGGCCCTGGCACAGGTTGCCCAGAGAAGTTGTAAATGTCCCATCCCTGGAAGTGTTCAAGGCTAGGCTGGATGTGGCTCTGAGCAACCTGGTCTAGTGGAAGGTGTTCCTGCCCATGGTAGGGCTTGGAACTAGATGATCTTTAAGGTCCATTCCAACCCAAACTATTCTATAATTCTATTATATACTTTCAAGTTCACAGGCGATGTGTGACCAATAACCAAACGTGGCTAAACAACAGAATATTCAAACCTCAAATTATTGAGATGTAAGGAAACATGAACTGAAGTATCCTTAATCACACTGATCACAATCAATCATATCTAAAAAAAAAACATGAGATGTATAAAAAAATAAACAAATTGGGAAATCCCAGGTTCAAAAGTACCTCCCCAACGTAAATATCTGTTGTCTTTCTGTTAACTGGGAAATACTTGCATACTGATGCAAAATAAAGTATCCACGATTGCTTTCATAGAATCACAGAAGAATTCAAATAGAAAGGGACCTCAGGAGGTCCTCTAGTCCAGCCTCCTGTGGAAAACATGGTCAGCTATAAGACTATATCATGTTGCTCAGAGCTTCATCCAGTCGGTTCTTGAAAACCGCCAAAGATGGAGCTTCACAACATCTGTGTAGAGAAAAAAAGAAAAAAATCCTATATTCAGTTTGCACCTTTTTTGTCTCAGCTTAAGCTGGTATTTCTCACCCTCTCATTGTAAAGAGCCTGGCTCCATTGTCTTTATACCACACAGGTATTAGGAAGCTATTAGATCCCACTGAAGCTCTCTTCTCCAGGCTGAACAGGCCCAGATCCCTCAAGTCTCTTCTCAGGCCACACTCCAGACCCCTGATCCCAGTAGCCACACACTGAACCTGCTAGAGTTTATCAGCATCAGTCTTGTACTGGAAAGTCCAAAATTGAATGCAGTATTGCAGTTTGGGTCTCATGAAAGTGGATCACTTCCTTTTATGCACTGATTATGCTCCTGTTAATATCACCAAGGATGCTATTAGCCTTGCTTGCTGCCAGGGCACATGGTTAGTTCACATTCAGCTTACTCCCAGATGCCTTTCAGCAGGGCTGCTATCTAGTCCTTCAGTTCAAGTGGTTATGCTCTCCCAAGTGCAGCATTAGGCATTTATCCTTGCAGAATTCTATAAAGTTCCTGTTGGTCCATTCTTCCAGTCTGCCTTGGTCATGCTGGATGGCAGCCCTGCTCTCAAAGGTATCAACTGTTCTCCCTACTCGGAAGCAATCAGTTTCATGTGAGCTGCAAACCTGATGAGCGTGCACTCACTCCATCACCTTTCAGATCATTGATAAGGTGCTAATGAGACAAATCCCAGGACAAACACATGCCGCACTGCACTTTTTTACTGACCTCCAGGTAGAGTACAGCCCACCACTAAACCATTATCCTCTGAGACTGATGATCCAACCACTTTTTATCCATACATTTGTCCATAATTATATCAATAAAAGTATAATGCAATTAAATAAGAAGTAGTACACAAATCCAGAGTGACTAGTATTTCAGAAGAAACAATATTTGTCTTCAAGGCATCCTTTTGTCATATAAGTGGGCTTATTTTGAAAGACAGGTCCATCTACAGAGTTTCATTAGTATATAATTTTTTCTTCACTTTTCCATATCCTTTAATAAGAAATGCTGGAGACAACTGAAGTAGCACTGAATAATTTATAGTTCTTAACTGTGCCTCTTGGTAAGTATTTCTGTCTTTGTTTTTTTTCCCTCAAGCTAAGAAACTCACGGCTGGTCCTTGGGGTTGAGGAGGCATTCCAGGTCTAACTCCCAGCAGGCCTAGCGGTCCTGGAGGACCATGATGATATCCTCCATCTGGTATTCGGCGACGATCATCCCAGTGATGCTGCTCTTCCTCCATTCTCCTCCAGTACATGTCCTCTTCATATCGCCTGAAGTGCATCAAAATGTCCTTTTTATATAGCAGTTAATACTTCCAACTATTCTAAATAAATTTTTGAATGTTCTCACTAACTCATTTCTAGTAATCAAGAACAAATACCAATGAACTCTGGAGGGTACCTAAAATGAATGGTTATTTTGAAAGCAGGTCTGAATTCATAGCAAATAATTCTAGTGAGTCTACATTCCTCAGAGAGATTGAAAAAAAACCATAAAACCAATAAAACTCAAAAAAATCTGAGGGATAATGACAACTTGATTTAAACCAAGACAGTATAGAGTTCCTAAAACAAGTATTCAAAATAAGCAACTACAGAAAAGTTAGTTTTAGATAATCTGACTGCAACTTTGTCTCATTTGTTGAAAAAATAGAATGCATTACCTCATTTCCATCCTCCAGCGTTCTTCCTCTTCTCGCCTTCTCCAGTATTCTTCTTTCTGCATCTGTTTCCTCATCTTCTCTTCTTGAATTTTTCTTGCTCGAATACTGGGCTTTACTTCTACTTGTAAATCTGGGTTTACTTTTTTCTAGTTCAGAAAAATAACAAATAAAATGTTGGTTTGCCTCTTATCATCTCAAGGTTATGGAGTTCTTCTGACATGTTTAGCACACACTACTGGTCTACGATAAAATCAAGGGGAGTAAAATGCAGTTTTAGAACTGCACTGAATGAACAGTCAAAGAAGAAAAATCTGTGTCTGGTATTTTAAAGGAAAGAAACAGCAATGTACTACATATAGCATTAATTTCTTTTTCAGCAATGTGAGAACAAAACTATCTAAGATTAAAATGTTACATGAAATACTAGGTAATTTGCTGCTCATTCTGTAGCAAGATGATTACAATATAGTCTGAAAAAAAAATTACATCTTAACTGCAGTGTGCTTCCTGATGCCCTGTTCCTGAAGGGTCCCTCATACTGGAGCATAATCATAAGCCACTAAATAAATTTTTCTGGCAATTTTTTCCTCTTCTTTCATCCCTTTAATGATTATGCAGGCCCATTGTATCTCCTGTGACCACAGTAAATTCTTCGTATATAATCTTATAATTAAAATGCACACCATGCGTCACTATAGGTGTCTCTCCATTCATGACTAAAATGTCTGCAAATACTTGTTTCTCAAATGTCTCCATTAGGGGGTTTATGTGGTTTATCCTGCCAAAAACATCAAGCATTTGAAATTTATGGAAAACAACAAAGCACCTACTATTGCTTGCACACATTGTACAAAATTTTAATGTTGAAAAAAAATGCCTGAAAGAAGTGTTCAGAATGTTTAAAGAAACATCCAAACTAAAATGCAGTTTCAGTCTGCATTACAACTTTAAAGACTATACGCCCTAAGAAATATATTTCTCTAGCTTTTTTTTATATGCTGTTTACTCAGAGCACCTACTTCTGACTAGTCTTTAAATATAAGAACATGTAATCAGTCAGCTGACATCTGGTAGATTTTCAGATAAAAGTATTAGCATTTTTACCAACCTTATACTGAAGTCTGTGCCGCCTCCCTTTTAAGTGCATCTCTTTGGCATTAGGATCATTAAAACTGCATTCACAAAGTTTACAGTGAAAGCGGATCACCTTTCCTTCATCATTTCTTACCTGGAAAATAAAAGTTATAAAACACATTTACTTTTTTTTTTTTTTTTAAACAAAAGCTGATTTAAAATTTAATCTTATTCAGTGACACTAGATAATGTCTACCCATCTCAAAACATGCTTAAAACTTCACACAGGAACTGAAAAAAAGGCAAAATAGAACTTTCAATTCTGACAGACACACCACTGTGTTTGGTAACGAACAAAGTTCTTCCACAGCTTTAAGCTTGAGCCTGAACATAATGAGCTGAATAATTATAAACGATGAAAAATTTACATCAGATTTCATCCACATATCTCATGCCACCAACATGAAGAATGCCCCACTGAGGTCAAAAGAAACATGCACAATACAAATGTAAACATATGCACAAGCCTTTGCAGGTTCAGTGCCTTGTCACTCTTATCTTCAAGAAGGACCCAGGGAATTACAGGCCAGTCAGCCTCACCTCAATCCCTGGGAAGGTGATGGAGTACCTAATTCTGGACACCAGTTCCAGGCACATTAAGGACAAGAAAATCATCATCAGTAGTCAGCATGGCTTCACCAAGGGAAAGTCATGCTTGATCAACTTGATAAACTTCTGCAATGAAGTGACTGGCCTGGTAGATGAGGGGAGAGCAGTTGATGTTGTCTACCTGGACTTCAGTAAGGCCTTCGACAGTCTCACCATAATATCCTCATAGACTAACTGTTGATGTAAGGGCTGGATAAGTATACAGTGAGGTAGATCAAAAGCTGGCTGAATGGCAAGGCCCAAAGGGTGGTGATCAGTAGAATGGAATTTAGTTGAAGGCCAGTAGCTAGCAGTGTATCCCAGGGCTCAATGTTGGGTCCAATTCTGTTTAACATATTCATTACTGATCTGGAGATTGGGCAGAGTGCACCCTCAACAAGTTTGCTGATGACACAAAACGTGAACGCAGTGGTTGATATGTCAGAGGGTTGAGCTGCCATCCAGAGAGATCTCATCAGGCTGGAGAAACAGGCTGACAGGAACCTTGTGAAGTTCAACAGGGAGAAGTACAAAGTCCTGCATCTGGGGAGGAACAGCCTCATGTACCAATATATGCTGGAGGCCACCCAACTGGAAAGCAGCTTGACAGACAAGGCCCTGGGGGTCCTGGTGAACACTAAGTTGAACTTGAGTCAATAATATGCCCTTGCTGCAAAGGCGGCAAATGGCATCCCAGGCTGCATTCAACAAAGTATTGCTAGCAGGTTGAGAGAGCTGATCCTCTCTAACTCAGCACTGGTGAGGTCACACCTGGAGTCTTGTGTCCAGTTCTGGGCTCCCCAGTGCAAGAGAGACATGGACATACTAGAGAGAGTCCAATGAAAAGCCACAAAGATGATGAAGGGACTAGAACCTCTCGCCATATAATAGTTAAAAAATAATCCATGTTTTCATATCAATACCTCCTCCACATAGTCATGGCCCACTGGTTGGACATCACTTTGCAAGGCAGCAAGAGTCGTAGGTGTCACTGGTTCAGCTGCTGTGTCTGGTTTTACTTCCTGTGTTTGTATTGTAGCAGCAGTTGTTGCTTTAACACTTTCAGTTGATTTCATTTCTTCTGGTTTACTTCCTGTTGTCTGAAGTTTATTACCACCTACAAATCAAAAAAGTTAAATCTCTAACTTTCATAAAATGAGAATTATACATGATGTGCAAACTGAAGAGTTTATTTGCAAGTATCAATGTTCTGGTCAAAGCCTTATCAGTCTGAAAATTAGTTAATCCAAACATTTTTAAATACTATTAAAGTTTTTTTAAGAAAAAGCTAAAGAAAAACTTATTTAAACACCTAGTTTTTTATTTTAGTAAGAAATCTTTTGCTTTATATAGTTGTAATTGTCATCATTCATTTTCATGCTTTTTCAAGAGAAAGGACTAAATGGGAACAACTCAGCAAATATATTTTTTTTGTCATCAGATTTGTTTTCTTTCTGCAAATGGATCCAAGAAAGTACAAACATTAAAAGGTTGTGAGGTACTAAGAAAGGCAGCATACTTTCAGTGTTACAACTGCATAGGTCTTTCCTTTGAGAGCAAGTTAGCTTACTGTTGAACAATTGCTTTCTGCCTCTAAATGTCTGTCATGCTTATTTCAAATGTTTCCATTGGTAAATTTCCAGTGTTACAACAATGTTTCAGTTTCCCAGTTACCAACTGCCAACCTATTGCAGGCGGTCTTAACAGGCCAGGCTGTGAAGTGAAATTAGAAGCAACTGGACTCTAATCTGCAATACTCCAACAGCTACTACATAAGAAACCAAAGGTGTGAGGCTTTTTCTGGAGGTGGGAGAAGCCTCCAGGAGAGGTCAGGTGAAGACAAAAGGGCAGAAAACAGTATAAACTGTGAAGCAAAATTTTTACACACACTCTTATTTTCCCCATCAGTAATAATTCCCTTAAACACAACTGAGTTACTCATGCAGAAGTTAGCTAAATATATTTGTACTTGTTGCACTAAAATCTTTTTAAAAATATAGAATAGGTTAGGTTTCAAAATAAAGACTGACTTCTGTACTTGCCAACAAAGTTTATTTTTGGTGGAGATATTTTCTTTACAGCTATATTAGCAGTGGTTGAAGATGTTTTGTTGTTGGACACAGTGTTAAGTGGTGCATTTGCCATGGGAGTAAGAATTTTCACTGCAGAGGATGCAACAGAGGAGTTCACTGTACTGCTGCTAGTTGCTATATTTGAAGCAGAGGCAGTTGGTTTAGAAGCAGATGTGGATGTTGAAGTCGCAGCTTGGGTAACCACATTTGGTTCAGTTGAAGGAATAGGTTTGCCAAGTTTTGTGTGCAACTTTACTACCTATAAAAAAACCAAGAAATTAATAATATTATCTCCCTGGGGTAGCTATAAAAAAATTGAACTTGTAATAGGTTATTGAAGCTTTAACAGAGACATCAGTATCACCAGTGATACTGATATTTTTATTTTATTTTAAAGTTATTGCCTCTTTACTAAAAGTTATCTCAGGGGGGAAAAAAGTGACATGCAAAAGTTCTTATCATCTGTAATGAGGAAATAGTTAATAGTTCTCTCAGGTTGCTTATTTCCCCTAGAAATTCAGACATTTACTCCAAAAGTTGAGTAGATGAGAACAGAAAGTCAATAAACTCACAAGCCAGTAAAACTCAAGAAACAGTTTGAGCAAAATGTTTCCAACGTGACTGTTTTGTTGCCTGGTTGCTTTTTATTCTCCCTCCAAAAACTGTAGTATGTTGAACTATTTTAGTTCCAAATTATATTTGTAAAAAAGTTATTTAATTCAGATTCAACACTGTCTCTTTTCATCACTACATTATAAGAATATTTATACCGACTTTCCAAGTTACCTAGCAAAACTGAAGATATTCCTTAGACAATGGCTTTCTTTTCTTAAGCACACCTGCAGAAAGTTAAGGAGGATGCAAAAGGCATATTTCAGCACTCTTTATCTCCTTGAAAGTTAAGAGGTATGTGATTATTCTTAGAAGTAATAAGAAGAGGCCTTTTTACAACACACTTGAGATAGAATAATACTTCTTTTTGGTGACAGCTGACCATCACCTGAAAAAGCAATGCATGTAGTACATAAGAATAAAATATGTAAAATTAAAACTAGAGACTGGGTTTGAAAGTAGCTGTAAAAAAATACAAATCTGCTAGCTATGTCTTTAATGCAAATACATGTACACAATCAGGTTTACCAAGGTGAAGTACCAGGTCCTGCACTTGGGTCACAACAATCCCCTGCAGTGCTACAGGCTTGGGGAAGAGCAGGTAGAAAGATGCCTGGTGGAAAAGGACCAAGGAGTGTTAACTAACAGCCAGCTGAACATGAGCCAGTGTGTGCCCAGATGGTCAAGAAGGCCAATGACATCCTGGCCTGTAACAGAAATAGTGAAGTCAGCAGGACTAGGGAAGTGACTGTCCCTCTCTACTGGGCACTGGTGAGGCCACATCTTAAATCCTGTGTTGAGTTTTGGGCCCCTCAAAACAAGACAGATGTTGAGGTGATAGAGTGTATCCAAATAAGGGCAACAAAGCTGGTAAAAGGTCTAAAGCACAAGTCCTATGAGGAGCAGCTGAGGGAGCTGCGATTGTTTAGCCTGAAGAAAAGGAGACTCAGGGGAGATCTTATAACTCTCTACAACTTCCTGAAAGGTGGTTGTAGCCAGGTGGAGATTGGTCTCTTCTCCCATGTAGCAAGAGATAGGACAAGAGGAAATGGCCTCAAGTTGTGCCGGGAGAGGTTTAGATTGGATATTAGGAAAAATTTCTTCACTGAAAGGGTTGTCAAGCATTGGAAGAGCCTACCCAGGGAAGTGGCTGAGTCACCATCCCCGGAGGGATTTAAAAGTCATGAAAGACATGTAGATGTGGTGCTTAGGGCCATGGTTTAGTGGTGGACTTGGCAGTGTTAGTTTAACAGTTGGAGTCAATGATCTTAGAGGGCTTTTACATCCTAAATAATTCTATGATGTGCACACAAGTGTATACATACACTTCTTAGCTTTTTATTTTTAAGCATGTTCCTCATCAGAATACAGGCATATTAATGTCACATATTATTACAAATTTAAGTTCAAGCAAC
Organism: Polioptila caerulea; assembly: GCA_013397295.1. Taxonomy (NCBI): domain Eukaryota; kingdom Metazoa; phylum Chordata; class Aves; order Passeriformes; family Certhiidae; genus Polioptila; species Polioptila caerulea. Next base: position 26,776 of record VYXF01003816.1, on the reverse strand, counting down.
TCTTCCAGATTACTTTTTTCCACTAGAATGCACAAGATTCTTCAGTGTACAAAAGAAAGAGTCCTTTGAGATTTCATTTTTACACTGATGACAACCTAACTTAGCATTAGTTAGTAACGATCTATGAATAAGAGAAAAGGACATCCAAATATACAAAGATAATATATTACCATACTCCATATACCTATGGAGTTACTGGGCACAACTCAAAAATTTAATGACTCAACTTCATTAATGAAAGAACAAACACTAGGCAAATCTGTGTAAATTATAATTTTTGTTCTTCTACTAACAAAAAATAATATTTGGAAAATTATTTAAAATTTGCTATGACATTTATTTACTTGAATAGGAATTATATTACCGATGCCACTTTGTACAGTGTACTGAGATACAAAGGGCTATAAAAGCTGAATATTAATACTTTGTTACTTACATTTATAATTCCATAGCTTTGAGAAAAATCTGTAATATCTAAACACGCATTCTACATTGTGCCATTCCATTTATTGTTGTATGACCAAATTTAGAACACAGGTCGCAGGGGTTCACAGTGCAGCTCGAGCTCGTAGTCTTTAATCTAAAATGCTCACCTAACTGCACACAGACAATAGGGAAAGCATGCTTACCAAAACTCTTTAAACAGACTCATAAAATCTACTACAAGACATTGTTCCTTGTTTCCATATGCCTTTTTTCTTTTGCAAGAAATACTGAAAAGTGACACATAATAATCCCGTCTCTTGGCACTGCCCCAGTTTATAGTGTTTCAAAGCACAGAGAGCTTCACAGAGTCAAATAAGAATGTCAACAGAAGTCTTGAAAAGTGTTAGGGGGCACAAGCATGCTACTGCATGTCCTCATTGACACTTTTCCCCATCTTACTCTATACCTTCTTCCTACAATTTACATACCTTTCCCAATACGTCCTCTTCTCCTTGATGCTGTGGCAATGTTTTCCCCCTTTCTCCCAACAAGGCCCTTCTAATAGTGAGCTTAAAGATAATTTTGAAACAAAAAGCAGAACTAAATGCTTTTAAACAAAATTCTAATTCTATTGTTTTTGCATATTTTCCTCCTAAGATGAGAAAAACTATGGGAAGAAATATGTGACTGACTTGTATAATATAGACGACAAAGTTCTTACTTTCTGATGTTTGGCTCCACGGATATGGGCAGCGTAAGCATCTGCTCCTGTACAAGACACATCACAAAGCTCACAGCGCAACTGATTCTGAGTTCCACGAGCAGAAGTACTGTTGTTAGTGGTGTTCTGGGAAGCTTTTAATGCTGCTTCTTTCTTTTTGTGTTTCTGGCCTTCTAAGTGTTCTTTATAAGTCTGTTTAAATGAAAAATACACACAGCTGGTTTTGTACTGTTCATTCATCATTCATGTGTATACATGTAATATAGAGCACAGCATAAAACATGCTTTGTATGAAAAATACATCCTACACTGAACATTGCTTCCCTATGACATGTTTTAAGGCATAAGCAGGCCACTTCCAAAACCAAGATATTTCTTTACGACCAGGATTCCACTTTTAGGTAATATAATATGGTCTTAACTCCTCTACCTTCTCACTTCCTCAGTCAAGTACTGGTCAACATATATTACCACTGAAAGCCTGATAAGATCAGAAAACTGTCTCAGTTGCATTTTCCTACATTGCATTAAATTATTCTTGATTTTGAATTTTCCTCAAACTGCAAGACCACAGTTATTAAATGTATCCAGATAACTAAAAAAGTAAATTCTAAAAAAGGTAGCGCATAAATAAAGCTGCGCTGAAAATAAAATACAGTTGTTATTTGTTCCTATACTAACACTGGCAATCTATGGAGCAGACAGGGTGGAAAATAATGACAAATTTACTTAAAGAGTAAGAACTGTTTTGCCAAACACACACACAAACACTTCATGAATCGATATCTGCTTTTTATGCATTTTTATCCCCTTTGAAACTAAACTGGGATGCTGGAATAAAATTAATATATTTTCAGGATTAACATGGTGTTAGTTTAACACAACATGGCTTTTAGTGGGGGCGGAGGAAGCCACAGAGGCTGCCTCTGAGAGAGAAGCTCCTCAAAACTTCTATGTCCAGCAGAGCCAACTCCTGAAGAATCTGACGATGGACATATTGGTTGGCCCAATTAGAGAAGTTAGTAATGCCTCTGTGATGACATATTTAAGAACAAAAAAACATGTGCAAGCTCTCTTTCTTCCTCTCCTCAGAGGGGTGGTGAGGGGGCCGCCATGCCCCTTCCCAGCACAGCCGGGGCCCTTTCTAGCACGGCGGCTGAGGCCCTGCCATTGGGGGGCTATCCCAGCACCGCAAGCAGCCACGCAGCCAAGACCATGCAGCTGGGGCCAGCACCGGGAGTGCTCATGTGGCTGGGGGTGGCCACATGGCCCCCACCATCCTGGAGCAGGAAGCAGCCGCATGGCCAGGATTGGCGCAGTTGGGGTGGTGCC
>VYXF01003816.1:8869-23446 GCA_013397295.1 Polioptila caerulea | reverse complement strand
CTGCGCTGTCAGTGGAAGAAGGGCTGGAGGAGTGAAGTTGTTCTAAAGGTTTATTTTAGTTCTCATTACCCTCTTTTAATATTGTTAATAGATTTTTCTTTATACCTTTTAAGTTTTGAGCCTGTTTTGCCCTCAGAGTGTTTTCTCCTAATTCTTATCTCATCCCATGAGCCATTTAGTTTTTCTTTCCCCCTCCTCTACTAAACTATAGCAGAGGAGAATGAGTGAATGGTTTTCATGGGTGCCTGGCTTCTAGCCAGTGTCAAATGCTGACAACCATTCACAAAGTTTTGAAAAAAGTATTTTCTAAGAAGTTTGCTATGTTAAAAAGAAAATAAAATTCAAAGTTTAGAATACTTCTGGAGTCCAAAGCACAGTTGGAAGCTTCTCTGTACAAGCTAAGGGGATGCATCTTTTTATCTTCTCATAAGCCCTCTGTCTATCATAGCATACATTTTCATTTAATTATTCCTTGAGTACAAGTATAGAATCAGGTCTTTAAAAATTAACAAATATTCTTAAAGGGGCCATTTTTTAATCTGAAAAAAATAATGACTAAAGCATATAGCAGGATATTACATAATACAGGTACCTGTGGTCCAGCACAGCTGATCTTGCAAACATCACAGTAGTGGATCTGGGGCGGTTTGGGAGGTTGCTTTGGTTTCAGTTGCTTATTTTGGAATGGTGCCTTTTTAGTAAAAGTGGTCCCTGTCCAAGCAGCTGTTGCAGCAGCAGCAGCAGCTGCTGCCGCTGCCTGTTTCTGCTGCTGCTGCTGTTGGTAATAGGATGATGCAGCTGAATATACTGCAGCTTCATAGCCAGAATAAGAGGTACCTCAAAGATCAAAATAAAATAAATGTTACATAACTGTACATCATGTATCAATTACATAATACACTAATTCCAAGCATACTGCATAATAGAGTAGGATATAAATGATTTATTGAGAACTTGTCAGGCAGTCTGAATTTTTCTTGATGTTTCTCAGTACACAAATACATAGCATACCATTTGTATCAGTATATTTGATTTTAGACAAAACTTTGTAGACACACTGTTCTATTAAATATATCAGAGCATCTCTAAAGAATATGTGAAATTTCCTGGTACATCTGGTAAGACTGAGTATGATACAACAAGAATTTTAATAAAATATTTATCAAAGGTCACTTGAAATAAGCAGTCTTCCAGAGCCAGATTTACTGTTCAAGTTCCAAACAGAAAAGGACAGATATTATGTAGACTAAGGAAAAAAAATAAAATAAGATAAAAGATAGAATGCAATAGCATTAGCTGTTCTATTTCAAGTGGGTTGCAGCACACTCTGTCTAGACACTCCTTGATTTCTAGTATCAAACTTTAGCAAAACAAGGAAACTGGGCTTTCATACCTTTTGAGCCAGTTTTCCCATAAACTTTATACATCTACTCATTCAACTATTTTAATCCTCTAATCAAGCTCTGTTTCAATGAAGTCTTACAATCCCTTTTTAAACTGAAAACAAACCAAAACAAATAGTTCAAGGTAGCTATGCCAGTTGATTACCATCTGGCCATAAAATTAACATCTTCTCACCTTTAACTACTTTTTGGATTTCTAGTGTTTGAAGGAAAGTCTTTCTTTGTAGCACCCATTCTCCTCCCATCTTGGGTCAAGACAATCCAAACTTACAAGATTTATATTTGACTGCTCCTCCTTGTCTCTGTAATTGCTGCTTGATGGCAGCATGCTCCAAATTTCCCTGGGTTATATTTGTGTTTCCTTATTTTTTCTATCCCACATCTTTTCTCTCCAAACTTTACAGTAAGTCACAAAACACTTGTGCACGTAGCAATGCCAACACTGTATATTCTCACATGTAACAAAATAGGCACATACAAGCATCAAAGCTCTTTTAAAGATACATAAAAATATTTTGCCATTATTATGATTTAACTGGTTGATATTTCTCAGTAGACTATTATGTAATTGATCATAAACTGATAAAATGCTGAGTATTTAAATCCTCTCCTGTAACAAATGCAAAGATTCCAGCCATATAATATGCAAAATTCTTACCAGAGTAAGTAACCGCTGTTGTACTGTATGTTGCACTTTGAGTATAGGATGGAACAACAGTAGCTGCAGCTGCTACTGGCTGCACAGTAGAGGATACTGGATATATAGAAAATGTAGTTGTTGCTGGACTTGGGGTTGCAGGTTTTATAGCTGTCACTTGTCGTGTTTGCTGGGCTTGGGTATACTGAGTTGCCCCTTGGCTATATCCTGCTTTTGGAGCTAATTAGGATAGAAAATAGAAGTGTACAAACATTGATATGCTTTAGTTGAATGAAATGCAAACCATATTAAGTGATACTTAATGATATGCTAGGGAATAAACACATTAACAAGTGGGTTTTGTTTTAGTTTGGTTGGGTTTTGCCTTTTTTTATTGGGTTTTAATTGGTTTTTTTGCAGTAATGTTTATGCTTCAGCTACCATATATCCCACAATGGTTTAACCACATCGAAGCTCACACTAGCAAGCCTCAGATTTATTTACGTATTTTTAACTGTGCTGCCATGTTTTTAAACAACCTTCTCCTTCAATGGTTTTACTAGAGTACAAACTAAACCAAAGTACATCTAAACTTTGCTATTATTTCTAATTATAGTAAAAAAAAAGTAAATAGGATTTATGTTTTGTAGCATTTATGATACCAATAATTAAAGAACTATATATATTAACTAAAGAATTTTTTTAACAAGTCTTTCTAACCAAGTTAGCATCTGAACCCACCATTGACTTTTTCAACCTACTTCAGCAAAAATGTTTGCCTAGAAGTACATTTTGAATGTATTCATAACAATCCAAACCTCAAAGATAGTTACATATGGCAGTGTCACAATAATGTTCAAGTTCTAGGTGCATCAAGTTTTTTCTACACATTGACAGGGATTACATGTCAAAACAATAAATAAATCTGATAATATGAAATATTCAAAGATATATCTTTAATCTATTAAAATAGTATACAGACTGTATACAATGACAGGAGTTTGAATCATGCCACCTACCTGTCTGGTAGTATGACTCAGCCACTGAAGGTTGAGGCTGGGCAGCAGCAGCCACAGCCGCAGCAGTTGCTGTTGGTTGTTGATAGTATTGTTTGCTGTCATAAGCTACAGCTGGAGCAGTAGATCGAACATAAGAATAGGAATCCTAAAATTTAAAAAAAGAAAACCCATCAAAATTCTCCTTAAGTATATAACTGGAATAATAAAAATCATTAGCAGAGTCAAAGATTTTTCTTCTATTCTACTTAAGTAGATTTTTAAAATATTTACAGATACATTATAAACCAATATATGCATTAAAGAAATTAAGTTTATGTTTACAGATACTTCAGGCATGAAGACAACCCTGAATGGTCTTTTTAAGACATAATATAGGAATTAATCTCATGCTATTAAACTACTTCTCCCCTTCCAAATTATTTTTGTTACCAAAAAGCAACTCAATGCACACTAGTTTTTCAAAATTACTATATCAGACTGCATTCCTGTAAAATATGAAGGGGAAAAAACACCACAGATCTCCACAAACCACAGTATATTTACAAGTTTAAAAGCATGGAACCATGGCTTGGCCCTCCCTAAGACAGGAAGAGCCACCAGAAAAAAAAAACAATATCAAGGAGGTCCTATATTTTTCCCTTTGGGCAGGTAGAAGGCAGTAGCGCAAAGAAAAGGGGCGAATGGAAGCAAGTCCTCACTCGGGGCAGCAGATGAATCCTCTCCTTGCCCACCTCACCCTCCCAGGTGCCTCTGTACAATAGGTATGAAGATGTAAAAGGCCAGTCAAAGGATGATGAGGATGGAGGTCCATCTACGCCAGAGGTGTTGCCAGAGTCAGAAAGGCCTACCCTCTGTACAACAACCACCTCCACGAGGAAAATACAGGTTGCAGCTGTAGGCAGTTGCCTTCTAAGGTGAACAGAGGGTACAATATGCTGGATGGACCCTCCTCTTAGGGAAGTGTGCTGCCTCCCTGGGGCCTGGGTTAAAGACATGACCAGGAAAGTTCTCTAACCTGGTACAGCCCTCAGACTACTACCCATTATTGGTCTTCCACATGGGTGGTGATGAAATCACAATACGTACTCCAAGGGCGATCAAGAGACTCCAGGGCCTTGGGATAGCTGATAAGGGAATCTGGAGCACAGGTTATTTTCTCCTCTATCCTCCAAGTTGTGGGCAGAGATATTGGAAGAAACAGATGAGCCCAATCTAATACATGACTCTGTGGCTGGTGTCACTGCCCCAATTTCATGTTTGTATAATGGGATGGCCTACATGACACTAGGCATGCTGGAATCAGATGGGATTCCCTCTTCTCAAAAGGGGAAGAGGGTCGTTGCTCAGGAGCTAGCAGCGCTCATTGATATAGAGCTTTAAACCAGACATGATGGGGGAGGAGGATAATATCAGGCTTGTCCTTGACAAGCTGTGGGACAATACATCAAGATTAGAGGAATGGAGTGGTATCAAGGGCCTTCAGCCAGTGACTGAGATGTGCTAGCCACACTGAAGCACACCTGAAGACTTACAGAGATGAGCCAGGGGCTCCTGAGGTAGTAGAAGTCACCAGGGAAACACCTCAAAGGAGGGATGTTCCTCTAAAAAAGGTGACACACTGACAGCCCAGCTGAGATGCTTTCACATCAATTCACACAGTATGGGCAACAAACAGGAGGAGTTGGAAGTCACTATGCTGCTACAAAGCTACAACTTTGTTGCCATTACTGAAACTTGGTGGGAAAAATCCCATGACTAGAGTATGGTTATCGATGGCTACAGGCTGTAAGGGACAGAGAAAAAAAGAGGGGTGGAGGGATTGCCCCCTTTGTCAAGAAATGGATAGATTATGAAGAGCTGTCTCTGAAGAACAGCCATGAGAAGGTTGAAAGCTTATGAGTGAGAAATAGAGAGTGAGCTGAAAGGGAACCCTGTGGTTGATGTTTACTACAGGCCACTCAATCAGAAGCCTATTGATGAAGCCTTCTTGCTCCAGCTACAGGAGACATCACACTCACAGGTTCTTGTCCTGCTAGAGGGCTTCAATCACCCTAATATCTGCTGGGAAAGTAGCACAGGGAGCTGTAGGCAATCCAGGAGACTCCTGGAATGCATGGAGGACAACTTCTTGAGCCAGGTAATAGACAGCACTACCAGAGGGGATGCAATACTGGACCTGATGGTCACCAATGTAATGAGTGTCATCAAGATTGGAGGCAGCCTGGGCTGCAGTGATCATGCACTCGTGGAGTTTGCAGTCATGAGGGAATATGAGTCAGGCAGAGTCAAGATGCAGAATTGTAGGAAAATAAGCTTCCAGCTGTTCAAGGAGTTAGTCAATAGGATCCCCCTGAGAAACTGCCCTCAGGGACAAGGAGCAGAACAGAGCTGGCAGATCTTTAAGGAAGTCTTCCACTGAGCAAAGAGAGCTTGCGATCTCCAGGCACAAGTCAGGCAAAGAAGGCAAGAGACCAGTATGGCTGAGTCAAACTAAAGGGCAAGAGGGAAATGCACAGGCAGTGGAATTAAGGACAAGTATCCTGGAAAGCATATAGGGACACCGGTTGTGTCAGGATGATGTGTGGAAGGCCAAGGTGCAGCAGGAGCTGAGCTTGATAAAGGAAGCAAAGAATAACAGGAAGGACTTCTACAGGTATGTCAGCCAGAAAAGGTCAAAGAAGATGTACCACTCCTGATAAGCAAGATTGGCAAACTCTCAATAATAATGAGGAAAAGGCTGAGGTACTCAACAGCTTTTTTGACTCAGTTTTCAATGGCAACTTCTCTTCCCACACTTCTCGAGTGGATAGACTGCAAGACAGACTGGGAGAGCAAAGTCCCTCCCACTCTAAGAGAAGATCAGGTTCATGACCACCTGAGGAACATGAACATACATAAGTCTATAGGACCTGATGAGATGACTCAGAGTCCTGAGGGAATCGGCTGATGTAGTTGCCAAGCCATTCTCCATCATATTTGAAAAGTCATAGCAATCACGCGAAGTCCTGGGTGACTGGAAAAAGGGAAACATTGCACCCATCTTTAAAAAGGGTAGAAAGGAAGACCCTGGGGACTACTGCCCTGTCAGCATCATATCTGTGCCTGAGAAGATCCTGGAACAGATTCTCCTAGAAGCTCTGCTAAAGCACATGGAAGACAGGGAGGTGATTCAGGACAATCAGCACAGCTCCACCAAGGGCAAGTCTGACCAACCTAGTGGCCATCTACGATGGAGTGACTCCATCAGTGGGCAAGGGAAGGGCTACAGATGTCCTTTATTTAGACTTCTGTAAAGCCTTTGACGTGGTCCCCCACAACATGCTTCTCTCTCATTTGGAGAGAGGATTCGATGGGTGGACTGTTCGGTGGATAAGGAATTGCTTGGCTGGTTGCATCCAGAGTGTAGCTGTCAATGGCTCAGTGTCCCAATGGACATTGGTGACAAGTGATGTCCCTCAGAGGTTCATATTGGAACCAAGTGCTATTCAATGTCTTCATCAATGACATAGATGAAAGGATTGAGTGCACCCTCAGCAAGTTTGCAGATGGCACCAAGCTGAGCAGTACAGTTGACACTCCTGAAGGATTGGATGTCATCCAGAGTGACCTGGACAAGCCCAAGATGTGGCCCATGGGAAACTCATGAGGTTCAACAAGACTAAGTGCAAGATGCTACACCTGGGTCTGGGCAATCTCTTGTATCAATACAGGGTGGAGGATTAAGAAATTGAGAGCAGCCCTGCTAAGGACTTGGGGGTGCTGGTGGATGAAATCATAGAATCATTACGGTTAGAAAAGACCTCTAAGATCACCAGGTCCAACAGTCAACCTAGCACTACCACCATGTTCACTACTAAACCATATCCACACATTTTTTGAACATTTCCCGGAATGGTGACTCCACCATTTCCCTGGGCAGCCTGTTCCAATGCTTTAGAACTCTTCCCATAAAGAAATTTTTGCTAATATCCAAATCAAACCTCCCCTGGTGCAACTTGAGGCCATTTCCTTTTGTGTTGTCACTTGTTACTTGTGAAATGAGACTGAGACTCGCCTCATTACAACCTCTTTTCAGAGCAGTAAGATCTCGCCTCAGCCTCTTCTCTGGGCTACACAACCCTAGCTCCCTCAGCCACTCCTCAGAAGACTTATGTTCCAGACCCTTCACCATCTTCACTGCCCTTGATTGGACATGCTCTAGTGCCTCAATGTCTTTCTTTTAGCATTTTTCTTTAATTTAGGGGACTCTTTTCTGTCTGAATGCATCTAATAACTGACTAGTTTAATAACCTTGCAATTATGTGTAAACATACTACTGGAAAGACTCCTACATTTTGGTTCATTACCATATGCAACAAAGGCCTACAAAGGAATTCATAACATACAGCAACAGTATAGTAGCTTTAAACAAATAAAAATGCCAATTAGAGCCTAGATAATGTAGAAACAAAGCTGATAAAAATACAAATAAAGCTCACATTTCTAATAGGAAACTACCTGGCCATGTAAAACCACTCATCTTTCTGCATCTAAGCTATCTGATTGAAACCAATGGGCTAGGGTTACTGATGTGTGTATATATCCTTGCATTGTGTCAATCTAGACAGACAGAAAAGACTGCAATTGCTCACTCTTTGGAGTAAACACTTAAATAAGTCCCAAGATAACCACTACATACTGAAATCTTCCAACAGCAAAACTGATGCAGCATTGATTTGTACTGCTAAGTTTCTTTATTTCTGAAGAGGAATACCAGTCACTGACAGGATGTTGTTCCATAAGACATTTAAGCCAGTGTAAGAATGGGAAGTTGTCTGAGGTACCATCACATCTCTCCTCACTCTACATGATCCCACATCCATTTCTTGCACTGGCACCACAACTGTGCAGAACCAAGGAAATTCTGCAGAAGCCTATCAATCCCATGGAAAGATGCTGTTCCTTTTTTTAGTTGGTTAACCTTTTGTGGAATCCTTATCCTGAACTGACCCACCCAAATGCTGACAACTGCTAGATTCAATGCAAAGAAGTGTCAGTAAAGCTCAGAGCAAGATGAAAACAGACAACAGTTTCCTTTTGTAAAAGCCTGTAGCCACACAAGGGTAGGCAGTAGTCTCACAAAGGGTACCCAAAATCTACTCAAAATACAGTTCCTCTCCTAGAATAGTCTTATATCCTCTTACATTTGGTGCTAGAGCTCCTGTGGCAACCAGGAATCTGACAAGGGAACTACTTCTATCTCCCACTGAAAATTTTTATTGGAACAGTTTTTTCATCTAAATCAGTTCCATGACCCATTTAACTGCATGCCACTTGGACAGCTAGGCTAGCCAAGACAAGTATTTCAGCAGTAGTTCACAAAATAATTTGGAGATAAATGTCAATACATTGTTTATTGTGTGAATGTCTGAATCTTAGCAGTATTACTGCTGATAATCCTCTATAGGGACCATACGGGATAGCAGTCACTTCACATTCTATCACAGTTTTAGCTGTGAGCCATGGAAGAAAAAATAAAAATATAATCCCATTCTCTTATCCAAACAGGCCTCCTCCTTTCAACATATCATTTAAAAATTATACATATTTTTTTTTAAAACACACCTGGTAATTCTGTGTAGTGACAGGAGGTGGTGGTGGTGGAGCTTCTTGTTGCCTCTGTGTATAACCATAATCTGTAGCTGTGTGCGTTGTAGGATAGCCTCCATAAGCAGCAGCTGTTGCAGCAGCTGCAACAGCTACTGGAGCAGGCCTGGCTACTGCAACTGTAGCTGCTGCTGGAGCATAGGCTGCAGTGACAGTGTGCGCAGCAACTGGTGCCTGGTGGACAGTGTAGCTGGCAACTGTGGTTGGATGGGAATAGGCTACACCCGAAGCTGGCTGCTGGCTACATTGAAAAAAGACAGTAAGTAAATAATTAGATTAATCCAACATACTCATCTAATGCCTAAACATTTCAAACTCCCAGATTTGATTCATACTTGTCTGTTCTACAAACAGACCTGGAACAACTATCATACACTATAATTACTTTTATTACCTCTTATCCACCTCATTAAAAAGGTTGTATCATTTTGAAGTTTCTGTGAATGCAAATATATCATGCAGGCAATGACTTTCTTCTTAGCAAGGAGTGGTGGTAGCTGTGTTCCACTGCTTGAAAAGAATCCAAGCCTTTCATTCAAAATAATACAGAAGTCTTACACAGTTATCTTTTAATGACCAATAAGTTTTTAAGTATTTAGTGGTTCTTCAGTGAAACTGATATACCTGTCAAATTAAGAAAAATACTGCTTTTCTGTGAGAGCTCATTACTGATATGCACTTGCATGATGTTTTTCAGTAAATCATATTAAAGTAATTAAATTTTAAAGTCTTCTGTGAAAAATAGCTCAGAACTCTTAAATTTAAGAAAGAGACATTTCAAATATTTCTGATGTGGGAGTTTTCCCACAAAAATTGAAAATTATAAAAGCTGGCCCCACTCACTCATACAGAAGTCCACTGCTTCACAACATGAAGCATCAAAAGAACGAGCAGTCAAATCAAGCAAGACAACTGCTACCAGAGGTCTGGCAATCTTCCAGGCACATGCTGAGAATAATTTGCTTCTCTTTAATGTGCAGGTAAAACATTACTATGTAGCTATTTAATAAGAATAAATAAATATTAATAGTGGAAATAAAAAATGATGGCTTCTAAGATTTAATTATTTGAACTAAAACTAATATTGTTGTCCTATAATGATTTATAACTTTGCATTATTATTAAAATCCTATAATAGCTATTTTTAAACAAATAAAGTGAACTGGGCAAAATATAGTTATCTGGAACAATTATATGAAATAGGGGATAGAGTGATTATTATGAAATTTTTAGTACACTTCCTGTAGTGATTTTCAGTATTTTAGAGTCTCTATAGAGTTTCACATCTCCATAGCACTATTAAGAGATTATTCAAAAACAATTCCATGCCCATCAAGGAGGTAGTAGTCTCTAATTTTTAGAAAAAAATAGAAAAATTAAATCTTGTTGGAAGCAAACATACTCAGTGTCAAAGTGGAATTTCCGCATAATTATGCTCAAAACCAAAAGGAATGAGTTACGGTATTTCTTTCCTACAGACTGCAATATTCTCTCTGACACAGCCATCAGAAACAAAGTATCTTTTAACTATAGTTACTATTATTTTTGCAGAAGACATTTCCATAACTCCCTTTTGTTTAATAACTTTTTTTTAAGAAAAACTTATTTTGTAATTTTAATTACAGCAGAACCCATTAATTTCAATATATTTTTTAAGAATTCTTACAGCAGAAACACACAGAGAAAATGTTACTATTATTGTACTTACACACCTGGACTCCACCTTCTACCCATCTTAGGCCCCTATTTGCTTTAAAAACCACTTGCGTTTCATCCAAATTTAATTCAGCTGTGAGTTGTACTCACAATTATGTTTCATTTCATTTTCAACTTCTTAGCATAACAGTGGAAGGAAAAGACCTAACTCACTCTAGTGTAGTTCCCACCACTGCTTGATGTATATAAATAGACAGTCTATATATTTTGTCAATTTAAAGTGAGAAATCAGACTCCATCAGAAAATTCAGGAAGACTATTTTATGATGGTAAAAGTGAATGACAATCTATAAAATTAGGCTGTATTAGCTACATAACTAACGGTACAGAAGTGTAAAATATTCATACATTCTGAGGTAATTCACATTATCATATGTACCTACTAAAAATACATTACATTGGGAAAACAGACAGCAGACTTTATCTCAGACTCCACTTGAACATATCAACAGTCTAATACTGCCAACAAGGAAGTCTTCCTCCCCACTCTTATTCCTCCTTCCTCCCGTATACCAAACCTGACTATGCCATCCTATTTCATCTCTAGTGCTAGTTCTGCTACTTGTCGAGCTATTCATTGCACTGATTTAACTCATTAATCTAGCAGAAAACAATGAGATTTTTTTAAATTATTTTTTTTCCTGAGCTCATTATCTAACGTGGTAGAAATGTTAGAAACATTGTAGCTCACAAAACAGTCTGCTGAGTGCTAGAACCCACATAAGTTATACGTATGGAAGCAGAGGGAAATAATCAAATAATGGGAGAGAGAGAAAGAACAGGGATCTGCCCAGGAAGCATTAATCTGTCTCAAGTTTCATGAAACCGTGCTTAAGTTACTATTACAAAATACAATACAGTGTTAATAACACACTATGAGGTAACAGTATCAGTCTATCAACGAAAATGCTTTTGCTCTCAGAAAAAAAAAAAAATATATATATGATTAAAGCTGCCTAACAGTTTTCAGTGTTTAATATTGTGAAGAGATTGCGATCATTATGAGCAGGACTATTGACAAGATTCTGCTAACAGACAGTTTCTTCTGTGCTATTTTTGTACCAAATTTCCTTATCATGGTATAGAATTAGCAGCTCAAATAATTTGATTTCTAAGGCTAATATAATTCTATGACCATGTTTATTTTAGCAAATCTGTTCCACTTGCTTCTGCAACACCATGCAGAGCTAGTGACCAAGTTTGCAAGACCACGAGAAAAATATTCTAGAATTGACTGCTACTTCATTTTTTAAAGTTATGTTATGCTATGTTACATAAATTCATATCAACATCTTTTCTAAATTTATGTTTCTTTTTCTCCCCATGGTCTTACTGAGAACCTTTTAACATAAAGATGACCAAATACTTTCAGGTAATTATTTTATAATCAAAATATTTTTGTGTCACTGTCATTTAACTTACAAGAGTTTTTAATCCTTGTTTGATGATTAGTGCCTCATCACATTTGCCAAGATGAACTTACCTCCCTCCAGACTATTTTGCTAGCTCCCTCTTCCACCGATCTTTCTTGCAATTTTTTGTTGCACATATCCTAGTATTATGTATTTTTTCATTACTACAGATGGCAAGAACTGTATGGATCATTTCAGATGAAGTTTCAGCTGTGCCACTCACTCTGCTCCAGACTTTCTTTCCAAAGAATCTAGCTTCCTCAGAGCAGCTTCTTATAAAGTTACCCGTGTAATAATATTTCCCTTGCATCAAATATCACAACGCACCATAAATAATAAGACTCAAGAACAATCCCTAGAGTACTCCACTGCAACTACTCCTCTTCGATAATCACTCTTCTAATTCTACTAATCACCTCTACCAGCTCCTTCTCTACAATTCTTTTACTAATCTCTAACTTAAGTAATACTTTTCCATATTGCACCACATCAAGTATTTCAACTTAGTCCTAATAAATAAGACTCAAAAAACTTAGGCACTTGATCAAGTCATTAGAGCAACAATGAAATACGGTATGTCAGCTGAGCTATGGTAACAAACCATATGTATGCTCTTAACGGCAACAAAGAAAGTAATTCAGTTTAGCTTACTCCCCTAACATAGTGGGGAAAAAGTTGAACCAAATTACAAGCAGATAGAGAAGCTAACTGATTGACCTGGTACCTTAGTGAGTTTTCTTTGTAGATCAATTCTTCTCTTCCCCAAAATAAATTCTAACACCCTTAATAGCATCTTTGAGTTCAAATAATTCAAGTGCTCTTCATTTGAAAAAATATGCAGTCCAACTGGCTTTACTAACTAGACAGAATTTTAAAATGACAAAATAATTTAGGCTGGAACAAAGATTATGAGGTCATCTGTTCTAATCCTGTGCCCAAAGCACAGCTAATAACAAAGTTACATTAGTTTTCCCAGGGCTTTGTGTCCAGTCAGGTTCCAATCATCTCCAAGAATGGAAAATCAAAGACTGCTCTAGACAATCTGTTCCAATGTCTGAGCACTCTCACTGTCAAAAATTTCCTTAGTTTATGAAAGATTGTTTCAAAAGTAAATGAGTTCTAAACCAACACTTACTTAAAGTAAACCCAGTTTGTTAACATTCAATTTAAGGTAACTTCATATTACAATTCTTACAGTATTTTAACTTAGTATCAAAATAAACATCATTCTTTGACTTAAGAAGTTACAGGCAAAGAACTCATCAACTTCAGATCTTACTCTGCTGCATTGCTTTAATATCTCTTCTGCAAGAGATTTTCATTCAAAATGAATGTATTTTATTCATACCACATCTATTTCTTTAGCTGATCATAATAGTAACAGTACTTCCCCGCCAAGCTCACTTTAATTTCTATTTTCTAGGAACAACACACATTCTTCAATACTCATCTTCCATCTTGGATTTCTATTTCACTGTGTTTTCACTCTCACAGTCACAGCCAGTGTATAGGCTACATGTTGCACTCAATTGTTCTTCTCCATGTTCTGTAGATGTGTTTTAGTCAACAACAAGTCATTTCCAGCACCTTACCTAATGTTTTTCATCTCTCCCTACCTGCCCTAAACTACTACTTGCAGATCCCTATTTCCCCATGTGTTGGAAATTATATAACTTTCCTAACTAATGTTTTAATTAATTTTTTTATTAATTGCTTTAAATAATCATAAGCAGTGCATTACTCTTAAGCAGTGTAATTTTCCACTTTAGCCAGCATGAAGCTAAGTTGTTTTGGTTTTTTTACAGACTGTTATTGTTAGAGTCTGATTATTAGATCACTGAAACTTTAGGTTTTGCTAAACTAACCCTTATACGCTTCAATGAACAAAGCCTGAGGGAGATAAAAGCTGGACACCTGGAATCCAGAATTTATAGCCCTCCAAGGACATGTTAAAGTAACCAGAAGATAGAGGAGACTAACAAAGATGATCCAACATGTGCTGCAGACTCCCTGTCAGGGAAAAAGATAATAAAAAGACTGAAAAATGTGGACTAATGAGCATGAGAAGTGGGAAATCAATAACCAATAGAATACTAATTAATGAAGAGAATTCTGTAATTTAGAACCAATGAAAATTCATTCATTTGTTAATAATGTATAAATAAGTAAAAAGTTTTCAAAGTTGTGTGCACCTAGGTGTAGCTATCCCCTTATGCACCCTGGCCAGGAGTAATGTCTACTCCTTAATACTAAAAAAATTGTGTTAGAGTTTAATTTATCCCAACATTTATGCAAGACATGCTTTTTACTTCCTCCTTCCAAATAAGCTCACTTCTATTCAGAAGTTTTAGACTCCAACAATGTCCTAGTGTGGCATTGATTTAATTTTTATTGTGGAGTAATTCCCTATTTGGAGCCCTGCAGATGTAGCAGAGAACCAGTCAGTAGCCAGTCTTCAATACTGACACATAATTGAGCCAGTGGGGGGTAAATATGCCTTTTGTAAACACACATTTTAAGACAGAAAAACCGAGAGTGGCCCTCTTAGCTTCTGGCCTTGGAGGAGGTGACGGGCTGGGTCCAGGCCGGCCCTGCTCGGCCCGCATGGCCGGGCCTGGGCTAGTCCGGTCCCCCTGGCCCGGCTGAGATTTTTTCCGCTCCCAGAGGGGTGGTGAGGGGGCTGTCGAGCCCCTCACCGAAGAGCCCACCAAGCCCTGTCCTGGAGGGTGGCTGGGCCCCCTTCC
>VYXF01003815.1:87442-132366 GCA_013397295.1 Polioptila caerulea | reverse complement strand
GCGCGCCCGCCCCTTCCGCTCCCGCCCCGGCGGCGGCTGTCGCTCGCGGGGCACGCCGGGAGCTGTAGTTCCTGGGCCCTCCGGACCGGCCCCCGCCCCGCTCCCCGTGGGGACGGCTCTGCTCCTCTGCCCCGCCAAGGGGGAACCCCCGGCAGGGAGGGAGTTGGCCCTGCCTACCTGTGTCCGTCTCATCGCAGGAGCCGCTCACCCACTTCTCCCTCTTCCCCCCCACACCCTCCGTCTCTGGTTTTTTTTTCGTTGAATCACAAAATGGTTTGGGTTGGAAGGGACGATAAAGATCATCGAGTTCCAACCCCCTTGCCACGGGCAGGGACACCTTCTACAAGACCCGGTTGCTCAAAGCCCTTTTCAGCCTGGCCTTGAACACTTCCAGGAATGGAGCATCCACAGCTTCTCTGGGCAACCTGTTTCAGTGCCTCAGTACCCTCAGAGTAAAAGATTTCCTCTTACTATCTAATCTAAACCTACACACTTCTAGTTTGAATCCATTGCCCCCTCTCCTGTCACTACAAGCTCCTGTAAAAAGTCCCTGTCCTTCTTTCTTCTAGGTTCCCTTCAGGTACTGGAAGGCCAGTCATTAGGTCACCCATTTAAAAGGATTTAAAGGGTAGGCTATTTAGCTGCAGTTTTCATCTTATTTTTAATAAGAAAGTATATGTAAAAACTCAACAAATTAATATAAAATTGATGTTACACTGTTAGTCACTGAAAGGAGAAAAAATACGTATGAAGTCAAAAGTGCAAGTCTAACGCTACTCCTTTTAGTGTATATATTGTAATGTGGTCAAAACATTCTTTGACTTTAAAAAAGTATTTTCACATACTAATAAACAAATAGTCTAGTGGAGGGCATCCCAGCCCATGGCAGGGGGATTTGAACTAGATGATTTAAAGTCCCTTCCAACCCAAGCCACTCTGTGATTCTATGAAATTTGCAATGCTTCTAAGAAGTGGCAGCATAATCAAAGGGCTGGCAAAGACATTTAATTTCTCCCAGCACACATTATCTCTAAATTACAGCTATGCCTCTTATTATAGCGACTTTTAGTTGCTGTTCTTTATATTATTATGCAAATCTTTATTGTGACCTGACCTGGTGGCTGCTGTTGCCATTCCAGATCTATTAATTTGTATCCTACAAGAGCACAGGTCATGGAGAAGGAACCCACCATGCCAAGCAAGAAGACTGCACAGGTCAGCCTGGCCCCCTGACCTTAGGGGAGGCTGTGCACGAGTCATGTTGGGGTGACAGTGCTTGCCTGCACAAAGGAAGCCTGGCCCTGGTCACCAGCTGATGGGCGATGGCAGAGCTGGCTGTGTTACACATGAGAGGCTGTGCATGAGAGAGACAGATCTGGGGTGGACTATGGAAGGGCTTGTCAGCGAGGACAAGCAGCTCTCATCTGACGTGACAGAGAGTAGGGAGCTAAGGGAGAAATGCAAAGGTGGGCATGGCAGCACCGGAGGACCAGCTAGACCCATATCCTTTGCAAAGACATTTAGAGTGATTGTGTGCAGGGTAGGGCTGCATTTATTAAAAGAAGGATGAGTGCTTTGGCAGTGAGCATAATTCAAAGTGGCAATTCAGTGTGGATGAGAGCCTTAGCTCCATGTGTGGAGACAGAAGGGCTTCATGTCAGGAACTATTTGTAGGACAATGCTTGCAAGGTTTGGGTGTTATCTGAATAAGGACATGAGGAGAAGTCTGGACCAAAGTTGTCCCCCCTGTCATAGGCATGTGTGAACAGCAGCTGAGGGGCCATGGGATGAAGTGGGCTGGTTTAGCCAAGCTTGAGCTTCAACTGACAGCAAGGCTTATCTGAGCAGGCATCAGGGAGCTGGACAAGGATATCTTTGGAAAAAAGGATCTGACTCATCTTGCCCAATTTGAAGTGTCTGCGGTAGAGTCATCAATCCATTCAGCTGGACTCCCTTTTTAGGTGGCGAAAGGAAACAGCTTTTTCCTGAATGCCTGTCCTGGCTGGCTTTAGATACTTCCTATAGGATTAGCTGTAAGGGGAGCCTAGATGGCATTGTAGGTTGACATCTATGCTGTACCCTTTTACTTTTGGTTGGGTTGATCTCTCTTTTAGAGATTCTTCTGAACAGAGCAGTGGATTTTTAAGTTTCTTGGCAGGTGGATTTATGTTTGTGGTAGGGATTACATGGAGATAAGGCATAGAAGAGAAAGAGGACAAGAACACAATTTTATACCACCAATTCTAGAGTCTGGAGAGCAAGATAAAGAGGAGTCTCCAAAAGACATGGTGGTCGAGTGAGGGAAGGGAAATGGGAGGGTAGAGCTTCAAATAATGGAGAGAATAAGCTCTCAGGGAGAGCTGACTTGTGGTAAGTGCCTGACAGGTGATGGGAGATGCAGGGGAGAGCTGGAGCTGCCTAAAAGGAGGTTGTTTTGAGGCTTCCACAAAAACAGACTGAATGTGGAGCCAGAGGCCCGATGAGGGAGGAAGAGTTTCATGAGGAGGAGTCCTTCCTTTCACTGTGCTTGCAGAGTAAAGAGAATCGAGGTGCATGTTTGTACTGGGTTTGTGTGGCCAGGTTTTGGTAGTGGAGGAGCCTCAAGGGTGGCTTTTTTGAGAAGCTGCCAGAAGCTTCCCCTATGTCTGACAGAGCCAATGCCTGGAAGCTCCAAGACAAACCTGCTGCCTGCTAAGGCCATAGCAATGGTGGTTGCTCCTATGGGATAACAGATTTCAGAAAGTAAAAAAAAGGTGCAATTCCAGCCAGAGAAAGGAGTGAGAATATGTGAGGGGAACAGCTCTGCAGATACCAAGGTCAGTGCAGGAGGAGGGGGAGGAGATGCTTCGGTCACTGGAGCAGAGATTCCCCTGCAGCCCGTGGTAAAGACCATGATGAGGCAGCTGTGCCCCTGCAGTCCCCTGTGGCCCACGCCAGAGCAGGTGGGTGCCCAAAAGTAGGCTGTGACCTTGTGGGAAACCCACACTGGAGGAGGCTCTTGGCAGGACCGGTGGACACCATGGAGAGAAGAGCCCACACTGGAGCAGGTTTGCTGGCAGAACTTGTGATCCCACAGGGGACATGCTGGAGCAGCCTGTTCCTGAAGGACTGCACCCCTTGGAAAGGGACCCACAGTGGAGCAGTTCATGAAGCACTGCAGCCCATGGGAAGGATCCACATTAGAGAAGCATGTGGAGGACTGTCCCCTCTGGGAGGGAATCCACACTGGAGCAGGGGAACAGTGAAGTGTCCTTCCCCTGAGGAGGAAGGAGCAGCAGAGACAATGTGTGATTAACTGGCTGCAACCCCCATTCCCCATCCCTCTGTGCTTCCAAAAGGGGAGGAAGTAGCGAAAATCAGGAGTTAAGTTGAATCCAGGAAGATGGGAGGGGTGGGGGCAAGATGTTTTAATATTTAGCTTTTATTCCTCATTGTCACACTCTGATATATTATTTGAGAAATTAAATTCCTTTTCACTGAGTCTGGTCTGTTTTGCCCATGACAGTGACTGGTGAGTGATCTCTCCCTGTCTGTATCTTGACCCACGAGCTTTCATTGTCTTTTCTCTCCCCTGTCCAGCTGAGGAGGGGAATGATGGAGCAGTTGGTGGTTTGTAAACAATGAGTATTAATGGATACATTTATTGAAATGACAAAGAGCCAGAGAAGAGTGAGCGATTAACAGGGTAAAATGAGCGTGAGGCAATTAAGGAGGAGAGAAAGTGGAACCAACTGCAAGAAAAGGAGCAAAATGACTAAACCATAGAGCTCTGTGCCTGTGGCACCAGCAAAGCCTGAGAGAGAGATAAGTGGAAGTGGGTTTGAGATGAGGGAATTGCAAAGTCAAAACACAGGAAGAAAGCAGTGAGATGTTGTGCAAGTAGAGAAGGAAGCAGGAAGGAAGATGCAGCAAAATAGGAAGATGCTGCAGTTGAAGATGTGTGCAGTGTATGCAAATGGGAAATGTTCCGCTGAGCTGGATAAATTAGGCTGCTTGGTGTACCAGATGTCATCAGGTTTCATGCAGTTAAGGCTGTTGAAAACCTGATGGACAAGCTATGTTAGCAAGCTAATGTTCTTACCCATCTAGGTTAATGATTGTCAAGTCTAATTTTTAAGGCTGGGTTGGGAACCAGTGGAGGCACAGCTGCAGCAGCACAGCAGCTCTGAAATGGAGCTCCCCAGACTTCAGGCACCAATTAGGCTGCTGTACAGCTGCAGGTGCCTGGGTACCTGGTCCTGATGCACCCCTGGGGGTACCTGGCCCTGGTAACACCCCTCCCCAGAGAGCTGGGATGCCTGGAACAACAGCACTGGGAGCAAGGAAGGGCTCCAGCACCGCTGCCTTCCCCACTGAGTTAGACCACCTGCTCTGGGAAAGCTGGGAGAAGACCCCAAAAGCAGTTTTTGAATTACAGGGAGCTGGAGGTGGGGTTCAGGCTCCCCAATGGCATCCTGGGCAGCACAACCTTTCTTCCAGGTTGATAAGTCAATATCAAATTATGGGTGAGACCCACTAGCACTCTGCTGCTTTGTGCTGGCCCAGCACTGTGGTGAGGCTGTTGCTTTTGTCTATCCACTTTTGCCTTTATGGTGCATTTGAGTATCTGTGATTCTGCCTGAAAAAGTTAAAATGGAAGGTGTTGCATGCTTGATGATATTTTTTTCAAATTATTGTGAAGAGTGTGCAGTAGCATCCTCTACAAGCACTTTGTGATCCTCGTGGTCTGGTATTTTCACTAAGTTGTGCCAAAAGTAAGCAAATACTGAGATGAAAGCCCTGTGTTAAAATGAAGTTTGTACTGTCATCATGTATCAGGGATGTAAAGGTGAAACAAAGAAAAGGTGCTGCAGTGGTGAATGATTATTTTCAAGCACAGCATTGTTTATCGTGACAGGATGCTCAGCAATGTGGTTATACTTATCCAAATTACAAGGGTACAAGTTTAAAAACAAGGATTAAATACTGCCTTTCAGTAATTACATAGAAGGAATCTATTTTGAAAATGTATGTGGTGTCTTTAAAGCCAAATATTACAAAGATTCAAACACAAAAGACAGGTATTTGGGCTTTTTGAGAGGTTTCACTGTGAATTGTTTCAGCTGATGGAATAGTTTCAGCTGAGATTTTTGTAAGGTTTAAAAGTCTGATATTAATTTAATTTTCTGGAATCAATACCTGATTATGAGATACTAGCAATTATTTCTATACCTCTCTTACTCTTAAGAATATTTAAGTATTCTCATCCTTTAATTCTACTATATATTTCATTGAGAATAAATATTTACTATTATTTCCTTCAAAATTGTATTAAATCAATGGTAGGGCTTTAATAATATTGCACATTAAAAGAATTAATTAGAGCTTTTCAATATCAAAATCAAAGTAATTAGAAACTTAATGAACCGAACATAATATAACAGGATCTCTTCTATTCTCCACTAGAGCAGCAATAATTTAATATGAAGAGAGGCACTCCAGAATTTCCCAGAGAAAGAGAAAATTAAGTGGTGTTTGGGTTGAAACTGCAGTTGCAGAAGAGTCATGCAGTCACAAAAAAAAGGAGGGAGAGAAGTGTCTACATTTCAGTTTAAACAGAAAAAGAGGGACCTTAGGAGACCTTGAAAACTGCATTCTTGAGCAGCATACTGAGTATTATCACATCTCCCTTTCTCCTGTAGAAAATGTTACAGCTTGGTTGTCAGAGCTACTCCCAGCTGCATTTTATGCCTTACAGCATTTCATATTACTAAGTTTGGGAATTGTTTTTTCTTATGTTTTATTGTTGTTGTTGTGTTTCTTTCCATCGTGGTAATCTGAAGCCTAGATGTCTTCCTCTTGCAGACTGAAAACATGCCTTCTCTTCCCTCAAACCAGATTGGAACAGGAAAGAGTTTTCTTGTTCTGGTCCTCTGTCATCCTTCCACTGTGTGTAGCAATTGGGGAAGTTCTGTGGCTAGTGGGTTTGGTGTGAGCTGTGACACTTGGAAGACCTGTCCATGCTCACTTAGTTTGCATGCATGTGTTCCTGAACGAGAAGCAGACAGAAACACTGCAAGGTCTGGCTTCAGGCAGGTGGGAACCTCTGAGTAGTATTAGTAGCTTGGCTAATGCCATTCAGGCTTTTAATTTATGAACATCATGTCGTTTATTAAAATCTGCACAAAGCTGTCAAAAGTGAGGAAATGAGGGATTTCAAATATTTTACATTGCCCACATAAGCCTTTTTTTCACCCCTAATATCAATGCATTTTTTCACAATGCAATAACCTTCATGTTAACCCAAAATTAATATGGTTCTGTCAATAGCAAGGCTGAGAAGGAATGCAGATATATCTTTCAAGGGAGATTATTTCTTCTAGAAACAAACTGATCATTACAATAGGATTTATCTCATCTAACTTCAGCTGTACGTAAGATGAGTATTGACTTTAGTTGTGCCCATGAATTGTTTTTCTTCAACTATGCTGACTGACCTCTAAGTCGTATTTCCCTTGCTTACAGCCCTACAGTGCCCTACACCTTACCCTGTCCCACCTACAGCACCACTGCCAATAAATTAAAGCCATTTTGGCTCCCTCTTCTCCTTTGTTTTGGAGGAAAGAGTATTCACTTCAGCAGACCTTGTTTGTCCCTTTGTAGGAGGGACACCAGGGTAGGTCAGACCCTTCGGAGTGCCTGGTTCTCCCTCTGACATTGGGGGGAACCTAGACAAATGGCAGGGAAAGGTTGCTTCACTTTTAGGTAGCTACCTATGGCTGGAAGGAATCACTCTGTTCACCAAGAGTTGGGAAGTGGCTGTGGTTACACACCTTGTTTAGTGCATAGCCAATTAAATCCCCATGAAGAGCTCTTCTCCCATATGTTGTGCTCGTTAGACTGCTCTAAAACCTTCCAATTATCCATGCTCATCATGAAATGAAAGGCAAAATAACTCCCCAGACACAGGAGTCTCTATACTGCAGTTCTTTATATGGAAGTCCATGGCCTGCATTTGCTTATCCCTCCTTTTCTGTTTATTTTTAAGTTTGTGCAAGTAAAGGTAGATGGTTGCTTCAATGTGTCTAAAATAACTGACATATCAAAGCAAACCAAGGGTAAGCAGAACTGATGTGGACATGCCTTACACCAGCCAATTCAGAGCAGGAAGTTTCTTTCTTCTCAGTCATTTTGTTAGCTGACCACACAAGAAATCCCCAAGTTCACCAGCAGTGTTTCACGTGCCCAGCCTTTTTCATAACTGATATTCCTCCATGTGCAGCATGAAGGTCACACAATGAGAGTACCCACCGGCCAACAGAGAAGGACCTTCATGTTCTGCATTGCACATCCTGAGAAACATGGAGTTTATGCCCAATGGCATAAACAAACACTTCTTTACACAGGAAAAGAGTAGAATTTCCTGCACAGCACATGTGCAATCTGGCTAAATTAATTGTACTATTTGAGCACAATGGTTTTTATGCCTATGGATAAATCCCAATGATCAGTAACCTAAGATCAAGCTTTTCCCACAAAATAAAAAAAAGTCATTTATTCATTGCTTTTCTGACCTCTCTTCCAGCTCTGAGAAATCCCCATTACCCTTCATATTGAAATAAAGGAATAATTGAAATAAAGCTTGCACATTTGGAAAATAATAAATTAATCCTAAAGAATAACGTCTTAACATCTAACTTGGGAATACAGTTTCCCTGTGATTTCTGATGCAGGGGGATTTTGAACTCATTTGATGCAGTGCAATAGCAACAGTGCACTGAACTGAAGAAGTGAGTTGGTATGCTGAGGTGCTTACAAACTAGCCTGCAGATGCTTTCTGAGGTCTAAAATAAAAACACTCCAGTTCCACGTGCACCAAAACCACTCTGCTGACTACAGCTCGTTATCACTGTGCAAATACTGCATGTGTAAGGTGGTTTACATCATGTTCAAATTTGGAATGCCCTAATTCAACACAAGCTGAGCTGGAGATCACTGTGACGCTATTGGTATTAGACATTTTCTTTGGTGATTAACCTCTACATGTGTGACCTCAGGGCAAAGTACCAATAGGTTTTAACTGGAAAACTTGGAGGCAATCAAATCTAGTTGACTAGAAAACTTGGAAGCAATCAAATTCAAACTTATGTAGTAAAACCTAAAATGCTGGAAAATATAACCTGGAAAAAAATTCAGATTGGCTTCTTTTCATAAGGAATGTGGTTGTATATGTTGAAATGTCCATCAAGGACAACTTTTTGCAAAGCACCCAGCACCCAGCAATTCCTTTATAAGCAGAGAAAGCAAATTATAGAAATTGCTCATGGCCTTGTGCAGGAGAGCTCAGAATATCTGTGTTTCCTCCAACCATCTGCAACAGACTGGCTCTTGAAAATATTTGAGCAAAAGAGTCATTTCCCCGTGCAGGTAAAGTTTAATGTCAATGTGCCCAGCTGTGCAAGAAGCGCTGCTGAGTGTGGGTGACTAATACATTTGCCAGCACAGCAACTTCAGTGTGTAATTTATTGTTGTGTAGGCTGTCTGGATAGCTCAGCCCCACAGCCTTGTGTTTTGCCAGATGCTGATCACCTCCTGAGAAGTGCTAACACATCTCATTTGTCAGTGCATGCCTGGTGCCTTGCAGAAAGTGATCAGAGCCTTGTTGGATTTGTAGCTCACCAGTACTGAAAGATTAAGGCGATCCATCCTCTGCAAACAGAGACAGCTAACATAAAGCCAGTGCCCTTGAAAGAGCCACTCTGACCTCTGGTTTGAGCAATTTAGAGGAGACATCACTCAGTCTGCTGAATCTGCTCATTAACTGCTGGAACAAAGAATTACTGTGAATAAATAGTCATTTTCGCTTCCCCTACTCCACCACTTGAAAGCTAAAAAATATTTTTCTGGAAGTGGCATAGTGGAAATTAACTGAGTGGCACCAGCTTGAGGTTCTCCCTGACAGCCTCAGGCATGGTGCAATGCCCAGCCAGGCTTTGAGGGAGCCTGGGAAGGTAGTCTCCATGATTTTCCCTCCTGCCTAACAGCCCCTGCCTGCAATGCCTGGCTTGGCATGTGTTTTTTGTGTTGGGCTCATGTCCCTGGCATGGCTGGGACAGCTCCTAGAATTGGTACTACCTCACCTATATGAGACTTGGCTTCTTTGCTTGGGGCTTTCTGGGCAGAGGTCTTTTCCCTTCCAGAGAGACACAGCTTCTTTGTAACACCAATTCTGTTGAAACACATCCCCCTAGACAAGGATCAGCTGGATTGTTTCCCCACCTCCGCTAGAAACTACACCTGCAGCTTCTACCATGTTAATTACACAAGACTGTGGAGCTTTCAGGAACTAAATGGATGGTGATGGCCTACAACGAGAATTTAAGATGACTATGTTTGCCAGCTTGTGGTGCTTGATGATTGTAAGAATATTTACTGTTGTAGGTATATTTACTATTTTCTCCCTTCTGCTGGCAAACATTTCTGCTGCAGGTTGTATGGCGTCCAACATCAGCCCGTGGGAAGAACATGGAGTTCCTTGAAAAAACGCTGACAAAGAAGCAATATATTTTCTTGATACTGAGCCTCAAGCAGTGGGTGAATGTAGAAATTATTTCAAGAGTTGAATGAGGACATAGGGCAAGGTGCCTCCTCCCTGCCAGCAGTGCCTCCCACAGAGCCAGCTCCTCCTCCGGGGTGCCACCACTGCATGCTGCAGCACCACGGCTGGCACGCTGGTGCCAGGAAGCTGCATGGTGTCTAGCTTCTTCCCATGGAGGATTATTTTCATCTAGTATTGCATAGGATTTGGAAAAGGTTGGACATTTAAAAGCTGCCAGGGGAAAGAAGCCAATATGGCCTGTGGCCTGCCAGACAGCTCACCAGCTGTGTGATCCAAAACTGGTTGTGAGCAAGCTGAATTCACTTAATATCATTGATATTACAATGCCAGTCAGGGACAGGACTCTGGCTGGGGATCTCACTGAGGGCAACTTTTGCCTGGTTTTGCTACGTGACTCATCCTGTAAGAGGGGAGTTCGGACTTCCTTGCAGATTCACTGTGGCCCCCGGATCTGCTGCTGCTGGCAAACAGGCTCCTGAGTCTTCTTTTTTTTTCAGATGTACCTAAAAAAATCTAAATTCAACAACTTTGTTCTCAGGGCACTGGCTGAGATCAGAGTTCCATCTCATTAGGCTTCATGTAAAGACAAGACTATGTTTATCCTGTCACACAAAGTGCTGGCACCTTGGCAAACCTGAAGGGAAGCAGCTACAGAGAAAAATGTCTTGCCAAAATTCATGCAACAGATCAAAAGTTAAGCCAGAAATGTTAACCAGCTATCCCAGTTCCTGGCATCTGAGTAGACCAGCTTCAAACTGGCTAGCAGGTGGATCTGTGTATTTATTCTTACCAGTGGCTGCTGCCTCTGAAGAAATATGCCCAAGAACTTACACTGCAAAATTAAATATGCTTTGGAGGAACTGCAGGCCTCTGGCTGACCAGCACTTCAGCCAAGGAACAGCTCCAGCAGCAGCTGCTCATGCTGGATGATGAACATTACCTTCCCTGAATTTTGTAAAGCTAACAGCAGACAAGGACCTACTGAAGGGCCAAATGGCACCATTGACTTCTAGTCCACATGTGCCCTTGATCACACCACATAATTTTATCCCAAAATAATTGCTGTGACTTGGTCCTGGCTTTGGAGAACAAAAATGCACAGGTTTTTCAAGCTTTAAGAAGCTGATTCAATATTCTAATCTCTTTCTGCATAAGAACAAATCACTGGATTTTACCTAGTCATTTCCACATCCAAATCATGACTTCTGGTCAAGTGACAAATTATGCTGCTACAGTTAACATGCTAGCTGAGCACCTCTCACTTCAGCTGAAATTAAATTGTGGGAGTATCATCCTCTCCAGCCCATTGCCCTTCCAAATGAATGAGGTTTGTCCCAAAGTATCAAAAATTATTTTAGCTCCTTGCATATGTTATAGATTTTAGCTACTCTTCACTTTTTGATTTATCAAAAGCATCTGCCTGTGAAGGAGTATTAGATCTAGAATTTGCTTTTGACCATGTTGCTCATGAGGTCTGCTAGAAAATAAAGTACTCTGTAACTGGAGAAACATTACCCTGGATCCCTGAGCAGGCACTTAAGAGTTATGTTCTCTTGTGGTTAACCTGCTGGATTTCAAAGAAGGGATTCCAAGTTCTGAATAGTAGTTCATCTCTTTTAAGACTGTTTTGCAGTGAGTTGACCCAAGTTATTTCATCTCAGCCTGAAACTTCTTTGGACAGTACCAGAATACAGTGCAATGTACTGGTGAGACAGACAGAGTGACAAAGGCGAGGTCTCAGAATAAAAGGGAGAGACACAAGGAATTGTGCAGGCTATGTACAGTGTTAAAACCTCACAGCCAATGGAGGGAAATCAGAGGTGATGCTGATGACAGTAAGTGAGCAGCTTGGCTGCCAAAAAAAAAAAAAGAAAATTCAGAGTCCAGGGGTTTCCTGTACTGAGAAGGTGATTTTTTTCTTTCTGTGATCTGTATTAATAGGGGTTGTGTTTGCCCAACCAAAGTTTAGCTGCCCTGCAGAGCTAGCACTGTATGGGTTGCTGGTTGTTGTAGTACCCAGGCTGCCTTGACAGAGACTGCCCTGGGAAAACTGTTCTGGCCGTGACACTGCACAATTATAAGAGAAAGCAGTGTACACCCCCAAAATGCTGTGTTTCTATCTACTTCATCAGCTCAGGTAAGGAGATGTCATGCTGCTGGAGCAGACACAGCTTGCCGGTGTGCACGGGCAGCAGGGAGCAGAGGAGGAGCAGCCTTGCCCGGCTGTGCTGCTCTGCTGTCACAAGGCCGGCACTTTCTCCAGGCCCAGTGTGGAACAAGAAAACAAAGTTTCTATCAAGAAAGAGACTTGCTGCCCAGAGGGACAAGGAGTGCAGTTGTTGATATAGCAACATTAAAGAACTTGTGGGAAAATCAGCAGCAGTGCCCAGCCAGGAGACCAGGGTGATAATTTCTGCTGCTACTGCCCTTCTTCATACAGGGCAGGTCTGGGCACAGGGTCATTACATCTTCATTTTGTTTTAGTTTTTTTTTTCTTATTTGAGTGTCAGCCATAGGAAACAAGTTTGATCCATTGCACAACTGTTACCATTTTGGGGAGTTATTTTTCTTTGGTCTGTTATAAAACTCTGTATGGGATAAGCATCAATAGGGCAAACATTGCACTTGCTAGAGGCAACAGCTGTTATACTCATGCTTGAAGAGGAGAAAGAAAATCTTTTTGTGATTACTGCCAGCAGCTTCTTCATGCTTTTTTGGATAAGAGTGAGACAACAGCTGGTACAGACACATGTTCCTTTCCCTTTCCATCTTGCAATATTAGCAACTGTTAGTGCAAGTCAAAAATAATAGTCATTTGCTGGCAATAAGTAATTTTATCTGAAAATAGTTAATTTCCTTCATGTGTGAACACATTCTTAAATAAAAAGATCCAAATTACCGATGGTAATTTTATTGAAATAAATGGGGTTTTAGGCTGTTTGGACTGAAACTTGCACAGCATCTGATGTTTATGGCTATAACAATAAAATTATCATGGCATTTTCATGAAATCATTTGAATGAGAGGTTAAAAACTTGAAATGCTCTGTCTGAGAAGCTAGTAATGTGACAACATTCTGCATTAAGCAATTGCAGTGTTACAGTTGGTAGGAAGTGAGATTGTCAACATGTCCTCAGACCAAGGGACAAAAATATCACCAAAACACAATTTGCTATGATTGAGAAATCCTTCCAGTGAAGAGAAATAAAAGACAGTAAACAGAAGGGTTTTGAGCCTGCCATCAGGAGCAGGTGACATGCAGCACCCAGCCCAGCTCAAGCAGTGTTACAGGTGAGCTGCTCCTCCAGCCACCTGCCTTCTTCACTCCTTGCTCCTCAAAGATGAGCAGGCCCCAAACACGTTTGCTTTCACCATTTCCACATGAGATAATGTATCTCTGTTACTTTCACCAACTCAAGGAAGTGGAGAAATAAATCTGTGTCCCATCTTGGATGTGTACATTTTTTTTCTGGGGAAGGAGTCTTCTTTGGGCTATATTGCATGCCTTTCTTAGCCCTTTTTGCCATTTCCCCTGATAGCAGCTGGACAATGTGTTTTCATACTGAAGGACTTCCCCAGACAGCAGGATGGGGAGTGCATGGCACCCACCTCACAAGAGTCAGCAGGCACCTGCCTCACTACAGCTTCCCTGCAATAGATCCTGCTGGCAGTGCTAACAAGCTGCTTCTTGCAAGGATCACCTGCTAAAGCTGAGCAGTTCTCCAGGCTGGATGAAGCCTCCATAGAACTCCTTCCAAGTCACACAGAGAAGAGGTGTCATGGCTGGGCACTGTGGTGCATTAATCAACCCCAGGACTTTGATGAGTCCCCAGTGTGATACAGATGTAAACCAAGGTGAATACAGTTGTGAGATGTGTCAGACCAGGCATTTGCAGTAGGCTTTATTGCTAGTGTGTAAAGGCAGAGGTTGAGGCCTCGCCTGCAATCCCAGGACTGAGCCTGGTCACTTGTGTTTAGAGAAGATGGAAGCAGGTAGACATGTGGGGCAATTTTTGGCAGAGAATGTGCTAAAAGATGCCAAGAAGAAGTCACTGCGTCTTTTGTCAGGGTTGCTAATGAGGACAGCATGCTGGGAGCCTCTCCAGTCCCACGCTGCCCTGTGATGTCAGCAGGTTCTGCAAGCCAGCTCCCCCCCGAGTCATTGCCTTGCCTCCTGCACGGCTGTGAGCCATCCCTCCCTCCTTGGCTGCTCCTCCTCACACAGTCAAAGTGCAATAGAAAACCCCAAACTAAAGTGTGTCAGGTGAAGGCAGCATGGTGTTCTTGTCCAAAACAATCACGCACTCCCTGACCTCCTGGGGGATGCCCAGGCAGACCCACTGCTGTGGTTAAGATCTTTTCCTCTCTGCAGCACTCTAACTGCCCAGGACATCTGGCATAATCAAGCCCATTCCTTTCATTTACTCAAATTCCCGCTCACCCAGCTCCCAGTCACTGCTTCAACCAGGGGAGCAGGGATGGCTGGGGCTGACAAGAGCTCACCATGTCCTCTGAGCAGCACAAGTGACACAGTGTCAGTAGACCTCAAATGAGATGTCCTTACAGCAAGAAAAACTGAGAGGATGGTGCTATGACACCAGCTGCCCAGCAAAGCAAGGGCCCAACCAGAAGCTGTGGGTCAGTTTCACTGAATATTGGTTTCAAATTAATGGAAACAATTATTTGGATATAACCAGGTGATGCCTGGATTGCAAGAACGTATAGACATCATCCAGACAACGTTGCACAGATGGGTACAATTGAGCCAGCATTAGAATCCACCTTTCTAATAAAGGAAGTCCAATTAGTAAACTTATTAGTAACCTTTCTAGCCAGGACCCATTCATCTCATCTGGATAAGTCTGAGACAGACTGGGCTAAACAGAGCCCTGGTAACAGAGTCCCAGGGGATTCACAGCCCAGCATCAACCACTAGCATGACCCCACTTCAGAGAACATAACACCATGCTCAGGGCAAGGATGACATCCTGAACATGCAGACCAGTCCACTGATACTCATCAGAGCTGATGTTAGAGATGCTCTTTCATCCTTAGCCTGAAGTTATAAGATTGGGAATGACTTGTCTGGGCAGAGCACTGGCCCCGCTAATGCCTTTATGCCATCCTGAACTTCATCCTCAAAGTTCCCATTGACCTTCCCAGCCAACAGCTTTCCCATTTCTTACTGTTATTGAACCTTCTAAAGAGCTCCTCATCTGATCTGGGCTGACCTCCTAAGCATGCCAGTCATGCCATGGACTCCCTGCCCTAATTCCAGACCTGACCTTTTTGTCCCTCCCAATGAGTACATGGAATTGCCTCAGTGTTCACCCCCTCCATGACTTGCTGAAGGGTGGAAATTCAGCACTCTTCTAGCCTCTTCCAACTTAATTTGCTTTTAGGACAGGAAACTCCATTTTATTTCCTCTACTGGCTTCTCTTTGCCCCCTGGGAGCTTAGGCTTCATTCTGGGTAGAAGCACAGTGAAACTATGCAGAGTTCATGCTTGCATCACCCAGGGTGGCAAAATCCCAACTGCAGCGTCACATAGAGCCCAGAGCCTCAAATGCTCAGATCCATTTTAAAAAGAGAAGAGAAAAAACTTAGGAGATGGATGAGAGGAAAAGTAAGAGATGGAAGGGCATCAACCCCACAGAGCCAAGACTTGGGGACTGCCAGTTCAGGTGGAATCTGAAGGGTGACACTGAACTTGCTGACACAGACCCAAGCAGCGTGCCACACAATTCAGAAGACTTCAGAAACCTTGGAGGGGACTGAAGGAGAACTCTTCAAGGAGGTTCTTCATGGCACATGAACAAAAAAAAAAAAACCAAAGCAGACAGTAAGTTAATCAAATGGTGCAAGGTTCTGCCATCTTGGGATGCTGAGGGAGGGCTCTTTGGGTTGGCCTCTATCCTGCCAGAAGGGCAGATGTTCTCAGTTGGGCTGCAGGAATGGCAGTCTCTGCTTGAGCTGCTGGCTAAACCAGACTGGAAAAGAAGGGGAAGGCAGAGGTATGCAAACTCAGTCTATCCTAATCCTCCTTGTTGGAAATGTTTAACAGCCCAGGACCTAGGGAGAGAAGAAATTCTGAAATGTCTGTGAAAAAACATCTCAGCAAAATAGAGGGAAAACTACAATATTGTTTTATGGAAAAAAGTTTGAGTTGCCAGGGTTAGCACATGCTTGGTAGAAACAGAGCTGAAAATCACTGGCTACAGGCCATTAGTACATCTGAACAGAGAAAACACATGTGAACCCAGAGCCTTGCTGAAGTCAGGGAGATTTTTGCTGTTTGACATGCTGCAAAGTGCCAGTTGCCAAGCCCTTTATCAGCACTGCTCTAGGGTGTCCAGCTCAGTTTTGTGAGTCTCTGGTTTTCTGTTCATGACTTTATCTGCAGATATGCTTGTAACCATTTCGGCTCAGGCTCTGGCTTGCTGGCTGTGAAGCCAAAGTTATATCACATGTAAGAGGACTGCCTGGCATAGCTCAGTTACCATCCCCAGAAATATTTCTCAGTGTACAAGCCTGCCAGGATGTGCAAGGGTAACATTTCACTCCACTGTGCCGAAGGCAGGATTAATACTTTCAGTGATGAAATACACGTTTTCCTATTTACTACCAGTTATAAATTGCCAGCAGAGGGAAGAGAGTATATAGATCAGGGGACTCCATTGATGTAAATGTGCTTTAATTCCAGCTTTTTATCCCAAGAGTGATATTTGCTGGTATTTTAAAATTGCCTGTAGACCTGCCAGAGCCAGCTTCCCCCATCTCTAGCACATCCACCGTGAACATAATTTTCTTGGTTTCCTCTACTTGAATGCCTTCCAAGTTTCTAATTGGTGAAAGGACAGGGTTTCTGTTCCTGCAGAGATATGAAACACAGATTTTCTGGTCAAATGGCAGAGATCTTATTTTGGCAGAGAGTGATTTCCAAATCAGCTGTGAGCTTCTCTCTTGCTGGGGAGACAGGAGTCTGTTGAGTTTCCATGACAGAAAACAGATTCACTCAGGGCTGCACATATGTGCCTGACTGTGCTGTGTGAGGAGGGCTTTGCTCTGGTGTAACATGCCCAGGTGTGGCAGCCCCCCATTAGGGAGGATTGAGGATGAGAGAGATGAAGATGGGGATGCAGAGGAGGACTCTCCCAAGGTTACCAGAAAGGTGAGTTCCCCTTCCCAGGTGTGATAACCAGTGCCCTGTGGGCACAGGGAGCCCATGGCCAGCTCCCAAGGTCTGCTGGGCACAGAATGGGTGCACAGGGGACTCATGGAGCTGTTTGCCCTCTCACTGCTCAGGCAGAACAAACTCACCCCACATGGATTTCAGTTCAGGCCCAGGCAAGGCTGCTGTGAACTCATTGGAATGAACCCCTCAGCAGCTGCTTCCCCTTTTACAACCTAGTGTAAAAATGCAACATGGCCATGTACAGTGAAGGGCCTTTCCACATGGCAGCAACACTGTGGGGCAGGGGGATATCCAGCCTGAACAGACATATACCTATTTGGTATAGTAGGGAAATGTGGCCAAGACAATAATATGTGTAATTTTACCAGGCAAATTTGGGGAAAGTACGCAAGTAAACTGGAATGCAACCTGTTAGGTGCCTGTGATGCTGGAGCTGATATGAGAGGTGTTCAAATAGGATAACTCAAGTTCTGGGAATGACAGTGCTGGTCAGAGGACCCAGATACAGCTCTTTCCCAGTGTTATGTTATGCTGATCATGTGCCATGCATATGCCATTAAATGAATCGATGTGGGCTTACAGGCTTACTTCTAGCATCCTTATCTCCTATTTGGGATTGTAGCCTTCCAGCCTGGGTGGTGTAAATTACTGCCTGGAGGAGCTAATGTCTCCACCCACTCTGCTGGAGCGGGAGACCTCGACACCTACCTGAAAAATGTGCTGATGGGATTATTCCAAACACTGAAACAGTTAAAATCAGTCTCCTCTCTCAATATGCAAAGGAACTAACTTTGCATATTAAGTTAGACCACGAGTAACCTGGTCTAGTGAAAGGTGTCTCTGCCTTTCGCCAGGGGATTGGAACTGTATGATCTTTGAGGTTTCTTCCAACCCAAACCATTCTGTAATTCTGTGGTAATGAACTTACAAAAACTGTGTCTTTTTCTTTTACCTTTCAGACTCAGAGTACTGCAGGTAGGTTTGTTGGAAAGGCAGTGGTAACTTGTGATAACATAGACCACAACCAGATCCACCTATCTTCCTTTACACTTCCACATGTTGCTATTAGGCACTTCTTGTCTGCCCAACTTTGCTCCTGCAGAGATCAAACTTGCTACCCCTTGTTGAGGTGAATAATGGCATGTTCCCAAGCAGCTCAATGGCCATCAGTGGCTTTACTCACAGAGCAATTGTGTTTCCTAAGTCACATTACTCACACAGGGACAGAGGTGTTTGAGTCAGACAGGGAACATCTCTAGTAATGCCTTCTCTGAGAAATTAGACCAGTTCAGGAGGACCCAGAGGTGGCAGATGAGAGGACATGAGGCTTCCAGAACTATACTTGGATTTAAATGAGACCCTGCGGTGATTTGCATTAAAAAGGATTTTGTTAATTGGACAAGCAAATCAAACACAAGCAGACAAACCCTCTGATGTCAGCAGATGATCATAAGATTCAATGGGTTCATAAGGGGAAAGGGAAAGGGAAAGGGAAAGGGAAAGGGAAAGGGAAAGACCCCAGAAGTGGTGAGTCACTGGGTGGAATTCATCAGTCAATCAGTGACACAGTCAAAACTGATATTTTTTGAGCATAAGCCATTAGAGCATTTTGCCTACCTAGAGAGAGTTCCTCAGTAGCTGTGGTACCAGGATACACCATGGTTTGGTATATCTACAAACATATTCAGAGCTTCTGTCCAAGCATAAGAGGCTCTATTCCATGAGAGCAATGGGAGCAGGAGTGCTGCTCTCAGATGAGTGTTTGTCCTAAAGACAGTCACTCAGGGGACAAAACTGAGGGGCTTTGCATTTTGTGTAAATATATTATATAAACGATGTACTTTAAAACAACAACTACAAGTGCCCTACATTGCCTGGAACCGATTTCTATTGTCTTGAGTGACCTCTTATCTGAAGCATGGACTAAAGCCAGGCGAAGGCTGAAGTGTGTGTGGCACACTGAGATGGGAATGAGGGCTGGCAAGTGCCATTGTTCTCCACTTTGCCTCCCAGTGAACAGCGTTTAATTCTGGGTTCGGTTGTCAGAAGAGATTAGATATCTGAATTCTGGAGTTCATAAGTGGTCTGTCTGACCTCTTAGGTGCAGAAAACACATTCTGCAGCAGAAACTGTCAGATGCATGATTAAACCACTTGTTTATTACCACAGCAGTATAGTGCATGTTTGCAGGATGTCAGCTTTTGGAAAAAATACTTGAGTGGTACAGAAATAATTCAATTAAAAAGAGTCCTGGGAATAAAGGATTCATTTTCCCAGCAGACTGCCAGCAGGGATGAAGGCTGGGTTATCAGCTCTGTGTAAGAGAGGTCTTTCTGTCAGAGCAGCAGCACTAAGAGCTGTTCTGAGGGAGGCTCTTTCCAGGTGAACAGTACTCAAAGATAAATGTTCCTCAAAGATTAATGAAGACTGTGGTGTGAATGATGGAAGGAAACCAAACAGAAAAACAGTATTGCAAAAGGAGGAGAAAATGAACAAGCTATTATTTAAAATGCTTACCAGCAGAGGACACATCTGTTGGGTTTTGGCAGAACAAAAGGACATTGCAAAGAAAATCAGAGAAGTGCTGCTTTGCAAAATATTTCACAGTCAGCTCTGAAATCATATGTGTACATAACTTCCAGAGGCTTGAGCAGAAGGATATGAAAATGTCTGCTTCATTTTTTCTCCCACAGACAAGGGGAATATATTTTTTCCTTACAAAAGTAAGGGATGATGAAAGAAATTTCTCAGGAGGTATGCTACTATGGTGCACTGCCCCAGAGGGCCTCCGTGTGGGGAGAGCCTGTGCCACCTCTCCATGACAATGAACTGCAATTGTTGCTTGTAGGAGCTTTAAAGCATATGTGTCTTGCTCCTGCTGTCCAGAAATGCCATGGGACTGGGCAGAAGGAAAATGTGCTCCTTTTGTACCTGCAACCAACGTTTTTCCATGCAACATGTCCAAGGCTCATGGCAGAGAGGATGGAGTTACTTGAAGTTACTTCTGCAAGGCATCCAGCACCTGGAGGTACCCTGTGCTCAGCGAGTGCAGGGGTGCCAGGCTGTGGGGCTCTCCAGCCTGCAGGCAGGTGTCTCCTACCTTGGACCAGCACCAGTTCTCCCACTCTGACCCCCAGCTCCATGTACTGGTATCTAGGGACTGACAGTGGCAATAACAGTCTATCTGGTGCACATAGTAAGCAAGACAAAATAACTGCAGGAAACAGCCCTGTTTGGACATGAGGGGTAGGTGGGAGGGACAGAGAAGACTGCATGTGTCCTCTTCTGGTTAAAAGGGTATGACAGAGCATGGTCCCTGGTCTCCTCCAGCTCAGAAATAGAGGGAGAAGACAGCAGCAGGGAACACTGGCACTCATGGGCTGTTTGCTCTCTCACCACTTGTGAGACTTGGGAGGGAAAAAATGCGAGGAGGAATCATCAAGGAGGATATGCTGAGGGAAGGAGCTCCGGGGAGCTTGGCTGCTGCTCACACTCAGCACCCACTCCCTGGGGAAGGGGTCATACTCTCCAAACTGGTATCCTCATTGCCTCCAGCCTTGCTTTAAATAAGGAAACCGAAGGAAAACCTGTTTGTGGTGCTAATGTAGAAACTCTCATCCCATGCAACAACTATTTTGCTTGCATCTTATTTTCCTCCTCCCTTACCTCTTTGCCTACACACAGCTCTCCTGTGGGCTGTAGAGGGACTGTACAGTGGGACCCAGCCTCAGCTGGCTGCTCTGCTCTGTGGTAATGAAGATGATGGATAATATGAGCAAAGAAGGGAGGGTTTGTCCAGAAGGAGGAAGCTGGTGTGAGCAGAACTTGGTAAGACATGTCACAGAGACTTGTTTCTGCAAACAGTTGTACATTATAGGCTAACACAGCTCTGTGTTTCACATAAATTTTATTGTGTTTTGGAGGAAATTGCATACAATCAATCAGGTTACTCCAACAGCCAGTAGTATATTTCATGTGTGCAGTCTGGTCTTTTTCTTTTCAGCTACTCAGCATAATTCTTAGCAGGACTTGATGCTCTAAAGGGTAACTAAACCTATCAGCATCCAAGGGGACATTTCTTCCTATTGGTGTTAATGACATTTAAAAAAAAATTCCTAACTACCCTGAAATCAGGAAGAGGCACTCTGTCTTTTCGTAAAAATTCAATAATATCTCTGTATCATTTCCTAATAAGACTATCTGAAAATATTCTCTGTAGACAAAATGTACTGCCAGTGGGAGAGAACATTTTCTTCAACACAGAGCTTTTTATTTGTTGTAATTTTTGTCATACATCACCATTTCAAATCTTTTTATGAACAACAACTGAGTGGTTTTGAGTGGAAAAAATTTTATTCTGAAAATATGATTTGGATTTGCAAGAGAAAAGAAATGCTAATGGAGCTGCAATTGCTATAACAAACTTCATTTAAAAAACAAACCCTGATGGCTGAAGATTAATCATCTGACAGTGAGGAAAGCGAGGCTTAAGGAAGGAACACAGACATTGTGCTCATGAGTGCCAGCTTCCATCTCCGTGTACTTCGCCTCACCTCTGTGCCATGGCACACTGCTCCCAGCCTTGGCCAGCCCAAGTTCCCTCTTGTTACATTGTGTTTCTGGGAGTTAAGATGGCTTTCAGGTGAAAATTAATGGGCTGAGTGATTTTTTGAGGCAAATGAGACCCCCTCTCTGGTTCAAAGTGTGGCAACACAAAGGGCGCTGCCAGCAGAGCGGAGGTGCGTGCTACGGCGTGGGGGCAGGAAGAAGCAGCTGCACAAGTGCTGTAAGGTGGAGGGGCTGCTGAAGACTTTCTCCAAAAAAAATGGGCTTACTTTCTTCTTTTCTGCAACAATATTTAGCCAATGTTTTTTTTCTCTGATATTAATGCAGGTACATATTTATTTTCCATAGATAGAACTACACTGAGAAGCAAATGGTTTTTGGGGGGGTCCTTTTGCCCACAACTATGTGCAATTTCCCCTCTAATTAAAACAAGAACTTCCATTCCAAATTACCTTCTTGTCTGTTACAATCCTGGGTTTATCATCTATACAATTAATTATAGTCAGACCTAGCATTAAGACTAGGACTTGAAAAAAAAAATCCTATAAAAACAAAACAAAGAGTCCATATTTCAATCATTAAAAAACAAAAGGAATCAAGGCTTTCCTTGATTTTGGATAGTCCGTAAATGTCTTGAGATAGTACCTGAAAGAAAATAAGCAAGACAGTGAACCTGCATACATAGAGGGAAACTGCACAGTTTCAATACAGATCAGCTGAGGAGCCTTAAAGCTGCTCCAAGCTCCCTTTGTTTGTTATCTCCATGTGTTACTCTGCAAAAGAGCAGTTTGGAAACTTTACGCCTGCTTATTTAATTAACTGATAATACTGTTAAGGTTCTAGCAGGCCTAAAGTAGAAATTTTAGGAATTCAGAGCATATCTACTCCAAAGGACTGCAGAGGTTGCAAGGCAAACCTTAAGAAAGGCTCACATTTATAAGGCTCAGTAAAAAGAGGCTTTAACAGGGTGGAAGCAGTGATGCAGCTCACACTGGACTAAATTATTGTCAGGCCAGGCTCACTTGACAGGGGCTCCAGCTGACTGCCTGCCTTGCACAAATAAGCCAACACACCTCCCGTACATGGCATTAAATTTCAGTTTTATTCCAAATCCTGGCTCTGGTCCTCCCTGGCATTTTGCGAACTGCATTCCAGGGGGAAGTAGCAGCATATGGCAAGGAACAGTTTGATACCTGTGATGATGATAAGCACGTGGACCAATGCAGCAAAGAGTGAAAAAGGCAAAGGCAAAGGCTGGTAGGGACCAGGTTGCAATGGCAAAACCAAACCATTCCACAATTTCTCCGAAGTAGTTGGCTCCAGAAACATAGGTGAACAGTCCTCCTGCAGCAACAGACAAAATATTTAATTTTTACGGCCATCTCCTTCACATGGAAGATACTTTCACATAAAGTCAGCAGCAGAATATGAATCCTTTCTTATTCAGCCCATAGCAGCAACCTAAATGCACTTCCCTGAGCCAGTGGAGCCCTGCCAAAGGGGGATCTTGCTTGAAATTCTTGAAATAAATAGAAGTATCAAGGGGCATTCTGACTCAGATGTTTCCAGCATTTTCCCAATCATTTATTTTCATTTGGAAAATAACTTAAGAAAGACCATTATTAGATTTAAATTATAATAATTAGCATTAGTCAATTCTTTTATGCCCTAAAAATGTTTTCAACTTCACTGCCTTTGGGGAATGCAAAATCTGGATCTCAGTTTTTCACAACTTTTACAAGAGGCAGGTCAATATTGGAGGTGAGAAACTTTGGGAGAGACGTATCACCACCTATACTGATGACCTGTGCAAGACCAGCCTCTCTGCCAGTATTGTCACTTTGCTATGAATTCAGTCCAAAAGCATCATTTATTCTGCTGCCCTACTTCCTTCAGGGAAGTGGGAAATAAGAACTTACCTTGAGGAATCTTATACGTCACTTCCCCGGGTTTCCTCAGCTGGCGCAGCAGGAGATCACTGTGAATGTTGATTCCCATTCCCAGCAGAAATAGGAGGAGGCCTAAGAAACCAACAAGATATGGATTAGGAAGAAAACTCTGTCTAAATATCCCTACTCAAACTCATGTGTGAGGTTTGTCTTTGCAGCAGACAGATAGGGTCATAATGAGGTTGGTGGATTGTTTTTCAAGTCAAAAGATGCATTGCTGCCGAGAAGGCTACAGGAGAAGCACAGGTGACTGGTGACACCGGAGCACTTTCAGCTGAACTTCCCAGGTGACCACAGTCACCATTTATTGAACACTCCAGGGGTTACACAAAGTACCCCACAGAGCCACAGCCGATGACAGCCAGCCACAGCTGTGGACATGACAGCAGAGAAAGCACTGAGCTGTAGACAAGTACCAATACTCTCATTTTACTGCTGAAGAAAGAGGAGCACAGAGACACAAACTTATCCAGCACATCACTGGAGCTGGGAGAGGAACCGACATCTCAGCACCTCTCAGTGAACTGCCTGTGAGGCTGCCTGGACATGGCTATGGGCGTGGACAGAAAGCAGGTACTTGCTGAAGGATGCTGCCATTATCTGGCCAGAGTGATCCATTGACCAGATTCCATTTGACTGAAAAACCAGAGGCATTTCATTGAAAAGCCTGCAGGTGACATGCCCCACATTTCGTGCCACATTGGATGCTGAGAAAACCACCTCTGATAATGACTGCAAAGCAAGGAAAGAAATAATGTGTGCACTACAGTGTATAGATAAGACTAAATGCTGATAAAACCTCAACACTTCCGGTGGCAACAGGAAGTTGGTAAGGGTCTGTAGAGGAAGAATATACTATTTGGGGTTTTTTTTAATATTTCAATGTACTGCTTATCTGATTTTCCTTTTTTTTCCCACCTTAAGTATATGTTTTATCTATCATGCAAATAAGGTGATTTTGTGTTTTCTGTGTTGGGTGTGGGGAGTTTACTAAGCAATGTCCAGAATTTTTAATGTGTGGTGCTGTCTGAAAAGACTGAACTTGCATCCATGGTCTGAAACAGGGTACAGAGAGTACCTTGGTTAGTTTGTGCTTGTCGTATCCAAAACATTTCCTCAGACCTCCACGTTAATCCTCATTTGTGTGTTTACATTTTAAAACACTCTCTGTACAGTAACAAATCTGTAATGCCATCTAACTGCTCTTGTTCAGTTATTCTCTGAGGGATTTTACAGGGTGAAATTCAGCTAGGCTATTAAGTTTCGGAACATAAAGGAATCTTATTAACACACAACCAGACTGTGCGTGATCTCTAATCTTCCCCTGTGCCTTACATGAGAAAAAAGAGCTCTTTGTCCCTAAAGCCTCATTCATGCTGGGGCTTTGCCCTGCTTTTCTCTCTCACTCAGTGTAGCTGCATCAAGTGCAAAGCTCCCTGGCAGGGAAGAGAAAGCCACAGCTTGCTCTCGCACACAGCCACTGCTGGGTGCACGCTTCTGGCTGAGCAAGGGCACACCCCCATACACCTGGGGCCTGAGATTGCCTCTCCATGGCCCATAGCAGCAGGAGGCTCTGGAGTGGTGTCAAGAAAACAAGGCTCGTGATTTGAGACTAACACATAACATCATATACCTACAAAGGTGGCTGCCTAGCAGGGGAAAAAAAAATGTTAATGCACATTTACTTGTTTTTTCTGGGCCAGCAGGCAGGTCTTATGCTGATTTCCATCACAACAGATTTGACTTGCATGTTCACTGAAGATTAGGACATAATTCAAAATGCTTACAAATTGCTTGGAGATTAGATCTTGGGAATCCTGCAGCTGTAATTACCTGATGTAAATCTGATGTCGGTGCACCAATCGTTTGGATATTCAGCGCAGTAAATCAGGTAGTACCCCTGGAGGAAGCCATTATAGATACAGAATAACATGCCAAAGAAAAGCAATTGCAGTGGGAAAGGTCTGCCTCTAGTGAAGAAAGGGTAAATAAATGTCCTAAGGTAGATAAGAAAAAAAAGTCAGCACATTGCTCATGATAACATTATATTTGCAATTTCTTTGCTGCAGGGGAAAAAAACTTGAACAAAGAACAAAGTAGAAAATAGGTCAATAAAGACAAAAAATTTGAAATAGCTGCAACAATATAAGATCAGCAATTAATGGGAACATGAAATCCTACAGATATGCATCTTTTTCTGGTCCTTCAGGACTGCACCCAAGGTGGGAGGTTAGAAAGCTCATCCAGATTCA
Source organism: Polioptila caerulea (assembly GCA_013397295.1). Taxonomy (NCBI): domain Eukaryota; kingdom Metazoa; phylum Chordata; class Aves; order Passeriformes; family Certhiidae; genus Polioptila; species Polioptila caerulea. Next base: position 106,806 of record VYXF01003815.1, on the reverse strand, counting down.
CTGATGCTTTGAGAATGTCTCTGTAACTTTCTCTACGCTTGTTGGTGAAAATGAGGAATTCGTGCCCACAAAGATCATTTTCATTTTAAGGCTTGATTTAATGCACCAGTGGGCCAAGCAAAGATTGGTTACTGTGGAGGAACATGGGGACAATGATGTTCAGACATCATTGATGTTTGTGAGGGCCAGTACTCATTGCAATACTGATTCTCCACAGGAGGATTACTATGCCATGAAACCCAGCTGAGCATCCTGGGGGAGCTTTGTTATGGAGAAGACATTCCTGATCCCACTATAAGACCAATCCCTGAGGGCTTTAACCCATGGTGGCAGATGGGGTTGAAGGCAGTGTTGAGACCCCTGTAGCTCTCTCACACCCCCCAGTATACAGCCCAAGATGTAATCTGCTTTGCCAGCCTCTCCCACCTCACTCAGGAAGAGACCCCCACGCATCTCTAACACACAACAGCTCTGCCCTGCTCTGCTCAGACACTTGGTCGTAGAGGCAGAGTGCTGCTTTGCCTCCAGTCCCTGCCTCCCCTCCATGCTTTCAAGCTTTTGTTTAAAATAAGAAGGGCTACAGCCCTGACTTTAATATACTGAACACCAAGATTTCCATGCAGCGACAGCACCTACAGCTTTCTTAGACAACCACCTTGCTAACAGTAGCATTAACATCTGTGTGAGCAAATAATTGGTGCTTGTATAGTTTTAATTTATGTATATGTTTGCTTCAGGTGTGGGTATCCCCTTTGCCACTTTGGACAATCCATATCATCCCTGGGAGAGTGAAGCAAAGACGTTATATTCATTTTTAGTAAGTATTTTCTTACCTGGCCAATTAAGTTCTGTAAGTGGTAAAATCTACACTTAATTTCTTTCTTTTGCCCTCTTGGGCTTTGCATGGTGCTCATCATACCAGTATACAAGCATTGCTGATAAGTAATTCACATCCCATGTTGCCAGTGTCAACTTAAGCAAGCTGAGGCATAAAATGTCATAATATTATAAATCTAGATTAAGTCATACTGTGTCTGGAAGTGAGTAAGCAGAGTGCAAGCAGCAACCTGTTAATGTATTCACTGCTTTCCAAAGCAAGGTAAGATAGATTTCCAGCAATTAAGGCAGCTATGATGCAGAAGTGCTAAATTTTTTTAAAGAAAAAGAAACATAAGAGATATGGAAAATATTCTTCAGATAGTGGTATCTCATTTGTCATATTTATTACAGAGTGGAAAGGAATGATCTTTGGAGTAATGTTACCAATAATCACTGGTTCTGCCTTTTGGGAATGTGATGCTGGAGTTATGAGTAGGCGAGGCCAGCTTTAGCATTCTGATCTGCTGCTGAAGTCATGTTGAAGAGTTTGACCTGAACAGTTATGAGAAAAAGTGTGAAACTTGCAAATACAGGCTTTAAAACAGCAAATTGCATAGAAGAGGGAATGATGCAAACTACACAAAATTAGTTTAGGAGATGAATTATGCAGCAGATTCAAGTAGGACTGCCACTGCTTTATCCTTTGCCAAAACCAGTCAGGTTTAAGAGTCTCTGAGTTTTTACAGCTGGTGCAAACAGAAATTTCTCAGGTCCCAGAAAAACTGATTGTTTCCATGCTGCTTCCTAGTGCTGCTGTTACAGGATAGAGGTTATAGGCCCTTGAAAAGTGACTTATCCTGCAGTAACAGGAGGCCACGAAGTGCACACAAGCCAGAAAGAATCTGCATGCAAAGTAAAAGTACAATGGCAGGGGAGCCAGGAGGCACCAGCTTTGTTTAGTTGTTGAGGCAGTAAAATCCTGGCATCACTGTAATCCTGCCTCATAGCAGTTTGGACAATCCAAGTCAGGATTTCATCCAAGAATCTTTGTTGTGGAACAAATTCCCCAAGGAAATCTCTGTGGGTCTGTAAAACCAGAGGCCAGATTCAATTCTCTCTATCAGATTGTACTACATGGCTAGTTGAGGGTGCACAAACTATTCCTGATGAGATTTGAAAAAGCAACAGAGATAAAGCAGGGCCATTTAATACATTTAAATATTCCATGGAAGAGTCTGCAGCTCTTCTGGAACTAATTTGCAATGTGAAAATCAAAGGAGGCCTGAAGACCACCATTTTAGAATAACAGAACAAATCTGGCCTTTTGGTTTTAGTCCAGTGACAAATTTGACCTTTTACTTTTGCTGCAGTATTGATGACTAATTCATTACTCCTTTATTATCTTTACCAGCCAAAGGCACTGCATCTGACTAAACCATTGCCAACAGCTTCTTTTTAAATGAATGAATAATGAATTATTCATTTTCTTCCCCATCATTTATTTTCCAAAATAACAGGTTTTGAAGAGAAAATAATTTGACATTGCATCAACTTTCATCTTAAAGGTATTAGTCCAGCTGCTTGAAAACTCTGGGGATTCTCACCTAAGCCAAGGGAAAGCGTAGGTTTGCTCTTGTTTCCACAGAAGGTGGAAATCTTTTCACAAAGGTTACCATAATCCTTTAAGAGTAGATTGCCAGTTCCCCAAAACCTTGTCAGCCAGAGATGTTTGTGCTCCTGCTGAGTCCTCTCCTCTCCAGGGCCAAGACACCGTATTTCAGACACTAACAGCCCATTTGTCACTCTGGAAACTCAAGGGGTTTTACACCTGGGCCAAGGGTGCCAAGAATGGAGGACACCTGGCTCCCTCCAGGCCTGAGGGCCACCAGCCTCCTGCTGTGTCTGCCCACCCCTGCCTGTGCCACCAGGCCTCCTTCTGGGTCCAAGCAGGATGCACAAAGGACTGGGAAGCAGAAAGATTGCCAGGTGGGCAGGGCTGATGTGGTGCCTTTCTCCTTGAAAGCAGGGGCTGGCCATAACCCAGCTTTGTCCTGCTCATGCTGGGGCACGGTCTGAATGCCCTGGTCCATCCCCTGTGACCCTGGCCAGCTTCCAGAAGAGAGTTATGGACTTCTCCTGACCAGGAATGCTCTGAGCCCTTGCAGGGATTTTTTGGTTCTCCTCGGACCGTGGGGGGCAGGGCCTGCCCTGAATCCCTGGTGAGGATGACCCAGTGTGCCAAACAGTGCCTGAGAACCACTTCCCCTGGTCTGGGCTCCACACACTCCAGTTCCTCGCTTGTCCCACCCAGACATGCAAAAGGTGAGGTGGCTCAGGTCAGGGTGGGCAGCCAGGCCGTCCTGTGAGGATGATGCTCCCAGGGCCCTCCCAGCTCGTGTGTGCTCTGAGCTGGCACTGAAGAACCCTGCAGAGACAGGCGAGTGTTGCGCAGTCGCTGCAGGGGTCATGCTGTGGGTGAGACCCCCTGCTCCATCCGGGCCCATGTTGCAGTCCCTTTTCTCACTCCCTGAAAATTCCTTGCTGAGGTGCTGTCCGCAGTTCTCACCACTCTACTGATACCTCCTCAGATAAAGACTTCTATAAGTAGAGGACAGCTCCCTAGACTCTGCTGCACCTCCTTCCTTATGGGGTTGTTTTCATTTTCTTGTTTGTACCAATACCTGTCTCTCAGGTGATAAGAAAAGCCCTGTGATTTGTGTTACATGAACTACAGACCAGTCAGATGTGAAAGGATTGGCCTGCTATCAAACCATGGATTTACTTTCCATCTGTCTTGTGCACAGATTGACAAGATTGGTGTCCAAACCTGGGGAGATTACCAGTTCTATTTGCACCAACCATAGGTTGTCACTGGAATGGCATTACTGGGGAGCTGCTGGCACCTTTGGCCTCTCTGACCACTTGGGCAAAGCTGTTCACAAACATGATGGACTTCTGTTTGGGGTGGCTATGATGCCTTGCACAGAGCCTCTAATTATTCTGGAGAGTTATGGATGTCAAATTAGATGTCCCAAAGATATCTGCTGCTGATTAGTCTGCATATATTTTCTGAACACCATTCTATAGGTTATTTGTAGGTTAAATGCACTTTGAGGTAATTTTAAACTTTTACTGGTTTTGAGTTGTGTTACACTAACTCTCATTGAATATTTATAGGAGAAAACTGTCAAGTCCACACCAGGACACAATCTGGCACCTAATGTTCCTGTGGCAAATTAAAAATTTTCAGTTATCCCAGACTGGGTTTAAGCAAATGTAATTGGTAAGTGTTCAGTTTTGAGCAGCAGGCTAATTTGCTGTCAGTTTAAAGGGAAAGTAAAACAAAATACTCCAAAATACTTTCAAAAGTGAAATTAAGCATTTTAACCATCCTTCATCATGACATCTAGAGATGTCCCAGCATCACAATACATGTAGAAACTCCTCACCTGTCATATTCCTCTCCTCAAACATCCTTCCCTGAGATGCTTTACCCTTCCCTTCCCCACTTACTCTGCAACAGTCTAATGTCATCAGCAGGAATATTTAGATAAAAAGTAGGTTATTAGCAGCTATTTGTACTGTGCAGGGTGGACCATGTCCCTTTTGTTAGGTTCTGTACAGTGAGACATGCTCTGTCACAGACTCGAGAGCAAAATCTGGGCTGCACCCAGGTGACACAGCAGCAAAGCCAGCAGGCAGGAATTGTGGGATGCCCATCCAGCCTCTGGAATACCCACTGCAGGCACTGGACAGACAGCAGACCTCATCTCCTGTCTGGCAGCTCTAGCTCATCTCCTGATGTAAGGAAGCCATACATTCAGGAGCTGAGCTCTTTTTCTGGAGCTGTCCAGACAGAGCTGCCTGAGGAGCCCACAAGTGCAAGGGGTGTGCAGTGGCTGTGAGTGCCACTGCAGGGCATCCCAGCTGCAGGACTCATTTCCTGCCTGGGGCAGGAATATTCCTCATTCCTGCACCACTGGGACAATGTGAAACCCTCAGATAACTGTAATCACTTCCTGGACTGTGGCCCAGTTTGTAAGCTCATCTTGGTTCATTGAACAGAGTCAGTGAGGGAAGCAAGAGAATTATCTTTTTATTTTAATCGTGCAGATTTATTTATCTAGTGATGATGAAAACAGAGTTGGAATGAGCTCTCCTTTCCAAAACAGTACGTGCAAAATACCCTGCTTCCACGTTCCTCCAAAGACCTTTGGAGAAATTTTGATGGCTATAATCTAAGGAATAAGAAAGATAGATATATGATTGAAAATCTTATGATTCAGCTGTATAAAACAATAATAAACCTGCCATATCAGGTTCATTTCTGAGGATTCTATCTAAAAAAATTGGCTCAATCTACTATCCTTGGGATGTTTGTGGTAATTTCCAAGATTGATCCAACCTGAAGCCTGTTTGTAGGGACAGTCTTTCTTTGTGGTCTCTTAGGATCAGGTCCCGAGCTGATTGAAGACTTCTGGCAAGAGCAGACTCATCTTTCTTGGGCAAGAGATAGAGGCATTAAAGTGATCAAGGGATGGCAGAAGGACTGAGGAAACCCTGAGACACATGGCACCATAACTGGGTTTCAAGGAGTTCTTGAGAAGAAAGGCAATGGAAAAGAGAAAGTCTGGGCAGCCCTGATTTATTGCAAAGACATCAGAAAAACAGTAGGATAGGATTCTGTGGCAAAATGAGAAGAGACTTGTAAGAGACTGCCATCCTGAACCATGGGGGCTGCTGAAATTGTACNTGTGGCAAAATGAGAAGAGACTTGTAAGAGACTTGTAAGAGACTGCCATCCTGAACCATGGGGGCTGCTGAAATTGTACTGAAGATTAATAAGAATAAACTTGAGATAAAAAATAATACACAATACTAGAAAATAATTTATTGGGGAGAGATGAATAGCTGTGACCAACAGTTGTCCTGATACTGAAAGGAAGTTAGAGTGCAATGAAATTTCTGTTAAATTCAATATTGAAAAACCACTGAAGTAAAGAGCTAGGTAGGACTCCGAGAAGGGGTTTAATCAGAAATTACAGACAAAGGCAGTTTCTTTAATAGAGAGAAGACAAAGATTTGGAATTAATATTAATTTTTCTATTTCACAGGATGAATTATACTCCATTGAAGAGAGGCAGAAGGTAGCAGCTGCTGAGGACAATTGACCATTTACTGCATTTTGTTCTGAGTGATCTGACACTGACTTCTGGCAAGACAGAGTGCTGACTGTGAAGGACCTGTGCTCTAATCCAGCATGATACCTCCAGTGTTTCATAATGTCTCATGACTCATCTAACATTTTATACAAACTGAACATCTCAAAGATGATAAACTCCCTAGAATAGATTAGCAGTTGCTCAACACCAGCAATTTATGAGTAAAGCTCCGGAGTGGTACTTGCTGTGCCAGGAAGGCTGACACCATGGGTGACAGCACTTGCAGAACAGTCAAAGGAATCAGCAACTGCACTTGACTTCTGGCCATGGAGCTAAAAACAGACATCAGGTTGAAACCTTGGCAACAAGTCAGAAAAGCTTAATTTCTTACAACTACCTTTGAATAAAGGGTGTTTATAGGAAAAATATTTTCAAAAGCATGTGTATCTGATGGGAAAGGCTAAAAATAGTGCTTCTGCATCATTGTCAATCACTGAAGGAAAAAAAAAATCCAAAATGCATTTAACCTTGGATAAATTTAAGGAATCTTAGCATGTAACACTCAGTTCCAACATTATAAGCACCTGGACTAGTCAGTAATGCCTCATTGATTGATATAAATTGTAAAGCATGCTGCACATTTAGCAAAGTAAGAAGGATAAAATTGTATGGATAAAGTTGAGTGCTCTCCACATTGCATGCAGGTATTATTAGATGTGCTATATTTAATAAAATATAAGTGGTTGGAAAACAAATTAGGAAAAAGGAAAGGAATAAGACCTTAAAAAGGGTATTTGGTTTTAATTAGTAGAGAAGAATTGTGTAGGATTGACTCCAAGGCAAAAATTTTTGTTTTTCTAAATTCAGTGCAATAGCAGCCAGGTTTCAAAAGTGTTTTGCAATTTTGTTTATAAATTACTTCATTACTCCTCTTGGTTTTCTTCCATTATTTCTGAAAATGTCATTAGAAAATCTGGTATCTCACAGTGTCTACCAGCATCCAGGCAGGACCAACAAAGGAGAATTTTTCTGGTAAAAAGGCATTCAACCATGAAAAGCATCATGCTGGTTTTGCAAATATAGGATCAAAACACTGTAGTTCAATTATTATGCATTTTCTAAATGCACCAAGAACAGAATTCCCTGGGTTTGATGCACTATCAAGCTGCCTCAGCAAGTCACAATCCATGAGCAAATTACACTCAGTATACATTTATATCAGCATATTTGTTTCTTAAATGTTTCTATTTTGGAATAAACACAAAATAGGTTTGAAATAGTCTTAATTTAAAATATTATTTTATTTTCATTTGCTATTGCCTAGCCACCTATTTTTTTACATCTTTGTTCATATTGTGGAAAGGAGATCAGCATGAGAGCTGAACTAAACAAAGGGAAGAATTGATTGACTGTCCTTAACGAAAGGCAACTGAACCAAGAGCCAGATGAAGCAGATATTAATACCTTTCTCACCATCCCTTGTCAAACTGGGCATATTCACCAGAAAGATTGGCATTTTTTTAAATAGTACTTCTCTCTTCCATAGCCAAAGAAGGCCAAGTGGAGCTAATAGAGCAAAGGGAATATGTCCCCTGTACAGATCCCTGCTGAAATCAGCACCATCTCCTACAAACTTGCAGTTTGTCCTCAGACACTGCACAGCCAAGAATGTGCAGCTTGATCGACCTCTTGTCTAAGCTGCAATGCTGGTAACAGCCTCTTTGACACAGAGTCCTGCATACCTGTGACAGCAGGAGACAGGACTCATTTTTATATGTAACTTTGGTAACCCTATTTTCATGAAATAGGTTTGTTGAGTGAAAGAATTGACATAAATTGGATTTATTGCAGGGGAGGAATGGTAGGAGAAGACAATGTCCTGTGTCTTGACTTTAGATTTTTTACACTGTCTCACATGTCAACCTTATAAGTAACTTGGAGTTTCCTGTTTTAGAGGACGTTAAGCTGCTGCAAAACTGATAAAAAAATTTTATCAAGGAATAGTTAACAATTGCTTACTATCAAACAAGAAAGATCTTTTGAGGGAGGTTCTGCAAAAGACTTTTCTGGTACTAGTCAGGAGTTTTTTCATTAATATCATGCCTCTGGGGAAAAATATTTGCATTGTTTGTGGCTGACACAGCTTTGAGAGATGCTGAGCACACCAAGAATAAAGGCCAGAGTTTAGAATGGTCTTGACATACTTCTTTGATAGTTTTAAAACAGTTGATTTAATTCAATAAAGACAATGGCAAAGTATTACACTTAACTAGGACCAAATGTAAAACACAAGCTGAAAAATGGGCTGGGTAGGAGAGGGCATGGTAGGTGGCAAACTGAGCATGAGTCAAAGATGTCAGGCTATTGTGAAAGAAGCAAATGTTAAAATGTGTTGTGGGATTGGGCATGTTTTTGGAGACACCTGAGGTAATCTTTCCCATTTGCACGGCGCTAGTAGGAACTGAAATGGTACTCTGTTCAGCTCTCTGTAAAAGGCAAAGTGGAAGCAGCCCAAAGAAAAGCAACTGTGGTCTAGGAAGTGTGACATGAAGAAAGATTGAAGGACTCAGGGCACTTCAAACTAACTGAGAGAAAACCAGTGGAAGACATCATAACAATCTGCAACTGTATAAAAAACTCCTGCAAAGAAGGAAGGAGTCAAGCATTCTCCTTGTCTACAGGGAACACAATAAGAAACAATAGGCCTGAACATCCATCTCTAGGTGTATAGAAAATGCAGCTTAGATATTAGGGAAAGACAGTGAAGCATTGGAACACACGAGAAATCTCAATAAGCATCAGTTTTTAAGGACAGACCAGACAAACATCTGTCAGGAATGAGAAGAAAATTTGAGGACTGTATGTGGCCATGAACTGCTTGGGAATGGGAATGTAGCACAATTTTGGTCAGAGAGAGGCTCTGATGGACTCAGCACCAGACCAGCTATCACAGTTGAAACCCCAGTTAAACTTGGTCCATTTTTTGTACTTTCATGGGGATTAGAGAACAGGACTACTTGTATGGGGATTAAAGTTCAGCTTGGCTAGATGGATTGTGGTGATGACAAATGTGCAAATCTCACAGTGCTTCATGATTACCTCTACTACTTGATAGAATCTAAAGGGCAACAGTACTTAGAGGTTGCGAGAACATTTGTTGTTTTATCTAAGCGATAGTGTGTCAAAGCCTTAGCCAGCCAAAGGTGGCTTTGCCCACTTCTCTTCTTCAGAAATAATCACTTGATATTTATAAAAACAGATCACTTTGTTCTTATTGCTAAACTGTGGGAGCCTGCCAAAAGTGTGAAATACATGCCAGAGTAACTTAATCAGACACTATGCTGTGCACTTCAAAAAGTTCCCTGCTCCACTGGAGCAGACAGTTCTAAGAGTTCACAGAGGTTGAGATCGTGAGCAGAACAGAAGGAGGCATCTACACGAAAACTGGCACAAAATCCAAGGATGCGCAGATCTGTGCTCTTATGACTGCACTTACCAGATAAAGTGTCATTATTTTCCATAAATTGTCTATGTGGACCTGAGAAATGACCAAAGACAGACAATTGGTAATCTATCCTTATTTAACATTAAATTTTGGTCAGATTACATCCAGCCAACGTACTGAACCTCTATGATCTCACGGCAGTACATACACATAAGAGAGGAACAAAATTTGAAGTGACAAGCTCAGATCTTGAGTTTGTGCTTGCATTAAAATAATCAAAGGACTTAGAAGCCTTTTTTTTTTCCTAAGGAAAAACTGCCATGGCTGATTCAGAGTCACATTCTCTGTTTCCTCGCAAAATATGTTAAAAGATTTCCTATCAGTGAAAGCTGCTGAGTGAATCACTCATCACAGTGTCAGTATCATCTCTTGATACCTGGCTATTGCCCTCTACATCATCACCTTTTCCTTCCCATTTCTTCTCCCTCCTGCCCCACTACTGCCCTAGCTGTTTTTAACAACTGTCCTGTTTGTCCCTTCCTGTACTCTTTCATCTGACCTATCTCTTCCCACCTTGTAGGCCTGACTGTAACCCTCCCAGTGGCTTTTATTTCTCTGCATTCAAGACAGGTTGTATTTTTCCTAATCTGTGTTGCCAGAACTCCAGCTAGGAGACCACCTGCTGGTTATCCTAGCAGCCAAAAAAGTCTTGCTCTGTCCCTACAGTGCCAGCCTAGAGCATACTTGGCTGGACTGCAGGCTCGTGTGCTGTGGTCCTGCTTGTAGCCTCAGATGAACCAGAGGAACAGACTTTAAAAACGTGAGCTGACGACCTTTATGTTTGAACAGATACAAATGCTTTTCTCAGGCAACTCCGCCAAGTTTAAATTGCTTTCCCCAGGAAGAGCCAGAGACATGTCTCACTTTAGTAACCTTAATCTGGGCCAAGTTTTAAAATGTGAATGCTTTAATAGTTTTTTTTTTAAAAAAACGGTTCTTAAGAGAAGCAAAGAGGAAAAAAAAANAAAAAAAAAAAAAAGGTTCTTAAGAGAAGCAAACAGGCAAAAAAAAAACCCCTCAACAGCGTAATGTAAGTACTTTTCTTCCTCTCTGTCATTTCTCAACATTTCTTACTCTCCTGTTCTCAGGAGCAGCAGAAGTTTAATAGAGGTCCATGCTTTGTCCTACCCCAGATGTGTGAGAGGAGTCACTGGAAGGTTTGCTTAGGACCACACTGTCTGGAGGTATTTGCATGTCCATCTCTAGCAGGAGACCATGCTAACAGGACTGTAATTCTTTGGGAAGCCCAGCTCACTTATTCAGAGCTCTCTGTAGCCTTCCTGCCCACCCTGAATAATGACATGACTACCTAGATCAAAGAGACTTGGCTTTGTAGGAAAGTCACCCAGCCCATCTTTACCAGTACCTCCAAGAACTTCAGGTCATCACCCTGCCTCAGGATCTGCTTCAGCAAAGTCTTGCCTAGGAACTGACCTGTTCCTCAGCATCTCCCCTGGGCAAACCCTCTTTCTCTAGCAGACAGCACATCTCTTTGAGGACAGCCTTGATAAGGTGACATTTTCCAGAGCCATTTCTGGGAGGCAGTCTCCCAGCATGGCAGGTGTTGGATCAAGGTGGAGAACTCCAGTGCTGTTGTAAGGAAAATAGTATCTTATACCTGGCTAAAGCTGGCTGTGGGTGTTGCTATGCTATTCTGTGTTTATAAAGGGTAGTTGGGACGGAGGAGGTCAAACCCAGCTTCCTTCAAACAGGACCTTTTATCATTGTTGCCGAAGGTCACATTTGGATACACTTTCCTAGGAATGATGAAACTTTCTGCCCATCCTTAGGTATTAATACGGTAGCAACTGGTGCTTCAAAAGTTCACAGCTAGGTAGGATTTAGCTGCTTCTTAAAATAAATTTAGACCTGTAGAAAATATATATTTTTTTGTCTTCTTGTGAGTTGCCTTTTCCCATTTCCTTACATGGAATATTTTAACTCAGTTTTAATTCATTTTGTTTTGTTGGGTTTTATTACAAAATAATCCCATTGCTATTGTTGTAACAATGAGATGTTGCAAGAATAATTAGAATGTCAGCTGAGTGGTCAGCAAAGAGTAATGCAGCTCTTACATTTAAATGGGTGTTGGTGCACATGAATTTAATTATTCGACCAAATTCAGTAAGGATCACCCAACTGATCAATTCACCTGCCACATTTAAATCAATTTCTGGACAGAGAAGGACACTTGGAGGTGTATAACTTAAGAATTGTCTCAATTTAAGTTTGAAAGTATTTCTTTATCATAACCCTTCTTGCCCAAAATTATTTTTGAAGGAGATGCCAAGAATATAACTTACACTAAGGGCAATATGCAATGTCTGGGATGGTCACTGATTTATAATCATACTGCTAGAAGGTTATTTCACAATTTTATTTTTCTTAGCAGAGCTCCATAAAACTGGCAAATTACCTGATTATACAAGCTTTTGAGTATACAAAGGGGCTATTAAAGTGTGTCCTTTTGTCAAACAGTATTTATTGACTTAGTAAAAAAGTCCTACCTCCTCCATAATGGCTGCCTCTACTATGATAAGAAATCAAAAAAATTAGATTTGTGGATCTTGAAGGAGCAAGAGCCATCATAAATTTCCTGCTGAGCATATGGAATGGACCTTAACACTTTTCTCTTGGTTTTTATTTCTTACTTAAAAGAGTAGCCCAAATAAGGGAATACTACAGACATCTCATGGTTAAAACAAATAATTTTCTTCTTTGGTAAAAACATTACTATTTTCAAGTAAAAATATTTAAAGAATCTCCTGTATATAATTTTTTTTCCTTTCTCTGTCTTAGTATAACCCTTTATAACTCTGCTTTTCTGATATCAACAGCGGGAATGTGGTAATGCAAATCCAGATCTTTCCATCCTTGCCAGTCTTACCAAAGCCCGGTGGAGTTTGGAGCTGAGAATGTTATCGTCCTATGAGGATTTAAGCTCACAGGATAGCAAGTGCTTTAACTTCCTCAGTGGGCTCAAACCTCACACAGGTGAGATCAGAGGAACCTTCTTGTGCCTTGGTGATGTCCTGGTGGCAGGAGCAGCAGTCCCAGACTCAGGGACTGCAGTTTGGGCAGTTCCCTGCAGAGCAGCCAGACTCACACCCACCAAGTCATCTTGTAATTAACAGCAAGGGCTCAGAGCAGCCATGAATGGACACTCCTTTAGTGCATTTAAAGCTGCCTGGTAATAACAAAACAGCACAAGCGAATTAGCATCAGATATAAAGATACTCCTAAGAGGCACCTTGTCTTGAAAAGTGAAGAGATATAAAAGTCTTAAGTTATCTCTGCAGAAAATCCTCCAGACCAAGAGACAAAAGGAAAAATCACATGGGCAAAAACAATAGGTTTCTGTAATGCTAGCCCATTTTCCATTGGGGAAGGAGTGTATAGATAGGATTTTTTATGCTAATTATTAAGAAGGCAATCAGATAGTATTCTATTTAGAGAGCAGAATTAGGAAGGTACTTCATAATGGTGGAGAAGACTGCAAGGAAGGAAGCTCCACACCAGGCCTGGGTACATGAGCTTTTTACAATTCTGAGGCAAAGCATATGAAGAGATGCCTTTATTGGCTATTAATACATTCATTTGAGGAACCTGAATAAAAATAGCAATGAATCTAGTATTTTCATGGAAGAGAGGAAATTATATATTAGCATTCCTGTAATGCACTGGGATGACTGGAGAGCAAGGAATACGTGGAAGAGGCAGAGCAAATGGCCAGCCTCTGTTAGGATATTGCTGACAGATCTAGAGTTTCTGCCAAGGCCAAACAGCAGGAGAGAGGATGCAAATGTGCTACTGTGTAGCTGGTGAAGGCCAAAAGGAATCTACTCAGGGTCTATTCCAAAGCATCAAGGTGAAAGAAAAGAGAACAGGATTTGTTATTTGTCAAATACCTGCAGATTTTTTATTGGGAGAGTAATTATAGAGGTTTCAAGAGGCCAACAATAAAAATCTCTTTAGTTATTGACACTTAATAATGGTAACTTTCTAAGACCAAAGGATAAAATAACTATTTCTGGGGGGTGAAAAATTAATGTCTGGATTGGACCTATTGGACCTGGTGGTTATTATCTGGTGTGGTTATATTCTATACTAGCAAGGATAGTACCATTTAAATATATAAATATCCTTCAAAGTTAATCTAATTTCTGTTTATCCACTTCATGTTTCAAAAAATATAACTAAAACCCTTTATGAAATAATGCAGAATACCTCTAAAAATTAGGAGCAAATTAATTTATAAATGACTTACTCATTTGGAGCCTCCATCCTTCAGCATTTCTCTGGAGGCTTGAGCTGCTTTTCTTACTGATCACAAGCAGGTATTCCTGCTTGGAAAAAGGGCTGCTCTGGGTATGTCCAGGCAAACATAAGCACCTGCCTGACCAGCCAGGCACTACAGTACATGCTCTGCAAAGCCAGGGGAGAGCAAGAGCCTTTTTTTTTTTTTTTTTTTCTATTCCAGCTTAGTTCCAGAGAGAGGGGAGCTGGCCAAAAGAAGTGTTAAAACTTATGTGCACATGCGGTTTCCAAATGCTTCTCATTCTCCTGCCACAAAATTCTGCATTCCCTGATCTTTTTAGAAATGTGTCAATTTGTAGAAAACCAACTGCAGGTGCACCAAATTAGTAATCTCCAATCAGAGGAGTCTGGGGAGTCAGCTGCTTCTCAAAGAGCAGCCTTACTTAATGTCTTTCAGATTCACCTCAGTGTGCTTTGGTTTGGTTTGGTAATATGTTAACAGAGTAAAATGGAAAACAAAGGTTTGACTTGATTGAAAATAAAGTTGCAAGAGAGGAAAATAAATAACTAAATGTAATTCTAGGTGGTCTTTGAAACTGAAATGCCTCTTAAAATTGCTTGTGCCCCAGCTATTAAGGGCAGCAAATGTCTTGTACACCTCTGTCTCCAGGATTATTTTGGTAAGTCAGTGGGACAAGGGCTTCCCTGCTGCCATTGTGCATGGTGCCATCTCCTCTGCTCCCTCACTACTCTGTCTTCCTCACTGGCAAGAGAAATGCAGCATTAAGATTTATATGGAATTGGATTGCAAAGGTTTCTTCTCATTGCCTCATGTTGTGTTTTCCACCTATGGTTTTTGAAGCTGGACTGCAAAATGGAAAGGCAGCAAACAGGTTTCTCCTGCCACCTGAGGGCTACTGCTGGCATTCCCAGCACAGGCCCCTCCAGCAGGAAAGGCTGCATTACAAACTACATTTCAAAGTGCACTTTGTAAGTCATTTATCACAAGAAGTGTTCCTGTACGTACATCTTACTCCACTCGCCATTTTCTGCTCATGACCAGCTTTCCACAGAGATTGCATATACAGATGGCAGACTTGGCAGTCATTTCTTTTCTCACTTTCTTCTTCCTTTTCCCTACCTTCCCACCCCATCACTTTTGGAGGTCCCTACCGTCATAGAACCTACCCTGTGAAAGCGAAGACGCCATGAGCTTACTGAAAACAGACGTGAAAACTCAGATTTCGATTTTTTTTCAGATCCCAAATAGTTCAGGTTTTAAGAATGTTATCTTTAGCACCAGAGAGCATTTGAATGTGATGAAATTGCCGCCATGCTGTGCTAACGAAGTGCTCGCTGAGACACAAAGAGCTGGCTAACTAAGGAGAGCAGCCAAAGAGGCCGGGGCTGGGATTCCTCCCTTCCTTCTCCTCCCCTCCGCAGAAGCACCAGCAGCAGTAGCTGCCTTCATCCCTTCCTGAAAGCCACAAAGAGAGAGGCTGCTGCCTAGCGGTGGCAGGGAAAGGCAGAAAGCGTACTGCTGTCACGGCTCACCACGGGCCACTGGGCGAGGCAGGATGGAGGAGAGGTCTCCCGGCTCCATCCCCCTGCCCCTTGCATGCTCTCAGACAGAAAGACTGCTCCGGCAGCACTAGGGGAGGGCTGGCTCTTTGGCCAGCAGTCAGTACCCAGGTGGCCATCTCCTTTCCCGGTCAGCAGTGGGCTGGATGGGGCTCAGCACCCGCCAGAACGGGCTCACAGGACTCCTGCAGGCAAGCAGAGAGGCCCCCCAAAGTCCGTGTCAATGAGGCACCACCAGTGTTAGCCCACGTTCCAGAACAGCATTAGGGTGGTCCTCTCAACACTCCAGCATATTCCTCAAGGACCTGACGATAAATTCAAAATTGCCACTGATTAAGCTGGCTCATGGCACAAATTCTAGACAACCAGTGAATATTAATGTGGGCCGGACGGCATTTCTAAGCAGCGTGCCTCTATAAAAACTTATTTTAAAATGAAAGAAATACAGCGATATAAAGGAAAACCCGCTCCTAAGGAGTGATAGATTGTAACCTTGGTTACAATCCAGGTTACACCAGCTCCAGAGTGTTCTAAGTAGCCTGGATACACAGGATGTCCCTCTATGACTCCAAACAAAAAAGCGCTCTCCTGATCTGTAAACCTCAGAGTAAGATGGGGGAACAGGAAAGTAATGTTCTCTCTAGACATGCTACTACAACTCTGGTACTGTATTATACATCACACAGTGATGTCTTCATTTTAAAAAGGATATAGAAAAAAAAGGAGGGGGGAAAAAAAGCCACAGAAATTGTCTGAAGACTGAGAGGGGGAAAAAGTCTTGCATTGAGGGCCATCCACTGTGGTTCAGTGATATTATAAATCTAGTTTAGGATACCTCCGTTCAAATAAAAAAATAATTGTAGCTATTTGACACCATGTCCAAAAGCAGGACAAGTTAATTATGCTGGCTTAAACCTGTTCCTAAATTTATGAAAAGGTAATTTTATCCTGACCAACTTCATGTCGGATGAAGTATCATGTGTCTGCACTACTCTGTGTCAGATCAAGTAATGTCTGTTCCCCTACATCTGGCATAAATCCACCACAAACCCATAAATTCAGCATAAATACCACATCATGTGCAGTAATTGATGCACCAGAAATACGATCATGCGCTCCTATATTATCTGGATCAAAGTGATGCTGACAGAGGACTTGACGGCTCTGCAACAAGTAAATTAAAACATGATCCAGTACTGTGTAAGTGATACCATGGTAAGAAAATACTGAAGGACACTATGGAGTGCTTTAAATTAGCACAGGGTGGATAGAAGGAACAAGGCCCACTGGGAGAAAATCAAGACCAGTCAAATTTAAGCAAGACATTTTAAACATGTTTAAGAGGGGGTTAAAGAATTCAAAAGATAACACTACCAAAGTAAACACTGCATTTCTCCACTGAAAAAATGATAGATTTTTCATTTTCAGGGGTTTTCAGATTAAGACTCGAAGTTACTCTGAAATATTTGCTTCAGTCTAAAAGAAGCTACTGGGGCAACACAGCTGGCTAGAACATAGAGGAAGGTAGAAGAGCTAAGCACAGCAGTCTTTTGAAAGTCTATGTTTCTCCATTACAGACTATAATGTCCTTCTGAGCATACCTCTAATGAAAACTTTCTTTCCTCATGTATTTGCTATAGTAGATGAGACAAAATTAGGAATTATAAAAGCTTCCCTGTGGAGAGAAAGAAATCACTGAATATACAATATACAAAGAAACTGTTTCATACAAACATAGAGGAATGCTTAAGTACAGATAACAGATGATAAATAGTAAAAGTAGGGGTGGATTAACAAAATACATTTATAATTGAGTGGAACACCTTTATTCATTTCAAAATTTTAAAGTCAGAAAATGCAGTAGGCTACATCCATTAGGCAAAATCAATTTTATTATTGATTGATTTAATGCTGTACTCATTATCCTTGCAGTCAAGTTTAATCACAAAAGCATTTAAAACTGTTGTGAGATTATTGCAAGTAAAGATAATAAAATGAAAAAAAAAAAACAACAAAAAACCCCAACCCCCCCCAAACAAATAAAACAAACCAAACGAAAATAAAACCCAAAGAATCAAACTAGATCCTGACTGCTATGTCAAACTGCTGAACCTCTTTTCAAACACTGTATGACAATGGAACATTTTAATCCCGTGTCACCTGTACCCCTTGGTAATAAATACGATCTATTCAACATCATTTTGTAGGCAAACAGCCATAATATACGAGTGCACATAATGCATAAGTGCACTTCTTTCTGCCCCTTTTTCAGCTCTGCAATGAGACAGCTTGCCCACCAGCATTGTCACCAGGATGTGGTGGCACTCAGCACGGAACAGGGAAGCCTAACATCCCATGAGATACTGCCGAGAAAATCCAGAAGCTGCAGGTGGGCTTAGACTGGAGCTGATTCTGGATGGCAAAACCTGTGAATGCCCAGTGGTCAGGGATGTCTCCTGCATTGTTGTCGTCTTCCTCCAAGGACTGAGTAAGTCCCATTCTTTTAGTTAAATACTTAGTCCAGATTACAGTTATTGTGTCACTTACTGATTGCTAAGAATGTCACCCAACCTTCAAAGGGTTCAAGTAACTAAAAAGTCTAGAAAAAAACAAAGAGGTGCAGAAATTCTGTTTAACTGTAAGATATGTTAATGGATAAAAAATTCTCTGTAACAATAAATTATCCTACCTGCTAGAAATTGTAGATAACAATTAGCTGTGCTGATTGTTAAAACTTTAATGTTATAAATAAGGCTCTAATCATAAACACAACCATGTGGCTATAGGTCATTCTATCAAGGATCCCTCAAAGAACTTGCCTGTCCTATAGTATTGTCAGGTGAAACCCAGGAAAACTTATATTTTGTGATTTTGCAGCTCTTTTACATAACAGCAGGGTATCTTTATTTAATGCAACATTTCAAATATTAATTGATTCAACAGAATGTCAGAATGGCTTGTGTGAGAAGGGGCTGCAGCTTGTGAGGATAATATTGGAACAACATGCTGTATTAGAAAGAAAAGCTTTATACAGACTTGGTTGAAGTGAGGGCTTTTACTTTTACAAGAGAAGAAGCGTACTCCAGCAACAGATAAGAAGATCCCCAAACTGTCTGGGAAAGAAAATATATGAAAACACAGTGCTTTTGCCTAAGCTCAGCAGTAAATTTGGAAAAGAAGCCACAGAGTCCATAGATGTATGCATACTGGTAGGGTAACAATTCTTTCAGTGGTATTCATTGATAGTTGTGTTTCTCAAGCAATCAGAAATTCTTGATAATAACAGAATGCATTAAACTACATTCTGTATAACTACATATAACCAATACATCTGGCTTTCTGGAAGCCAAATATGTTTTGGATGTCTCCTCCAGCTGACTCCTGCATCAAAGACAATGGGATGATAAAAAATACATGTCTAAAATACTGTGAGCACTGTAAACCATTCTCTGTTTTAAATTTCTCTACAACAGCCTTGAGTTTCTATCCCTAAACTATCTGTAGAGATACTGCAGCTGGATTTTCAATATACTGATATTGGTTGAGTAGCAAATAATAATTTCTGATCAAATATTACAAGAAAGTTTTCTATTTCTATGAAGCAAACTAAAAAACAGATGAATGGTGGTGAAAAATGGGAAATCAAGTCAAGGTTTTGCCTCAGGAGTTACATTGCTCTTTACTACATAATGGTATAAGATTTTCACGTGCACTTTCCACTTGTGAAGAAAAGCCATTTTTTTCCATAAACAGATAACCAAAATTTAACTTTCTCATGAAAGAACCCCACAGAAAATGGAAGTGGAGCAGAAGATGGATTCTGGTGATATTCTCTAGAATCAAGTCCCACTGACTGCAGAACTGGGTGACAATTGTAGAGCCATGTCTCCTCAAAGTTATCACCAGCACTGGATAAAAACTACTATATCTTTGAGCTCCTGATTAGAAAATACAAAATTAATTAGAGTTACAGCATTCGTTGACTCTGACCAGACCAGGTTTCTAAAAAGAAAATATATGAGGGAAAAAAAAAAAAAAAA
>VYXF01003815.1:23550-85884 GCA_013397295.1 Polioptila caerulea | reverse complement strand
CATCCCTCTCTCCTGCCCCGCCCGGAGGGCAGCAGTCCCCTGTTCCTCCCACCCTCTCCCGCCCCCTCCCTCCCGGCCCCGCACTGTCGGGGTCCGGCCCCACCCGCCGGTCCGGTCCGGTCCGTCCCGGGGCTGAGGGCGAAGGCAGGGAGGGAGGGAGCGCCGGGGGCGGCACGGGCGGCACGGAGCGGGGGCGAGGCGGAGGCGCGGCCCGGAGGTGAGCGGGGGTGACGCTCGCAGGCGGCAATCGCTGCCGGCGGGGTGGGAGCGAGCGGCGGAGTTCCCTTCCCTTCCGCCGCCCCGGTGTGTCACCGTGCCCCGCGGCTTGCCCGGCCATCTGTGCCGCCAGGGCTGAGCAGCCGCCTGGTGCCAGGCAGTGCCGCTCCACTGCGGGCAGGCGGACAGGAAAGGCAGAGAGATTCCAAAGGTCGGATGAAAACGAACAAATGCAGATGCTTGCGGCAGGACTAGGAAAACACAGTCCAAGACCTATGAGTCTGACAAGTCCAGTCATGTTTGGCATAAACGGAACATGCTGAAACTTTTGAAGTGCCCCAAGTTGGTCCTAACGTAGGTGACAGATTTGGGGTGTACTGAGGAACCCCAGGGTCTCAACCACGTGAAGGAGTTTTGAGAAGTTTGCCTAAAACTACAGTCCTTTTCTTTGTCTGTTTCCTCAGGGATCTTCATTTGGTAAGGATTAACAGGATGCTGAATTACGACAGGAGGGCTGGCAGAATATTAAACTCTCTATTTTTTCTGACCATTACAGCATATCACCTCAAGGCCATAAATTACAGAGTCATCCATGTAATTTTGTAGCTTCACTGAGAAAGCAGTTGGATGCAGCTCTGCAAAGGATTGGATGCCACACAAAGGTCTGAGTGGTGAGTGCACTGATTTGGGATGTGGGAGGCTTGGGTTCAATCACATCTTCTGCTTAAGGGGATTCCCTTTTTGCAGAAGGAGACCAAACCACCAGCTGTAGTCTTGTCCTGAAGTTCAGGGGGGGCACTTCTGTTATGCTGCCTATTCTTTGGGGCAGCTGCTTAGGGGAGCAGAACTCTTTCAGTCATAGACAATTTCTCCCTCACAGCACTCCTCGTAGAGTGCTGTAGTTGCTAAGGTCGTGTTTGTTGCAGTGAGTAAAACAGGTCAAGGCCATTTTGGCCTCCAAGATGTGTGACATGTTATGGCTGTCAGCCACATGCCAGGGCACTCTTGCCCCACAGCTGCCTGTCTGCTTGCAAGCTGCCTGTTGCTCGCAGTCCCTGGTACATGCTGTCTTCCAGCTGTGTATGAAAGAGGGCAGGACCAGAACTGTGCTGGTCATAAAGCAGTACAGAGGATCACAGGCTAGCAGCAGTGGTACCTGTGTCCAAGCAATAGTTCCTGGCTGTGAACTATCAGTGGAGGAAGGTGCTTGTAGGATAGATTTTAGAAACCTGCATCTGTATCTCAATTACCAAGAAGTGGAATCCAAAACAAATGGTTGTGCAGCAAAACAGTTGAATAGGACAATTTGTCAACTACAATATGCAAGTTTCATGGGGAATTGCTTCAAACTGCCTCTAGCCTGACCCTGTGAATTGAAGACACATTAGCAATAGAAGCACATCAGGGGCATTTATGGAGTGCACCTTCTGCCCTAGTGCCTTCTGAAGGAGAACCAGTGATGAACTCAGGCTTTCACAAAGCATATCAAAGCTCACCAGTTAGCTGGGGACGACTGCGGGGTCACTTCAAAAGAATGTTTTGTATTCAAAGTAAAACCCTAAAAGAGGCACAGCATGAGAACTAGAGAGGGGTGTGATCTCAAACAGCACTGGTAGCTTCAGGCAGTCCCCTGTTCACTATCCTGGTTGGTTGGATTCGAGCTGAAGGGGTCTAGTTATACTTGTTTACTTACTGGGAAGACTAGTGAATAGAAACACTTCTGGTGGTGAAGCAGTGAGCTACTCACACAGAAACCATTTCCAGTCCATGGAGAAAAGGAGTTCATCTCATTTTCATCTCATCCAAAGAGGTAATGAAACAGATCAATGAATCCTAATGTAGAAAAGCTTGTTTCTCTCCACTGGCTCTAAAAGATGTCTAGAGAACTGTGTCAGGAGAACTGAATCCCACTCTTGCTCTGTAAATTAAGGTTCAGGAGAAACACTCCTCTAAGTTAAGTGCCATGGAATTGATGTTCGTCGCTGGAAACAATCACTGCAAGATTATTCATCATATTCAACCACTGCACAAATCTCCTGAGAATTCCTTCTTCTTGCTTATGTACCATGTGAGGGATTGTGATAAAAAAGGTGAAAGCAATACTGCAAAAGCATTCTTTGTATTCATTTGGGGTTTAGAGAAAGTGGCACGGTCCAGTGTTGGAAAAAAAAGTATAGGATCACCAAAAAACTTTATTTTAAACCAAGCTTTATTTTTTCCATGGAAGCATATTTGGATATTTATTTCACCAGCCCAAAGGAGCACCAGGTAGTAATAAATCCTGCCCTGAAGTTATCTCAAGTCAGTATGATTAAGCTACAAAGCACAGACCATTTAATTCAGACTTTTTCCCCTCCCAAAAATTAAAGATATTCTGAATGCTTTTTATGTCCCAATAGTGAATAATTCAGTGGGAGTATTTGCTAAAAAAGCAACAATAAAGTACTTGCAGGCCTGCTGAATTTGAAGGGAGAGGAGGAGAATGTAGAGGCTAAGCCCTGTTTGCGTATCTGATAGGACTTCATAATTCTTGGCTGGTTTTATCTTTAAAAAGAAAAACCCAACTCTTCTGAAGAATTGAATTATACAAAATGTATGGGAGGTACAAAATTACACATGTCATAGGTATATATTTATACTTATGAGTTGTCTGGAGAAAAACTGGGGATCATTTATGTATCTAGAGGCCTATGGAGGTTTTTCAGAAGAAAATTAGAGATGAAAATCAAGGTAATTTTGTGCTGCTGTGGGTCTCTTCCTAAGTGCAGGAGGTAGCCAGGAATCCTTGTGGCCCACTGTAGGACCCCAGAGCGGCTGGGGTGTAGCATTCCCCAAGCTCAGCCTGTCCCGTTCTGACACGCCTGTGCCTCTTTGGCCCCGTGGTGTGTCTGTGCTCCTGCAGCTCTGGGTGAGAATAACGTGGTGCTGTGTGAGTGCCTTCCTGTGGCCCAGGGAAACTCACCTGGGAGAGCTCCTGTAAACCAGGATCAGGGCACAGTGAAGCCAGAATGCTCTGTCCCTTTTACCAAAAGGATCTGGAGCCTGAGTGAAGGCACTACATCCAGGGGTGTCACTCCATGAGGGAGTGGCTGTGTGGTACTTGGCTGCTGGCTGGGGTTAAACCACAACACAGTTGCACAGGTATAATCTTTAGGAAGGGCTCAGGATTAAGCTTTGAATGAGAATGCTCAGTGAGGCTGACAGTTGTGTAAGGCGGTTCCTCAGATCTCCCTGTGCACTGATGCAATTTTGAACAAATCTCTTCCCAGTGCTGACATGAATTTAGCTAGACTGAATTCAGGAAACACTGGGAACAATCAACTGCCATTTACTGCTTGGTTTGCATCATATATATCCTGTGCTGAATAAGGAACTCTCCATTTCCTCTTGCTCCATTTGCTATTGTGCTATTCTCATAAAATTTTTAATCCCACAAGAGCACAGAGTTAATAATCCAATAGAGACATTTTTCTCTCAGTCACAAGTAGTCTTTTACTACTTAGCAGGAATTTTCATTCACTGACATTAGAACACACTTTGTGTTGCACATTGGATCCAGCAGGTGAAAAGAGAAAATTGTTTTCATTTTCCTTCAGTCAAAGGTGTTTGTGCATAGGAAGAGTGGGAACCAAACTACTGTGGTTAGTATAACTCTCTTTGTAAAGGCCTCTCCTTTGAGTTGTGCAAGCAACTGTAAAGCAGCAAATAAAACAGGAGAAGTAGGCATTAACTTTGTTTGTGAAATTTAATAAGCAACTGTTATTTGTACTCCTAACAGGGCAGATTTGTTCAGTGTGTGTGAAGGAGGAATAAATCTTTTACAGAATTAACTTTAACCTAGTGCACACAGAGTTTTGCAGCAAGTTATTTTTAATAGTGTGTTCACATCATTACTGGAATGAATATAAAAATATAAAACCCATGACAAACAAAAGCCCACAAAGGATAGGTGGAGGCTTAGTATTTTAAAGCTTCTAAAGGCTTTCCTTTTATTTCAGATTTTCTTGAACAGTACCTCTATAGAAAAGCCATGAGATCAGAATCTGACACCCAGTTCTTTCCTTTAATAAATCGTCTCTTGTCTGGTGACAGTCTTGTTAGGATTTATGGTTTTCACATTCTGATCTCTGCACAGTTTTTTCAGCAGAGAAGGGCAGTACCTTTACACCCACACTGCCCCACCTATTCCAGTTTGTTAGCACTAAAACATCCTACCCACTTAATAGTACAAGAAGATGAGGAAACACACCCAGGTTAACAGAGCTCACTGAAGCAGAGCCAGAGAATCACAGAATGAAAAGCAGGGGGAGCTTGAGGAGCACAAGAGAATTTTCCTCCTCTGGTGTCTGGTGTAAGGCACTGAGCCCACACAGCACAGAACTGCTGTTTCTGTGCTCTCCAAGAAGCTGGGACATTGTTGTTGCAGACAGTTTCTCTGGGGAAATTAGTTATAAACTGTAATATGTTTCTCCTGATCATTGTAAACCACATATTTCAAAGACTTCTTTCTTGGCATGTCCCAGATGGGGAGACCACCTCCTGACAGATTTCATGTGAATGCTCCAAAGCTTGGGGGTGCTAGAGCAGCTCAAAGAAAATGCCACTATTTTTTTTAAAACTTGGTTAGTTGTTTTCTTTTCAGAAACAGTTGAATTGTTGGCTGACCTTTTGCAAAACTCTGAGCAGGCATCAAGCTTGGAAAATGGCAGACTGTACGGTTAGAGCTGGAAAATTTAAAAACAACACAAGAAAGAGCCTAACTATGGGAAATGCCAGCCATCCTTAATGATTTTTAGTATTTTTTCCCTTTCCTGCCTTGTATGGTAACAAATGAGGTAGAGCAGTCCCCATGTTGCCATGTTTCCCTGCCTGAACCCCAGCAGCAGAGTTTGCCCCTGCAGCTCTGCTGTTGCCTGCCCAGCCTGTGGCTGGTGGCACGGGTGATCTGAGCAGTGCAGGCACCCTGCGGAAGCTCTGGCTATGCTGGATTGCAGGCCAGACACCTTCCCTGGAGAACCTCAGCTCTTTCCAGTTCAAATCAGGGACCTGCCTGGAGCTGTGCCACAACTTCCAGCTGATGCTGCTGGGTTTCTCCTCCATGGAAATGGAGAGTACAGGTAGAGGGCAGGACATGGACAGATTTGGTTTGGTGTCCTTACATAGAGTTGACTGGCTGGGTAATAACTTCTGAGTTTCCAGGTCCTGCAGACACACTTTTATACCTCATTGGCCTGTGCAGGGTCTGTTTCCAACCATGTAAATTAGAGAGAGCCTATTGGTTCTGAGCTCTTGTGGTGGTCAGCAAGTACATAAACAGGAAATTTGATGAATACTTTAGGTCTGTGGTTTGCTAAATTTCTAGCAACTGTTTTCTGTAACGGGGAGACATGGAAAGTTTTCTCAACACCAAGCACACACCTTCCTGGCTGGCTGTGCTGCTTTGTTCTGCCTGCTTGCTCTGCCCTGAGGCACCAGTCCCACTTGAGCCCCACTGAGCACTCCAGTACTCAAACTATCTCCTGAAGGGAGACTCTCCAGGTAGAGCCTGACCTGCAGCAATCCCCAGATGCTAGAAAACTCTAGGTATCCTGCAAGAAAACAGGATAGCCCAAACCCTTGCTTAAAAAGGAAAAAAATAACAAACAAACAAAAAAACCAAACAAAAAACCAAGACGGAATGGGATGTCTGGGATAATTCAGTGCGACCCCTTGCCATGAATATTTCTAAATGATCAGCTGTTTGTGTTGTCGGGTACCTTGAGCTGTCAGAGCTGTGGCAGCTGCGTTAGGAGGAGCATTGCCAGTGGGAGGAGGGAGGAGATGCTGCCCCTCTGCCCAGCCAGGGGGGGGTCACAGCTGGGGCACAGGCTGGGCACAGGGAGATGGCACACCCGGAGAGAGTCCAGCCAGGGGCTGCTCTGCCTCTCAGCCTGGGACACCTGTCCTGTGGCAGCCAAGGCCAAGGGCTGGCACTGCTCAGCCCTGACAAGAGAAGGCTCTGGGCAGACCTCATCAAGTACCTGACAGGTGGGTGTGATGAAAATGGAGCCAGGAACATTCCAGTGGTGCCCAGTGACAGGAACAGAGGCAATGTGTACACACTGAAACACAGGAGGCTCCCTCTGAGTGTCAATAAAGACCTTTCACAGCTGTGGTAATTGAGGACTGGCACAGGCTGTCCAGAAAGGTTGTGGAGATATCTGTCCTTGACCGTAGCTCTCCAAAAGCCATCTGGCCATGATCCTGGGCAGACTGCTCTAAGTGACCCTGCTTGAACATGGGTGTTGAACCAGATGACCTCTGTGGGTTCCTTCCAACCTCACTTGTTCTGTGATTCTGTTAAATTCTCTGGCAGCTTCTTTTAAACTGAGGTAGAGAAGTTACCAAATGGACCATTTGAATGTTAGTAAACACAATTCTTTCAGTACCTGGATGCATTTGTTTGTGCTTTTAGTGCATTTTCATTTTATCACAAATTTTGTGATTATCATCACATATAAATAATCACATTTATATTTAAGATTACTAGTCCTTTGTGGTGCTCTGTTTTCCAGTTCCAATTGTTTACTCTGACAGAATTACAGGAACTGAATGGATTTAATGTCTTCATGTAAACTCTTGATCCTCGTATTTAGGGCTTTACGAGAAAACTCAATAGACCTAAAAGTAGCAATAATATTAAAATGATGATGCTGTATCATGGATATAACTTCAGTTTGGGAAAGTCCATAAGCCTCATCCAAGCTAGGACTGAAACAACCATTGGTGACAGAGCTGAGAATATGAACTGTAAGTGTACCCTGGGCTGTGACCTGTCCCTGTGAGAGGAAGAGAACAGGTCCTGTTTTCAGAGATGATACTCCAGGCAGTCTGTAGACTCATGGATACATTTTGAATGTAAGATGTTTACGGGGAGCAGACCCTTGCCAACAGCAACTGCCAAAGCATGCATTATAATCCTAACAGAGGGTTATTTGGTTTAGGCCAAAACTGTGCCAAGGATCACTCTAGTGACTTAATAGCTGCCCTCTAGTGCCACTCATGGCATCATCCAAGCCAGCAGAGTAGGTGCAGCCAAAGTTTGTCAGAATATATTCATTTTTAATGGAAGACTAGTTTCCTCTACATCTGTCTGAAGCCATTAGCAGCTCCTAAAATAAATTTCGTAGTCACAAATCAACACTTTCTTTGTTATGTTTTTAAAGGGGCAGTACAAATGGCGATTTTGTAAGCCAGTCAGCAGAGCGCAAATAGTGAAAGAGAAGTTTTCCTTGAACCATACATCTGTGCAAGAGGAGTAATAATGGGTGTCTGTCATTCCAGTCTCAATATCTGCAGAGCCACTGAGGTGCCCTCTGTTAAACTGACTCCTGGAACCTGGATATCCTCCCTCCTGACAACACAGCTCCTGGCTAATTTTTTGTGCGAGTTCAGTCTTCACAAACTATGAGAAATCAGCATTTAATTTATGTCTCTAAAGCAAATATAAACAACTGTCTCAAATAAATATATTTAGGTGGGACATAATGGGATGCCGTGTAAGATGAGGACCTTCATTTCCTGACCTCACATGAAACTGGGCAGTGTTGTAAACTTCTCAATTGTCTCCACTTTCCCCTGCTACTTCAGGTTCTTTTAAATCCATATGGTGTTTACAAGTTGCGGGGCCGTTTACAAGGAGTTCTGTTTCCAAATTTGCCATTAATATTACTATAAAGAGTGTTTCCAAATGTTCTGAAATGAGCTATAAAATACTCCAGGACTAAAAAAACCTCAATTCATTAATAATTTAAGATTACTTGCTTATAAAAATTGAGAGGTGACTTTATACATATGAAAATATCTTCAGAGAGGTAAAATACTTGATGTTGATTATCTTATCAGAAAGATGTGTAACAAAAACCAATATCTGGAATCAAAAAGCAGACAATGCCAATCAAAAAGTCATGATTTTGAAAGGTGGAAATTACTTTCACAGAATAAGGTTTCAAAGAGAAGTAGTTGATTCTCTATTGTTTAATGTGATTTCCAAGTAAGGCTGGCTGCATTTCAGGGAGTGTACTTCAGGTGAGTATAATTACTGAATGCAATACATGAGTAGCTGGATAAAATGAAGTGGCCTCTGTTAGGTACTTAGAGAAGATGAATTAGGTTCTTTCTGGCCTTGAAAAGTGCGAGTCTCTGAGAAGCAAGAGGAAATCATTACTGGATCCATTAAATCCACTCCAGTTTACAAGCATGAGATTATGAAGTTGCGCTGCTCGTACCAGAAACACTCTTTACTTCTCTGACCATTCAAGAAGTCAGCAAAGGGCCTAGAAATAAAGAGCTCTCCAGAACAGTGTGACACGGTAACCCAGCCACTTCCACCTGTCGTACGGAGCATGGGTGAGTTTCTCCAACAGAAGCCAGAGAAAAGAAATAGAAGCACAAAGTCACCAACACACAGGCTTACCAGCCCAGCCTTTAGAGTTCAGCTTTTCATGTACTCCATTGAATGGTTCGATTAGATTTGCAGCAACAGTAAAACTAATAGGATATTAGATTAATGAAGAAATTTTTTGTGATCAGGTAGTGAGGTGGACTGTTGAATTTGTTGCTTATGTTTATGTACCTTCTTGTAAATCATTCAATGTCTTAAATAGGGAAATGGTGACAGTAAAGATTGCACAATGTCAAAGTTGAAAAACCAGTCTCCTTAGACTTGGTCTGCTAGAAGTTCATATTCTTGATTATATCTCCAATTGTTTCTTAGGGTATTTTTTTATCTTCACAGTTTGTTTTCATTTTTGGCTCAGTTATTTGTTGTTCTTTGGCACTGATCTAGTAACAGGACACCACATGTTGCTGCGTTGTAACTGGCTGCATAATCACTATTTACCAGTGTCTAACAACTTCCACTTCTCACAATATAATAGGCAGTGGATAGAGCCTTATGAAAGTATTGTGCAGAATGAAAATAAGTTGTGTCTGGCAGTTACAGTAAGAATCAGAGTAATGCCATCTGGATAATGAAAGGCACACAGCATTTATATTTGTCATTACAGCTAAAGATCTGAAATCCAGCACCTGAAGTGCTCGCAGGAGTTGGATGGGAGACACAAGGAGTGTTGGTCATGAATTGAGCAGGGACTGGTGGCTCCTAGATCTGCAAGGGGTAAATGTGAGGAAGGCCAAGTGTGTGATGTGGGGCAGAGCATGTGTACTGAACATATGTTTAAATATATTTGTGGATTCAAGCAGAGTGTTTGAAGTACCTCAGGTATGATGTGCTCAGTGCAGAGTTATCAGGTGATAAGGTGTAGCAGAAAGGACTGTTCTCTAAACTGTAAGCTAACACCAAATACTATGACTTGTTTTTTTATGTACACTTTTTATCTGTACACTTTTTTTATCTGTGATTTTCATAGTTTAACCAGCATAGCATCTGTTTAACATGTACTTAATTTCTGTTTGCTACGTGCTTCCTCTCCACCCCCTAAATTCATCATAAATACATTGAGATTACTTGACAAGACCCCTCTTGACTTCAGAAAAGTTGAATGTAACCTTTTCTTAGATTTCATGAGAATATTTTACTAGTAATTGGCTACCATTCTGTGTCTGATTTCATCAGTACCATGCAAGAGGAGATCCTGGGGATGTGTATTTTCTCACAGTGTTTCTTCAGATTTTGCTGCTCTAAAGTATATGCCTGAGGAAAGAAGTTTAGCAAGAGAAAGACTATTTCAATATTTTACGCTGCACTCAGGAGATCTATGCTCACTTCTCAGCTCTGCCAGAAACTCCCCAGATAGTTTTTAGCAAGCTATTCAGTCAGTTTCTCCCTCTGTGCCTGTTGAGTGAAGCGCCAATTATAGCACCCCCGAAGTCACGATTCCCCGGCTGGTGAGAAGGGTGGCGGGTTCGGGACTCTCACTCCCTTCAGCACCACAGTGCTGTGAGTTTCTTGAGTTGCTCGCCTAAAATAGCCCGCCAGGAGCCGAGGGCAGGGCAGGGCAGGGCAGGGCAGGGAGCGTGCATCACCAGCCCTGGAGACCCCACGGTGCTCGGGGCACAAGGCGAGCTGTACCTGCCGTGGAGCACTGCTGGCCTCAGGGCCCGTGGGGCTGACATATTCCTGCT
This sequence comes from Polioptila caerulea, assembly GCA_013397295.1. Classification (NCBI taxonomy): domain Eukaryota; kingdom Metazoa; phylum Chordata; class Aves; order Passeriformes; family Certhiidae; genus Polioptila; species Polioptila caerulea. The sequence goes on along the minus strand of VYXF01003815.1, from coordinate 75,543 downwards.
GGGACCCTAAACACCACGGGCCACACTGGCCCTACCACTGCTATTGGAACATACTTCTTTTCTTTTACTCATGGCAGTGCTCTTTTAGGAATAGTTTGTCATTCTTCTTGCTGAAGTTACAAGCATCTTTTGGTTGTTCTATTTCCTTTTTGTGTGCCTGCAAGCCTGGTATACCACTAGTGCTAAGGGAGAGGCCAAAATACTCTCTACTTCTGTTTTGACAGGCTGCTCTGGTCATCCTACAGGAAGTCAAATCTCTATTTTCAGTACTTCAGGATTTTGATTGCTTCCTTGCTGGAGCTGCTGAGCCTGCCTTCCTAAAGGATTGGCTGTACTAAAGATGTATCACGCTTCCACTGACAGTTTTAGATTGCTATTTTGTTTATTGTGCTCCTTCTGTGTCTCTCGAGAGTGTCCAGCGACACTATCCATCCTGCTGTTCATTTGGGAACATCTGAGGAGCTGGAGCAAAGGTGGAGTGAGTGGAAAAGAACAGGCTGGGGTAAGCATGTGAACTAAAACCTGCATCTCTGGAGTAGTAGCTCTAAAGCCATACTGTCCCCTGTGAGCAGATGTCCTCCCACATACAGCAGGGCTGCCAGCAGCCCTCTCCAGAGGCTTGGCTCAGCTTGAACTCTTGAGCAGAGCAGAGAGGCCCTTCCTGCCAAGTTTCCTCTAGGGTCACAGTGGCAGAAGATGTGGCTTTCCTCTCACTATCAGCTCACAGGGAGCTCACAGGACTGGTCCAGAGCCAACACAGCTCAACAGCACACTGAGACTTGGCTTAGGCTGGGGGAAGAATAGGGGAACAACCTCTTTGTGGGGATATTCTGACATTTTCTCTAAGTTTTGCCTCCTCCATGTTTGGAGACAAGGACATGCTGTTTGAGAGTCCTGGAATCTAGGCTCTGTTTCAGAAATGTGGCATTTGCCAGTCTCTTGAAGACCCACGTACATTTGTTCAAGTTAGAAATATTGTAATCATTATCTAGAGCTAAAATTAAAATTTATGGCTTTTATTAAGAGAATTAAAGTAAGATCAGCACGATTTTGGCAGAATTAGAGGACAACTCTAGCGAAGTGCTGACCTACATAAAGAAAAGGAACAAACTCAGAACTTTTTGACTTGGCATCAATGGCAGGAGAGAAAAAACTTTGCCTGCATTAAGCCATATGCCAAGTCCCATAACTTAAGAAGTTCTACATATTGGCAAGCATACAGAACTCATACACTTTTAAAACTTAGCAAATGTCTACTTTCAACTTTATAGAATTTCTAAAAATGTGTAATTGTGATAACAAGTGGAATAAGAATTCAAATGTGCTTAAATTAAATTTCTAAAACTAGAACAAGTATTTAAATTAGTGCATACCTAGGAACAACTGAAAATAAATTTTGGGCCCTCTTAGGAAACATTCTGAATTAACATATTATATGTCAAAGTAGCATGTATTTTTACAAATACCTAGGCAATTCAACATATATGAAATTGTAAATATGTGTTTCTACAAGTAAGTGCCAGTAACATTAGGCAGAGGCATGATTATTGTTAGTGCTTGTAATATATTCTGGAATAATAAAAAACAAGCTGGGTCTATTCATGCCCTTTTGTGTTCTGCTTTTATAATTTATTTAGGCAATTTAATTTGCTTCATCTATGTTATAATATGATCATTTGAACAGAAAAGTTTCTGCTGATGAAATGTTAGAGGCAACTACAAAAGAACACAGTAGTAACTGAGGATTTTTTTTTAAATTGGGGGAAAAAAGATTTTTACTGATATTGTATTTTTTTTCCAATGTAACACTTTTTTGTTTTCTTAAAATAATTGGAAAGAATTTTGCTGCTTTGTTAGGAGTTGAAAGTAAAATATGTAAAAATGTCCTGCTGTCACAGCCTGGGCTGAATGACCCACTTCTCTCTGGAGGTTATTAACATATGCCAAAGAGCTTGTGGAAGGTCTGATGGAGGATCAAACTCCATCCTGACAAGCTTGAGGGGACTTGCCGTGGAGACATGCCTTCCCACTGGGTCCTTCCCAGCAATCACAGAATGCTAAAATATATCAAGAGGAGTGGGAAAACAGCCACTCCTGAAATGCACCCCATATTGTGACAAAAACAGTGAACTGCATTAGGACTACACAAAAAAGTAAGGATAATATCATCTATTCATGATCATCAAAATATCTCCAGTGGAACTCATCTGACAAAGGAGTGTTACATTAGGACACACAACAATGGTACCAGAAATTTGCCAGGAGATTTAACTGGAAAAATGCCTTTCCATTTTCAGGCACTCCCCACAATGGCAAGAGCAAAAAGAAATTAAATTCAAAAACTGAAAAAGAAATTGTGGGAAAAAACCCATTTAATCTGGCAGTGCTGCTGGCAGTTGGCTAGCATTTTTATGCCATGTAGCAGTGTGGTTTCTCTGTTCTGGTAACCCCTGCCTGAGCATGGCCTGCAGAGAAATCTGTGTTGATCTCATGAGTCATTCCCAGGAGATGGCAAACATGACTAAAAGACTGGAATACAAGACATGTGTTACAGGATGAAAACCAAAAGAACTGGAGGGTGTTTAAAAAGCAGTCAAGAGATTAACTATGGAGAGGCTGTGCAAGGAAATGGGCGTGAAGGAGAGATGCAGAACATGATCACAGAACCCTTTGCTCCTGTTGTCCCCCAGAGCTGCTGCTTGAGTGCAGGCAGTCCATGGCAACCCCACAGAGAGCTGAAGGAAGAGACAGTTGTCTCACTGGTCCCAGTCCCGAGTCAAGGAGACCACTAATGGTCCCTCTGGCATCCAACTACCATTCTCCATTACACACGTACCACAGACTTCAGTAAGCTGTGCAAGAGTGTGCTTGGCACAGGATTGACATTGTCTTGCTCTTTATGAAATCAATAAAAGCTTTTTTGTTTATTGAGAACATGTTCTTGATTAAAAGGTTTATTGAAGCACACTTGTCCTTCCTAAAACATGTGGATGTCTTTTGGGATGGACAGGCAAATTTTCAGTGTCGCAGGAGGTCATATTCAATTACAAATGCCAAGCATATTGACAACACATGTACAGCAGCTTCAACAGTGACAGTGTGCCACAACCAGCCCGTGAAAAGGGTTGGGGGCTCTTTGTGAATCAGTGCATGGAGAAGCACTGGGTCACACCTGATGCCCCTGCACCCTGGTTCAGAAGACAGAAGTGCCTCCACACACTTGTCCAGCTGACAGAGGCGCTGAGCAGACACCTCTCCTTCTCTCCTTCTGTGCTCTGCTAAGAAGAGCTTTCTGCTGTCCCACCACCCACCGAGTAGGCATTTGCCTTTACAAAATTTTCAAACACAATATGCATTGGTAACACAAGGCAAAAATTTCTCAAATGCTTCAAGCCATGTCCTGACATGTTCCCATTTTTCTTTCCCTCTTCCAGAATTCATGCTTATTATTCAAAAATTGATCTGTAGCTCAGAAAATATCTTTCTCACATTTCCACTTACTGAGGAGCTTGTCACCCTTGAGAGTAGATAAAATCAAAATAAAAGTAGTACTAACAGACCATTTAATGTCTGCAATGTGAGGCTGTGGAAAAGGAGGGACATACAATATATGTACAACCAAATGACTTTTGAAGCATCTTGGCATGAGAAGCTATTCCAGTACTTTGTAGACCATGTAGCCTAAAGCAACTCAGGGACAGAAATAAGGAAAAGTGTTTTCAGGTTCAGTTCACTATTTCAACAGAAGAGAAGCAAGTAAAGAGAAAAAATAAGTAAATAATGCATTTCAAAAGGCTGCTTTAGTTCAAATGTGAAAAAATGCTGAAGCTGCTTAAATCTGTAAAGCATAAGTTAATAATATATAATTCAAAATTTTTAAAATAACTTATTTTGCCTAGTTTTTATTTTGTTGAAAAAAAGCCACTAACCAATTCTTTGTTTATCTCTACCTGAGGCTGCCTGCTGTATGGCATTTCATGTTCTCTTTCAGCTTTCAATCCTTTTTTGCACTTACACTCCATCTTACTATCTCTATCTCATTCTCCACCATTCCTTTTAGATTAAAAGCACCCATTACTTTTAGTTACTCTGAATCTAGCAGTGAAAGGTGATGAGAAGAAGATTTTTTATTAAATGTGCTTGCTTGTTTGCTTGGACAGCAGAGATAACATTCTCAGCTATGTTCTTTAACAACAGTTCCTAACTAAGAATTAGGGTAAAGGACCAATATAAAAGTTGGTAATGAAAATTAATTCTACATTATCAAAACCAAGTGTTAAAAGCACAGCAGGTTATTCTATGATAAGTTATTGTGGTGAATAACTTCAGTCAGTATGGGCTTTTGATTTTATATTACAAGCATTGGAAGGTGACAAAAGTACACTAACCATAGTAGAGACAAATATATTAACACTGATCTATTAATTTAGAAATGTGGATCAGTTGGCCAATTACCTTTTCATCTTTCTCCATGCAAAACAGTAAAAATAAATTGTATTAGACCTAAGAACTTGCTTAATATTTATTTGTTTGCACAATTACATTCAAAGGCTTGTCTTCATTTCCTAAAGGCCAAGTTATACAAATCTGCAGCCATGGTGTCACTGAACTTCCACTTCTGTCTGCTGTACAATCGATTGAAATATCAACACATTCTTGCATTTTTCCTCGTGGAAGAAAGTGAAACAGATTTGGCAGTGAAGGAATGTTGCAGCAGAAAGGTTCACAAGATAAGTGCTGGATGAAAACCAAGACTATCATTGTACCAAAAAAGTAATCTAACTTGGTTTTATTTTAAATTTAAAATGTGTTTTAAATTTAACTGCAGTTTCAGTGCAACATTTCTTTTTTTTATGCAACAGCGGCTAGCAATAGTGAGATTTACTTTGGGGACATCAATTCAAGTTTTCTTTGGGTTTCCAAAGGCTTTTTCCTCACCATAGCACTGTCGGTTTGGACTGAATAGAGTTTCCTTTTGTATTTTTCCATTCTCTTTGCTGAGTTGAAGATCATCAAAGATACTGTCATTTGTTGAGAGACTGGCTTCTAGCAATCACTGTTACAAGTTGAATGTCAAGCAAACTTTGCCACCACAGAGAAGCCTAATTTTTCTAATTGGTGTGTATGGTAGGATGCTGAGGTAAGGTTGGAGAAGATTTCCCAGTTCTAGCAGAAGTTAAGCTAAACCAGAGAACTTTGCAGCTTTAATTTGTTTCTGAAATTACTGTGCTTTTAGAAGTACTTTCTGTAGGTTCTTAGGGAAGTCTAAGAAAGTCTGACCTGCATCCAGCAGGGATACCTGTGTAGGAGGGAGGAGGCCTTGGTGTACTTCAGCTTTGTATTCCTGCTGCCTGGAACAGTGACTCATGAAGTATGTGTACCTACAACATGCTGGCTCCCATGGAAACCCTGCTGACTCCCTTCCTGTGAGCATCTCCGTGGATGGCCTTGCCAAGAGGATGCCCAGGCCTGAGGTGAAGGGACAGATGTGGGATGATGCCACGGCCACTCATGTTAACCAATGGGCACTGGGTATTCATGGGTCTGGGGCTCCCTGGCAGCTGAGCTCTCCTAGACCCATGTAGCTTTGCCCTTCCTTGATGAGAATATTTTTAAGCTGATATTCCTTTCCACGTGAGAAGCAAACAGCCCAGAAATGAATGGCTCTTTCCAGCCATCACTATTAAAGCCATCACAAGGAATGCCAGAGTTTCCGTGGATGCCAGGGAGAAGTGGGTACCTAAGCACCTGAGGTGCCTTGGAAAATCCCAGACACTTATGAAATCAGGCAGCTCTCAGCTGTCCTTACATGTTCCAGCAAAGGCTGGGTGTCTCTCATTTGCAGGCTCCAGACTGTCTCTCTTTTCAGCATGGGAGCAGAGCTGCTTCGAGGAGCGACAACGCGTTCCTGGTGCCTTACAATGTAAAACCCTTGCTGCTCTGAAAGCATCCGTGGCCTGAAATATGGGGACAACAGATCCCACCGAAGATAGGTTCCTACTCTGGGTGTCAAAATGCTTCCCAAGGACTGGGCTTCCTGTTCAAGCTTTTGCTATTTTCCCTGGTTTGCATTTTGCCACTCTTTTTTTCCATTCTTTTGTTGCTAGCTATTTTTCATTAGTATCTCTGGTCAGCAGGAACCTACCCTTCTTCAATTTTACAAGAATTTTGACTATTGAAATTCACCCCATCGTGTGTTTCAAAGTGAATCACAACAATTCTTCATCTATTACAAGCTGTGAATTGCTGAGACATCTGACCCAAATTATGGCTTCAGCTGGCATGAAGAGGAATTTACTCAATGAAAATCAGTTCCTTCCAAAGAGTTTGGTTCATCCATGCAACATTTTTAAATGCATGTTTGAAGATTCGTAAGAACTCTGTGTTATCACTTACTACCAACTAAAGGTTGATTTCCTCCACTATTTCAAAAATAGATAGAAAATCAATTTCCCTGAGATTTCATTCATTTGTATCAATTCTAAAAAAAAAAAAAAAATCAAAATAATAACATTCAAGTTACTTAAAAAGAAAATGGGATATTTCAGTCCAACTCTCTCAGTTTATTTTCATCCTTCCCATTTCCCTTTCACGGTTACATTGCATTTTTTTAATGTCAGAAATGTTGCTGTCTACGCCTGTCTATGCCTGTGTTGCTGTTTCTATGTCTACAAGTTTCAAAATGTAAGATTTTGCCTTGGGATTTAATTTATTTTTTTCCTCAGCTCAGAATCTGATCACAGCTGAATCATCTCAGTAACGGGTCTCGCATCTCACATCAGATTCCAAAGAACTGACTACAGCTTATCTCCTCCATCTGCAGACAGATGCACTGTCTCCATCCCAGGCTGTCTGAACCTGGGTAAGTACCCATCTGCCCCATACTGAGGAACTTCTACTGCAGGCTCACTTGCCTCTAGGCAGATGAAGTGCAGGTCACTGATTTCAGCTCTAGGGTCCCTTCTGCCAGCCTTTCCTTAGGATGCAAAACCCCTATTCAAGCTCTGCCAGGTACTGAAACTCCTGGCACAGGTCGCTCAGTGCCCTTCTTGGCTAGTCTCACTTCTTGGAGCTCTACCTATGCTCGGGAACTCTCATCTCATTGCTTATTTCCTCCAGGAAAAAAAGAGTAAAAAAGTATTCAAGGCCACTTTAATTTCTTAGGAAATTGTGCACAAAAGTATCCTGAGCTGTGGTGTGCACATGGCCAGTCTCATCCCTGTCTGTGAGTCTGAGACAGCAGACACAGCAAGAGCTGTGGTGGAGATCTTGGTGCCCTGTAATCCCCACTGATATGCCCTGTGGATATTCACAAGCTCACTGGAAAGTAAACACAGTTCTACAGTGCCCACTTACACCCTTGGGGTCTGATTGTGTCCTGCATGTCTTCTTTTACTGGCATCTCAGGGTCTCAGTGGTTTGTGCTGGGTTTCCACAGAAAAGTTTACATCCTGTTCAAACTCTGTGCTTTGAGAGAGCAAACAGGTCTTAACAGCACCCTGTAAAGTCTCATGAAAGCAGTACTGTGAGACACACCTGGTTAGCTGTCCTGACAGCTGCAGCCTTAAATACAGCAGCTGCCATAAGTACTAATGAAAATACAATAGGGGCTGCCACTCTGTGCAGCCAGAGTGACATGGGATGCTGGGAGGGCCACCCATGCCCAGAGGCAGAGCAACACAAGTGTCAATATTTCCAAGCCCTTTGCCTTCTTTTCAAGTCAGGATATCACTGCAGTTAGAGGAACCCAGGAAGTACAGGAAGGGCAGGAAGCAGGTCCCTAAACACAGGTGCCTACTGCCATTTTACACACCATATTTATATGCCTCTCCTCCTGTAATGTGGCTGTCTATCGCACTTGGCTTTAATCCGTCTGCACCAAACTCCAGCCACATGCCATCAGTCACACTTTCACAGCATCAGTGACAATGGTCTGCTCGTGCACCAGATCAGGTCCTCATCTATATTCTCCCTGGCTGTGGAAGGTTTTCCACTTGGTTTGTCTGCCAAGGGTCATCATCCAAACAACAGAGATCACGGCTGGAACAAAGCATACTATTTGCTGACACAACTTGCTTTACTTTCCAACTCACCTCAGTGTTTCTGAGTGTCTATCTCAATGTATGTGGTTATTCTCAAGCCTATTTCAGAAAACAGTTGCACTAAGCATGGCTTTAAGACCTATAAATTGACTTGATGCTGAAAAGATAAGGTTTAAAAGAAATTTGCTCAATCACATCTTTGTACCAACGTGTCAGTGTTGTTTTAGCCAAAAGCTGGTGCCACGTCTTGCCTTGATCTCCAAGGCAAATTTCCGACATATTATTTAGGAGGGAAGGAATTGCTACATAAAAGAATGTCCAGAGTCCCTCAACAGCATCTGGTTCTGGGTGCATCAGAGAAACCTACAATTGGCACTCTTGCCGCCTACATAGGGTTTCTTTTGAAATGAGTTGTGAGAAGTCTGATTTTAATGGCAAGGCCTAAGGATGCTACTTCAACTTCTCTTGTGATTAATGCTAATGAAATGTTCTTCATATGTGTTCACTCAGTGTTTATTTTGTGTATGAGTCGTGAGTTTTTGGTCTGAGTGACAACCATCTTGGCAGAGGGTTACAGTTCTGAGCTTGGGAGCAGGGAATCAAGGATGTTTTTGCTCTTGCCACACCCTGAGAAGGATATGCTCAGTTGGTTTTATGGATGCATCTGAAGATGGTATAGGAGTGATTTTTTTTCTGGATTTTGCCTTGTTTTGCATGCCTGACCAATGTATTGAGGTGCTCATCTCTATACATAAAGCCTGGCAACTGGAAAAATGATGCAGGCTAAAGAATGAAAACTGGACTGGTTGGACTGGATGGTGCTGGGGATTAGTGACTATCAACCATTCTAATTTCAGCAGTTTGTCTGAGGCTCAACAATTGGCTCCTTTTCAGTTTCTGTAAAAAGAGTTTTGTGAACTATTCCAAGTGTGGGTCTCTTCTTTACATAGTGCATGTTCCAAGAGCCGACAGATTTATGTTTTGCCAGAGGTGCACTTGGATAGACACACTTACTCTGACTATTTTACTAAGTAGGGAAGGGAAGTTTTCCTGAGTCGTGTTATAGAACTTGCAGCTCTGTCTTGATTTTATTTCTCTTCAGGAAGTAATTCCACATTGTTTATTGGTGTTTTGTGTGCCTCTTTTGATCAATATAATCTCTTCTTTAATTAATGTTTATATTTCTTCCATAGACATTATCTGTTCTTTTGGCAAATTGTTTATTGCCTGACCTTTTACTCTGGGGGAGTGATTTGAAACACTCTTAGCTAGATGCTACATGGGAAACATTTAGAACTGCATCCTCTCTGATCAGTAATTTAGCCTTGGCTGATGTTTGGTAAAATTTCCATTCCAAGGAAGGACGGTATAACTCATGGTGCTTAGTGCCACGCTCTTTGTGGGCCATTTGACAGGTTTTATTACAATGGTGGATAATTTATTTTCCATCTTTATTGTCTCTAACAAAGCTGTAGATAAGAATTTGAACTGATGCTTCATAGCTCATGTTTTATTTCAAACATTTTCCTCCCATGACTTTCTATGACTGACCCTATATAAAGCATGTAATTGCAATACTGTTGGAATTTCTCCTACAGTGTTGGATTTCTTTTGAGGGATGGCTTCTTCTCCATTTGGGCAGTATTGGGAAGTAAGAAAATGAGTAATAATTTTTTGTAAGCAGCACATGGAAGTTCTGGGATCCATAGAACTAAAACTATCAGTGTTTTGACGAGCCTTAGGCACTAGCAAGACTATATAAAATAGCAAAATCAGTCTTACAGGAGGTGTGGTATGAAAAAGTTTGGGATAAGTGGTTTGGGCTTGGCTCCTGAACTCCCAAATTTTTGCACCATCTCCCTTCTGCTTTGCCCTAGGCTAAAGTGTGAGACACAGAAGGCAAGTGGCAGTGTCAAGAGCTTGGGAGGATCAGCTTTTTGATGTACCATGTGAATCGACACACAGGAAACCAGGGCTACCACCAAAATGCAGCTGAAATGTGAAGAGTGCATTTATTGCATTACCTCACGAACAACACTGGGGAGCTGAGACAGGCTCTGTTAGGCTTAGTTCATCCTAGAGACCAAAGGCACATGGGGACACAGGTTCTGTTAGGCTCAGTTCATCCTAGAGACCAAAGGCACATGGGGACACAGGTTCTGTTAGGCTCAGTTCATCCTAGAGACCAAAGGCACATGGGGACACAGGTTCTGTTAGGCTCAGTTCATCCTAGAGACCAAAGGCACATGGGGACACAGGTTCTGTTAGGCTCAGTTCATCCTAAAAGGCTTTGTGCACACTCAGTTTATCACAAGGCTGTGTTTTTATGATCTCTCTCTCTCTCTCTCCCAGCAAGAGGCTGAAGCATATCTGTTGGAGTGTTATCTCTACACAGGAATTCTACTTCTCGAAGCAGGCAGAGGATGAACAACACTAGGCACAATAAATGGAGTTTTCCCACACTGACTTTCTTAGCATTCCCAGGTGCAAGGTCACTTCAAGCAAAAACCATTCCATCCTCACCAAATCTTCTGGTTTTAACCCTATCCTCCCAACACCTACATTTTACAGAACATGTGTCCATGTCACTTGTCAGATCTCATCAAGATCCTGACAGTATCTCAGCTTTGGACCTGCATGGGTTGGACTGGAGCTGATTCTCTCCACACTGACCTTTGACTCAGGCAGCTGTGTTCCTAGGGTGGCATCCAGCACTAATGGTTTCTCACTTGAGATTCACAAGCTCTGTTAGTTAGCCTCTTTTTTCAGGCCACATGAAAGACACTTGGTTATCCCCAGGCCTTTACCCTGAGACTTGAGGAGAGATGGATAAACCTCCAGGGAATGAGGCAGTGCAGAGTTTTGTCCCTTCTTTGGCTGTCATCTTCTCAAGCCAAGAATCTGACAAATAGACTGCAAACTGTGTGGTTTGGCTGTGAACCCTCATCACTCCTCCTTTGTTCTCAGTAGGGTTTTGTCTTTGGAGCATTCAAATTTTGCCTAAAATATAGGAGGTCCTTCCACCAGTTTGATTTCTGTTGATAGTGTATGTCTTTAGATTATGAGCATTAAGGGTTCCTGGTCTGTGTTTCAGGTGCTTTCAGAGTAACATCTGCATTTTTCTCCTTTGTCCAGTTATTGGAAAATGCCTAGAAAATGAGACAGAGCTTGGCCCTTGTTGAGTCTCTTTTTAACTGAGGCTTAGTCAAGAATATTGTGGAATTGCCTTTGTGACCTTTCCATTTTGCTTGTTCTTGGCTGCATCTCAGTGAGCAAAAGTATTTGAAGCAGGTATCTGAAAAAATTGGAATCAGATGCAAATGAAAGTTTTCATTCGAAAATATGCAAGGCCTGACATAGAAATTATTCAGATAATTTAGAAGTTTTCAAGGGGACTTGAACAAATAAACTTAAGCCTGGCATCCTGAAGGTTGGGTAAAAGTAACCTCAGAATGATGCTACCTTGGCAAACCCACAGAGGGCAAACAAGGTGGCCTGAAGATGACAAAATCAAAACCAAAGGGGATAATTTTAAAAGGTGTGGAATGGAGATGGAAAGTTATCAAATGATGAAAGGAAATTTCCATTGAAATTATATTGGTGGAAAAAAATGAATAAACTATATATGGAAGACAAAGAAAGGGAGTATTAGCTAAGATAGGTTTTGTCAAGAGTAAATAATGTTGAACTGGTTTGCTTTCCTTCTGCAACAGGGGTAACAACAGGGTCTGCTGGAAAGGGCAAGGGCAAGAGTTTCCACACCCCATGATTCTAGCCAGGCCTTCCCCAGCACTATTTCGTTTGACACTACAGTTTAGGGAAGCACAGTTTGGATGGTTTGTTCTCTCTCTTTTCTAATGTAGAACCATGAGGAAGCTCACAGTGCTCCACAGTAAATCCTGCTTACTGAAAACAAGCCTACCTCTCTTTCCTACATTTCAGAAACCCTTAAAGGCAGCACATCCAAAGCCTACAGACCATACTTTCCCAATCACTGGTTCACACAAAACTACCATAGGCCCAGTACAAAACTGGTGGCACATACAACTACAGAGCAGCCCCTGGTGGTCCACTACTCCATGTAAAATGTATAGATATGGTTTCTGTAGAGTCTCATCTGGATTTGCTCTGTCTCTAGGTAATGAGTCAAAAGCAGAGGCCCCTGGAATCATAAATCATGGCTGGGAATGATCCAAGGGGAATCAATAAGCTAATCGAAGAAGGTGAATTCACATCAACAGTGCTTGTCTGGTGACAATAAAGTAAATACCGTTCTTATAAAAGCAAGACTACAGACTGCAAGGCATAAGAAATTACCATTCTTCTCAACTCAGTGCTTGGTAACAGCTCATCTGGAATATTCCTTGTGGTGGTCTGGCTTTCATCCCTGCAGATGGAGAAAGACAAGGAAAAAGCAGCACAAATGACTAGTGATCTAGAAAATATGACTTGTGAAGGAAGATTGAAGGAACTGGGTTCCCAGACTGAAGGCAAAGAATATTTTAAAAGTCAGGAAGTTCTTTTATGTCCTTAAATATGTATAATATTTGCTTTACAAAGGAAATAAATAAGCTATTTCCCATAGTCACAATGAAAAATAGTAGGCTTAATTTACTGCAAAGGACACTGAACATAAACATTAAGGAAAACATTACAATATTAAGGGTTGCGAGGTGGAGCCTTTGGTTTCCCTAAGGCTGCAGGTCTTTGAAACATGAATCTGTCAGGAAAGGATCAAGTATGCATCATTCAGGTTTAGGCCAATGGATTCACTGGTCTCAGAAGCCTCTTTACAGCCTTTATTTCTAGGAGCCTGTAAAGCTGTTCATATGAAGCTAAATATCTGATAGCTGATTTTAGCCAGCCCTTTCAGCCAGGTACCTCCAGTTGATGAGACAGGATAATTTACAATAAGCATTTTTGTATAATACTGATTTGTAGTACTACTTTACTTGAGAACTATATAGATGAGACTATAAATCCAGATTGTAGCTACTATTTTATTTGCACCTGGGTTAAATTTCAGATATGTCTTAGACTTTTTGTAACTTTGTCCGTTTTTACCATTATGGATCTGCTTGTAAATCATTATGTGACATGAAAACCTTGACTGAACTCAAATAAGCATAGTACATCTGAGTAGATTTTTTAGTCAACAACCTTTGTTGTCTCACTGTTCACACACATCTGATTGTTTATGTGCGTGCTGAAGAGCACAGACTCCACCACTGATTCCTTAGGGAAAAAGTCCTTTCTCCAATGAGAAAATTTTGTTTTCCATTATTCAACCAGTTATTGATACGCAAATTATCTTCCTTCTAATCCCCTGGCAATTTAGTTCTTTTTGAAAAGCTTCAAAGGAATCCAATACGCATTGTGACTTTTCTTTACACAGTATGAGACCTTTCCCAACATACCACATTGATCTCTGTGACTGCTAGTCTTAGTCTGTGCCACAACCTGAGTGGAAGTCAGGATTGCTGACCTGTCTCCTGGATTAGAAATTAGTGTCACATCGATCATCTTCCATTCCTGTGGCACCACAGCTGAGGTATTGTGCTAGATGGATTATATATCCAAGCAGTAGCTTCATGACTCAATATCTGAGTTATAGCTATATTCAGAAACCTGGTATGAATAGCTTCTGGCCCTGCTAACCAGAAATTATTCATATCAGCACTTCTGAACTTTCATTTATTCATCCTTTGGTTAGAGGAAGTTTTTGTGCCATAAAGGAAAGCTAAAGTTCAACACAATGAACACCAAAACTTTCCTGCTAACCTTATTGCCAGGACCCACTAACTGTCTTGCTTGCTCATTTTACACCTCAATATCATGTTACTCCCACAGACTTCTGGCTGGTTTGTTTAGGGTAAAATACATCATGCTGACAGCTCAAGAGAGGAGAGTCTGCCACAGCTCCATACCCCAGGAGAAGCCAGTAGTGAGACTGGAAATACATTGCCAGTAGGTACAGGCACACAAAGCACTCCAAGTCACTGAAATCCCTGCTTTGGTTCCTCCTCTAGGCATCTGGTCATAAGTCATGAATAAATCCAAACTGAGCTCAAGACAGTGACGCCTTCAGATCAAAAGGAGGTCTGGAGAGCTGCTCCCAATGACACTTTGTGATGGCTTTCACTGGGGCTGAAGTCCTCTGGGGATAGCCCTGGGAGGAGCCTGGAGAAATTCCTCCCTCATTCCTTGGAGATCCTTGATTTGGATTCCCACTTGCCCTTGGGCTTCTTTGATCCTCTGGCTTCTGGAGAAGGACCTTTAGTGGTCCAATGGTCCCTGTGATAGGCCTGGGAGGACCTGGGCAGAGTGTTATATATCCCTAAACCTCTGTGCTCCTCTCTGGGCATGCAAATGGGCTTTTGTTACATAACTTAACCATTTCCTCCCTCTGAGGTGTTTACAAACACATCCTGCTTCTCATATGTTTAAAAACATTTAATATTAGCTTTTGTCTCTGGTAACTTGCTCTTGAAAATCTTTTATCTGGCCCAATCTTTTTATGTTTTTACATTTACCTTGACAGACATTGTCTTTATCCCTTGCTTGAAATAACCTTTTCTTGCTTTTGTTTTTTTTTTTTTTTTTTTTGGTAAACTTCTGTTAGCTTCTGCTGGTTAACCATACTGACTTATTTTTCTTATCAGGGGTCTTTCAGAGCTTTTATTCATTTGAGAGATGCATTTACTCTCAATTTCCAAAATGGTGTCCTTAAGGAATCTCTGGGATTCCAATAAGCATATTATCCTCAGCTCCTTTTTAATTCCTTATCAAACAGCATCTTCATTTTTTCATAAATCTCTTCTAAAAATACAAAATAAGTCAATTTTGTGGAGTTTGTGTGTGTGTTCATCTATTTTGTTCCTGCCAGAAGGCTGGATTTAATATGTTATGTGTGGGGTTCTATGTAAATAGTTACCCACTGAGCCACATGCCCTGCTGTGTCTTTGCTGCAGGTCCTCTAAGGTCATGGATACAGCATGACTTTAATCACTTTAATTAGTCTGTGACTCCACTGAAGAGGACAGTCTCCCCTTTTCTCCCCGCTGCTGCTCCTTCCCCTCTGGATCAGGAAACAGGATTCAATAAAACTATGTGACACTTACGAGCTCCATTTGAAGCCTGCTGCCTTTCACTTTGGGAACAGCGTGTTAAGTGGGGAGTTGAGCCGCGTAAAGCTCCAGCTCAGCTTCCTTTCACGTTTGGCTGGGGCTGAAAGTGCTGCCAAGAGCAAAACTTTAACAATTTGTCTTAGGCTCAGCTCTCATCCAGTTTCTTGTCCCAGCTTACTGCAGACCCATTGGGCAACATATCCTTTGATTTGTCACTTGGCATGCTTGAGCAAGAGGGCCTTTACTTGGCTCCTGAAAAAGCCAGTATAAAAGTAGAAGAGGTTTATCAGGAAGAAGTTCACCACCTGTTGGAGGAGCAGCCTTTTGCACTCTTCTGCAGCTCTAGGGGAAAGGTTTTGGCCTCTGCAGCTGGTAATTTTTTTGCAAAGAGAAGGAGATTAAAAACATCACGCTTCTTACCACCTTTGCCAAAAGCACTTGAAAACAACTTCAAAGAGGAACATCCCCCCTCCATGCTCAGAGTGCAAAACATCCCTTTGTAGGGAGTCAAACCAGACCAATGAAATGGAGGAGAGACATCTTCTTTGATCATTTGTTGCTCAGACGAACTCCTGGGTAACAATTTCTAGGTTAACTAAATGTTACTTTGTACTGACAAGCTGAGCTTGTGCTGAAGCCTCAGGATTTGTTTGTGTGGCTGAAAGCTAGCACTCCCTCATCGTCAGGGCATAAACCACAAACCTCCCAGCCTAGTAACATGCAAACACAATAGCAAACAGCAAGATACAAGACCTGACCTCTTGGCTTGAGTATTGGCTTTGGGGAATGGGCTTCCCATGTCAAGAACTGGTTATCTTCTCAAAATCCATTTCTTTTCTTTTGGGAAAGACACATGCACTCAGTTTTAATACACTTTCCCATTCTTGGTTTGTTTTTTTCCCCCAGCTGCTCCCTGATCAGACTGGCTCAGTTAACTTGCTTTCTCTGCAAAAAGGCAGAACTGGGGCGGCAGGAGAAAACAAGTCCTGCCTACTCCTTTTATGATTAGGGGTAAGAGGAACGAGCGTGTTATAGATGGAAGGTTCTGGTTGCTCTATGACTTTCCCACTGCTTTTCCATGTCTGTACATCAAGGCTTGCAAAGCTGAATGATAGCACAAAAACCTCACTGTGGGAGAAGCATTATTTCTATATGGTGCTACTTACCTTAGTCAATCTGAAATAGCTCCTGTCATAGCAGAACAATTAAAGCAGAAGTTCAGCAGTTTCTTGGGCAGCCCTTCTTTACCTGTACTTTATTCTGGGCAGTACTTCCAAAGATTTCAAAAGGCTTCAACTACAGGAAAGAACAGAGCTTAAAACTACCCTGTGGTGCTGTGGATTTTAAGCCCCTGGTGACAAGCCTGACTGTGAATGCTATCTCTGGAAAAGTGTTTCTTTCTATAGGTACACCATAGACAGCACCAGATGCTGCAATGCAAATGTTAACTAATGTTGGGCAGCATCTGCAGAACAGATCCAAAGAGCCAGGTACCTGGAGGTTTAGCTGGCAAGTGGACATCAAGATCCTAATTTCTAATACGAGCATATGGTGGAGCACATGCAAAGTGACCTAGTAAATGCAGGGTAGTCCCACTCACAGAATTGCCAACTACACTGTACAAAAGTCACACATCATGCTCTTTCTTTATAGAAAGGTATTAGTTTTAAAATAATTACATTTTTAAAATATCCATTATTTTTTCTTGTTTAAACCCTTTAATAAAAAGCAAGTAACCATTTAAAGCTTCTCTCTAGTTTATGACAGCTAGAATCTGAATTACTACTTTAAATCAATTCTGGGATTGTCCTGTGTTTGCTGGGCTGTGGGAGTCAGGCTCTAAGAGACCCTCTGGTAGCATGATAATTACAATAAAATGCCTCGGTTCCACAGAGCACACCCTTGGCAGTGGAAGGGCAGATTTGTTTGTGAATTTCATTCTAAATAGCTGTTGGATTTAATTCTCTTCTGCTTCAGTTATTTACATTCAGGCAATGTGTGCCTCTTCAGGGATGGGCTCAGGCCTCTCCCACTAGCACAGATAGTCTGGCTTTCAGCCTGACCAGCAAGGGCCATGGGAAACCCTGAGAGAGGTTTGGTCCCACTACAACAGAGGATTTCTGTTGTCTTTACACTTGGGAAGGTGCAAAAAGCTGACAGTGCAGCTTTCACATGGGACCTTTTCCAATGGGGCCACTCTCTTTTGAAGCATCTGGGTGCTTTGGAACCCTTTTGAGCTGGCATTTCCAGAGACAAGAACTGCAAGTCAGCTTTTAATTCAGTGTGTGGGGAATGAAAGCCTGCCATTGCTGTGACCACCATGTGTGGGGCTTTGTATCAAGATACTGAGCTCAGGACACGGGTTTCAGTGGAGGTGAAGTGCTGGTAATTTTTACCATAAAGCTGATAAAAGTAAAATGTAGGCTGTGAACATGTGGCCAACCTCAAAAGCAGCTCTGAGTTACAAAGCACCTGTGCCCTGCCTCTGTGAGATTTCTGTCGGGGCAGTTTTATTCCGAGGTAATAGTTTCAAGGATCTTTCACAGGGCCAGGACCCTTGGGCACAGGCAGTTCAAACGCAGCTCTCCAGGGCACAGAAGAAGAAGGAAATATAACTCAGAAGGCCATAAGAGCTCCAGTCTGTGTTCCCAGACTTACTCCTTCTTTTTGTCCAAAGACTAGAGTGCAATGTGTAAGCAGACCTGCCCTCTGCCCCGGGAGCACTCTCATCCCTCAGCTACAGGCTCTTTCTTGCTGATTTTCTCTGATGTGGGTTTGAACATCCTCCAGCTGAGAAAAGCTTAAAAGGCATGTGCCACATTTCCTGAGCACGTGTTCAAACCACTAATATAAAATCTATAAAACCCAAATGCCTGGTTTTTTTCCTGCTTTTGAAGGATGCAAAGAACCCATTTGGTTCTGAAAGGCAACACATCAGCACTGACCCTCAAAAGAGAACACAGGTTTGGGTGACCACAGTCTAGAGGAAGGGACTGCCTTTCTCAATATGTCTCTTGAAGGCAAATTGTAGAGGCACCCTAACCCACAGTATGCCTGGTTTCCAATTTGTTTAAAGGGTGCCAAACCTCATCTGTCTCCTGTATCAAAAGCATGAGCTTCAGGTTCTGATGTCCATGTCAGCAGCCCTGACTGACTGCTGCAGCCTTGCAGTCCCATAACACCCAGGACTTGAGACAGTTGTGCAGGCAGAGCAGGGTGGACCAAGGATCGATCCACTTTGAGCTTCTCAGATTCACAGACCAGCTCCCTGATGGCTTTGCCCCAGCATCCAATGCAGACTACAGCTTGGCCTTGAACTTTGGAAATATTACCTCTTGCTGCTGGGGAATCATAACAGAGCATTTAAAAGGAAATAAAAAGGGGTTTACAGCCTTCAAAATTAATGATTGAAATTTAATAGAAATGATGCTTCTGGTGTCAGTTACTTCATGATTATAGCACCACCAGAAAAATACATGTTTAATTAAATTATACATTTTAATGGATTGCTATTACATAGCAAAATTCTGATTAGCTTCCTTTTTAATAAATCACCCAAGAATTTTCCACACAGATTGAAGAGGCTAACCTGACTTGGCAGTCATGAAAGAGAAAGTTTTTAATGCAAGGCAATCTTGTCTAAGGATTTACTTTCAGAACTTTATTTTTGTAGGGAAAAAATTTACCATTGCTAAGAAAACATTATGTATTGTCATTCTGAATATAAATCTTCTTCCTGGAGGAATACTGAGTAATCTGTTCTGATCTTCAGGATCAAAGAAAATTTTTCCTTCAGCACAAAACAATACTCAACCGTTTCATGGTCCAATATAAGACAATAATCTTGCCCATTGCAGATAGAAAGAACTTTTCTGAACCAGCATTAGAAGAATGAGGTTTATTTATTTCAAGAAAAATTCAAGAATCGTGTTTCTCTTCAAATTGAGTACTTGATGATGCAGAAAGAAGAAAATATAACAGATGAAGGTTTATCTTGTCAAGTCGAAGTGTCCTATGACATCACATCCAAATAGCTTTTCAGATTCCCTGAGCAATACAGCAAGCCAATCAAGGTCCCAAAAAATTCAAGTGTATTCACCAAACAGGTCACCATGGGAGTGGGATCATGCTGTGAAGATGGCAAACTCTATGTTCTATTATAAATTTCTGTGCAACTGTTAGTTGCAGGGCCTCTCCCGCCTTTGTAATTTTTCTGAAGCTGATGCCTGCCCAAGTAACAGTGCTGCATGATCAGCCAGACTGATAAAGCCTGTTTTCGTGTGGATCCACCTCCCTACTTGAGCCATGCTGCAGACCTTCTAGAGGGCCCCCACCTCCTCCCCCTTCCTCTTCTCCCGTGCTGCAGACTTTGCGCTCAGCTTTCCCCCGCTGCCTTCTCCCGGCAATGCCCTCAGCACCCCAAACCGCTGGGGCAGCCGGCAAGAGCTGCAGGCTTTTCAGCAAGCAGGTGGAGGATAGAGTTGCTAGTCTGGTGGGAGAAGCAGAAATGTTGTCCATCAACATCCCTTCAGATGTTGTACCGAGCCAGGCACACTAAGATCTCCAAGTCTGCCTTTCCATGAGGGGTGCCCTGCCTCATGCCAGAGGACGAGGGACAGGCTGATATCACACCTTCCTTCAGCATGAGCCAGGGCCTGTGAATTTGTCTGTGAGGGACACTACACTTTGTTCACAGGAGTTTTTGTCCTTAGAAATATTTCACAACTAAGAAAGGAGGAAAAGTATTCATGCCATGAGTCCTGTCTGCAAACTCTCCCCCACTTCTTGGCAGTGGAATTTATTAGTAGTGCTTTGGCACCATCATGCTCTCCTAGGATGAAAAGATCAGTTGTTTTAGTTGCTTCTAATTAATACACAACTTTAAATAAATTTTCCACATAAATTAGATTTTTACGCTCTTCAGTAGTGCCAGATGGACAGATCCATCTGTCAGAGATTAACACTCACTAAAGGACAACTAGTATAAAAAAAAAATAACAATAATGTAACATTCCAAAAAATTTTGCTTTGTATATTGGTTGAACAAACAATTGCATGTAAAGCTGCTCTTATTTTTAAAGATCATCATTTGTGAATGCTTGTATAATACTTGACTGAATTTGAAACAAGAGATTGTTGGATCATTAACCCTTTTTTACAGCTTGGGGACATTTCTAGGGTATCTGATCTGGGATGATGCTACATAAATAATTGGAGAACTAAAACCATACAGCCTTTATAAAGGCATACAAGTTGTGGATGGCTGCAGGAAAGAGTGAAGCCCTGAATACAGTCTTTTCTTTTGAGAAGAGAAGAAGAACCTGTATAAAAGTTAGCAAAAGCATTGTTTAAATGATAGGCATTGCCATTACCCCAGGCTCCCTCCTGGAATTCTTGTTTGTATTTTTTCTCCTTGCTGTTCCACCAACCAAGGCTTTGCACCGAGGGATCACAAGTCCAAGCCTTGCACAGATCTCCCTTGGCACCAAGGGCTGAGGGAGAGGCCCTTTGGCTGTCACAGCCCACTCTGGGGCCACTTCAGCCCCCTCCTGCCCTGGGGACTGCTCCCCCAGGTCTCCCCTTCCAGCCTCAGCCCATTTTCCAGCCCAGCAGTGGTGCCTTGAGCCTTGCAGAAGCTGCCCATGCAGCAAGGCAGCAGCCACCAGTGTGCTGTGCTGCAGCCAGGAGTAGGAACATTATCCTCTGTGAAGGGGAAAGGCAAAAGGTAAGCCCCCAGGTGTCCAAAAGCTCAACCTGCCTTTTCAGAGTTAGTAGCCCAGGGTAAGATGTTCCTGGCAGGAACATGCTAAAGCAGGTTTGGCTTATTAGGTGCAGAGACTTGTGTAGTCTCTGCATGCTGCTACACGTTATGGGCACTGGAGATGGGACTTGCTGAAACCAGGTTGTCCTTTCCTTCCCACGTTTCTATCACTTAAATCTATCAATGTCAAATTTGTACAATTTTTTTTTTCTGTTTCCACTGGAGGAGCTGACAGAACTGCCATCAAAAGACTGAGAATTCAGGTTACTGAAAAAAAAGAGAAAGCTATCTAAACTTATTTTAAAAGACCATTTCGACAAATTTAACATTTTCAAACTGGTTGCATCTAATGAAATTCCCCATAGGTATTTCCACTGCTGGCAGAAACTACCTGAGAGCTGGCTAAGGTTGCCTGAGAATTTGGGGTGGGTGACCAAGGTCCCACAAAACTGATCAAGGGCAAATGGAGTGATGAGTGTAGTAAAGGAGGGACAGAGAAGCAAGACAACTGCAGACCAGCTGGCAGAACTTTAGTACCCATAACAACACTGTAAGAACAAACCAGGCCACTTGCAAATACATGAAAGGTGCCAAGCAGATGAGTGATGGCAAATACAGATTAATGAGGAACTAACATTTCAAACCTTTGCATGTTCCTTCTCTGAGAGGATAAAAAAAGAAACTGTCATTCTACATAAGCAATAGATGTGCTTTGACTACAGTAAATCTTTAACATTTTCTTACATGGGGTGTTGTAGGGGGAGGTGACTTGAGTCAACATGACACCATTAAAAAGGACAGTTCAGAGTTGGTTAGAAAATTTGCTTTTAAGAGTCACTGTCAGTAAATTTCTTGTCAAAGTAAAAGAGTGCATTAAGTATAGATTTCACTGAAGCCAGTCAATGGCACTACACTCTATTTTCATTGATGGATACTGAGCTCCTGACATACTACTGATAAACTGGAAGATGATGGCTAGGGTAGAAGGACTTCTAATATACAGGAGACAGCCTAGAAATTCAAAACTATCTAGCCAAACTGGAGAAAGTATCTGAAAAACAGAAGGCAGTTTGATAAGGACAAGAAAAAGTGCAAACCTGACACGGGGTTCTAGAAGAGCAGACATTTAACAAGGCAACACTTGGCTGTATGGTTGCTCTGTCGGATTTAGGCATCAGTGTGTGTCACAGTGACTTGTTGCTAAGGAAGGGGGAGCATCATCCTGGGTCACACCGTGCAGTGGTGACATATGTGAAAACACGAAGTTATACTCCCCCACACTTGGCTCCAGTCTGGTCTCAGCATAAATGAGTCATTTTGGATGCTCCAGGTTGAGGAAGTGTTGACCAGCAGCCTGGAGGAAAGCAGCAAGAGCAACTAGTCATGGTGTAGGAAAGGATGAAAAGAATTGGGGCTGTTTCTGACAGGGAAGAGAAAAATGAAAAGAGATACAATAAGGTTTTCACAATCAAAACCAGCAGTTGCAAAGGAGGTGGAAAAGTTTAACAAGTCTGCTGGGATAGGAAAGCAAATGAGATTAAATTGCAGAGAAGACAGCTCAATCCAAATGCCACCCAGGAATGGCAGCAAAGCCCTGGCAGGACCATGCTGGGGATCACCACATCAAAGGTTTTCCACAAACACAGTGGAGAAACATCTGCTGCAGGCAATTTAAGCTTGGGCATCCTGAATGAGAGATGGGTGGTGGACCTCCCAAAGGCCACACGATGTAACACTGCTATCTCTCCAAATGCCTGCAAGGGCAACAAGGCTGGTGAAGGGTCTGGAACACAAGTCCTGTGAGCAACAGCTGAGGGAGATAGGGTTGTTTAGTGTGGAAAAAAGGAGGCTCAGGGGGGACCTTATCATTTTCCACAGCTGCCTGACAAGAATTTGTAGTCAGGTGGGGGGTCAGTCTCTTCTCCCAGGCAACCAGAGACAGAATGAGAGGACACAGTCTTAAGCTGCACCAGGGGAAGTTTATTCCGGACAGTAGGAAAAAATTCTTCATGAAAGAGTGATTGGGCACTGGAAGGGGCTGCCCAGGGAGGTGGTGGAGTTCCTGACCCTGGAGATGTTTTAAAAAAGACTGTATGTGGCACTCAGTGCCATGGTTTAGTTGACAAGGTGGTGTTAGGTCATAGGTTGGATTTGATGATCTCAAAGGTCTTTTCCAACCTAGTTAATTCTGTGTAAAGACCTGGACAGATATAGTAGAGGTCACTAATGTCTTCCTGCTATCAAAAGGAAGTCAAGTACTATGGTTTCTGCTATAAAGATGAGGAACCTCAGACATAGATCTTCGCTTGGATGAAAGTTCAACATTTGGTCAAGCACAGAGCAGGGCAAGAAGGCCAGTGCACTCATACAGAACATGTAACTCCATCACCAGGGATCTGGCAGAGCACTTGCCCAGCTGGCATACACCTTTGGATAAAATTATCAATATTATTTTGTGTCAACGTCATGCTGCTCAGGGAAATATTCAAGAAAAACATGGTGTTTCATTTATAAAACAGTTTAGAAAAAATATAGTTCCTTTCATGAGGTGTAGACGTAAAAGTAACTTGGAAGATTTCATTGCTTTTCATTTACGTGTAAAATTTATGTACCTCTCTTACTCTTTAAGGGGTAAGGGTAATTTTGGTAAACTTCATCCTGGAGTTACACATTGCAGAAGGTGATGTATTTGTCTACCATGCCAAAAGGAAGAGGACAGCTAAAATAAGACTTTATTCTTCTGATCTGTAGATGGGAGGGCTGAAGAAGCTTTGGCATACTCTGGAAGATCTCAGGACAGCCAAAACTGAGAGCTACTCCTGAAATATCCTTACAAAGTATTTTGAAAGCTCATGATGAAAAATACCCCATGGCAGGGACTGTACCAGTTCTGATGGTGCTGTAGCAGCGAGATTGAACCCAGCAGGTCAGGGGTTCCTTCCTCATCCCACATCATACCTGGACACTGCTCAGTGTTACCCCTACAGTCAAGAAGGACATTAAAAAACCGGGGGCAGCCCAGCAGGTTTAGGGGTGGGTAGGGGTTAAGTGCCCCACAATGGTTATAGGATTGGAGACCTGGACACATGAAGAAAGGATGAAGGGATTGGGTCCATTCAGCCTGGTGAAGTGAGGGCTCAGGGGGATTCAATTCTTGCCTTCCAGTGTTAAACATTGAGAGATGATGAAGGCACTCTTTTCATGAGGATTCACTGTGATGGGCAGTTAAATAATTTCAAGGCAAATTTTGTCTCCTGACACAAAAAGACCTTCTCCTGTGAGACCAGCTAAAGGCTGGGACAGGCTCCCTGGAGGTGTGGTGGTAGTTCCCTAGATGGAATACACAGGCTTTGTTTGGCAATGCCCTAGCTCACCTAAAGCCCTGCTTCCAACTCACACAGGTTCAACCACACTTTCTGGCCCTGGTCAAGCTGGGCTTTCCCCCTCAGTTTTTGTTTCTCTCAGTATAGCAAGATGCTGGAGAGTCCAAGACACACTGCCTCTTACCTCTGTTTTACCTTTCCTCCTATGAGGGTACAGCTCTGCAACAGCCAGCGTCAAAAGGGCAACTTTAGCATTCTGTCAGCTACAACCATGCAAAAAACATATATAAACACAGACACAGTAGCTACAGTGCCCATTTCAGCCCACACCTTCCTGCTCCTGGACAGAGGGCAATACCAGTGCTAGGTCTGCATTCCTTGGTAAGGACTGGTGATGGCACACTCCAGCACATCAGGAGCTGCCAGGGCCCAGATGCTCTCCAGTGGTAGAAACAACACAGCATAGAAAGAGAAGAATTTGAATTTCAGAATCTCCTCACTGGGCCAACTCTGTTTCAGCTAGAGATAGTTGGGGGGAAGAGAAGTGGATGTTCTCTTTTTTCTTTTCTATTTTTGTCTTTTCCAATGTGACTTTTTAGACTCTCACCTTCTGACTTCATTCTGGAATGCCGCTTTAAGTATAAATTAAGCTGGATCTGACCTGAGATTTCTCTCTCAGATAAAGATGAGGTTTGCTAAAAGAAACACAAGTCATGGAAAAGCTCATATGTCAAGAAAATCTAGATGTGTTTTAAAAAAATTAAGAACCCTAGCAGCTTGACTCCTATTCCTTTTTTAATGAACAGAATAATCTTATAAAATTAACTGAAGATCAGATAAACAAAACTTCTGCTTAGGGCTAGACAGCATGGACATTTATCTCCAGAAACAATTTGAGTGCATCTTCTTCATCTCTGCTTTTGTTCCACTGCATGGGCTGCCAGCACCCTCCTCCCACATTCTCTCTCCAGGTTTCAAGGGCTGAGACCTGGCTCCCTCACCACTTTCTTGAGCAGTTCCAAATCTCCTTAAGAATGTGAAGTTTGACATGTCTCCCATTGACTTCAGTGAGAGCTCAGTCAGATGCAGAGGTATTTTTTTAAGCTTTGAAAAAATAAGTATCTGTGCAGAGGTAGGATGTTCAACGGGTGTCCCCTACCTGCATGGGGGGAACCCTCCACTTGCCAGGCTACACCAAACACACGGACCAAGGTCTTGGGGTGCAAGGGTGGGTGATGGCACCGAGGATGCTCACATCCCTCCTGCTGCCCCCAGCTCGGGCAGGGCAGCATCTCCAGCTGCCCCTCTGAGCCCATATTGCCAAACTCATGGGACCTTCGCCCCCACGTTTTACAGCGCAGGAGCACGCATTGGACACTTTCCAACTGCACTGCCATTTGCAGCAGAGCTTGGGAGAAACCCTTCCCTCACAGAGTTTGTAACCCAGGCCGCCACGTTGCCTTGAACTGCGGAACATCCTGAACCACCACACAGACCAAGTGTGGCAATTTGTGCAGGACTCACAAAACACAGATTGGTTACAGCAGAGCAGGAAGGCCCGGGCCCAGCGGCAGAGTGGGAGCTGTGCCATTGCTTCTCTGAGTGTTTGCTTACGAGCTTTGTCCGCCGAAACATTCGTACATAACAGATGCTGTGACATTTTTCCTGCGGTTTGTGACAGAGGTAACTCAGCAGCTGACGCTCTCCAAACTAAACTATAAACAAGGCTGTTGGAAAAGGGGCGGCCGGGCGCGGGCAAGCAGCTCAGGCCAGAGCCGAGGAGGCACGGCCGTGTCTGACACCGCCCAGGACACGGCCCCGCCCGCTGCCGGCGGCCGCGCTCCCACACTGACCCCTAGCGCCGGCCAGCACGGCCCGACTCGGCCCGGCCCGCTCCGCTCCCCCCCTGACCCCTAGCGCCAGCTAGCACGGCCCGGCCCGGCTCGGCCCGCTCCCTCACGGACCCCTGGTGCCGGCCAGCACGGCCCGGTCCGGCCCGGCCCGCTCCCACACGCGCCTGGGCCGGCTTCTTCCTTTTTCTGAGGCCTGGGGAGCTGTTTGGGGTCGTGCGGTTGGGATTGATTTTTTTTTCCTTAAATGATCAGGAGACTACTTGCATAGTCTCCATAAAGTAGATTTACACCTGCCACAACATAGCTGTTTTCCACTTAAATGGAATTATTTTCCCCCGCCAGCTCAGTGCTTTGAAATTGGGTTGGAAACATGCGGGGCACTTGTCAGTACCGCAGCCCGCCGCCCATCCCAAGGATGCCACGCTGAGCCCATTCCGGAGCTATGTGCTGCATACAACAACCAAGTCAGTTTATTTCAGAACAGCTTGAAAGCAGCATTTCAAGTTGAAACGTTTTTGCAGCTCTGCGAACAGAAAACCATTCCTTACAAAGCAGAAACGTGCTTTCTTCTTGAAAGCAGTTGTGAGGCCAGACTGCATTTCCAGACCACCCATTTACAGCAGATATCTTACTGACAGATTATTTGTAACACCAGCTCTTTGGACTATGATCATAAAGAAAAATAAATTTTACCAGTAAAAAGTATGCATGAGTTCAACACTTATTAATCACAGCTGAGCTTAAAGGCTCACTCCTCAAAATTTTTATAACAATTCTGGAGAAAAATGAAAAGTAATTTAAGTCTTAGCTGACAAATCCCAAGGGATGGTTTTCCCTACTTGCCCACACAGATCAGGAGCCCAAACAAGCCTCTGCAGCCCAGGCACCAAGATGCCAACACTCCACTTTTTGCTGCAAGAGTTCAGCAGAAAAATAAACACCTTTTACCAAAATAAAAGGACTTCACCCAAGAGCATAGCAGTTTTTGGTCTTGTGAAGTTATAGTCACAGGCTCAGGAAAGTAATTTCTCACTTTTTAAAAACTCACTAGATGAAAAAAGAAATCTAAGTTTAGTTTTGTAGAGTTCTTACTTTGATGTTTAACGCAATGTTTTATTCTTTCTGTCATTTAGGTCCTTGTCATATACAGAGCAGATATTAGATCACTCAAGTCTAAAGTTTCATTACTGGCTTCAGCCACTGCAGAATTTGAGACACTGGCTAATTCTTTCAATGAGATTTAAACACAACCACTAGAATTAGAACATATTTTTTTTGACAATAATAAAGTAACTTGGGCTCCACAAGCTTTGAAAAGGGTATGTAGAAGTGTTTATAGGGAATACATTTTTATATCAATCAAGATGAC
The DNA here is from genome assembly GCA_013397295.1 of Polioptila caerulea. NCBI lineage: Eukaryota > Metazoa > Chordata > Aves > Passeriformes > Certhiidae > Polioptila > Polioptila caerulea. The sequence continues at coordinate 48,068 of VYXF01003815.1, read as the reverse complement.
AGGATTGAGAAAATGATTTAATCTTCTCTTAAATCCACCAAGAATCAAACATACCACCTTAGAAACCTGGTGAGCATGGAGGTCCATCTGTCACCTTTGCAAAAAGGCAGAGATGCCTCCATTTACAACTTAAAGATTTCAGCATAGGATTCTCACCTCTGAATTTCGACAAACTGAGCTCCACTGGACAAGACACCTCCAGTATGTCTTTGAAGCAGCAGTAACAGGCTGCCCCCCACTGCACCCGACTGACAGCTGCACTGGGCAGTGCTTGGCAGCATGTCAGCTCCCAGACAGGATAGCAGAAAAATTGCTGACATCAAACTTGAAAAGCAACCATTTTCTTCCCCATCTTCTCCTCATTTCTCTGCCCCTTCCAAAGACACCCAAGCCTCTACCAAGATACCCTCCTGCAACCTGCAACAAAACAAACTGACATACCGCTTTTTTAATTTGGATATATCAGTATCACAGCATTTTCATTCCTGGGGTGTAAGCAATGGGAGAGATGTCTTAGACCCCAGCAGCAGGGAATGCACATACTAAATAGGCAATAAATAATAATAAAAAATAGAAAAGACATGAAGAAACAAACAGTAAGTTTTCAGCTAATCCTGGCATAAGATAACTCTCAAATGACATCAGGTATCTGGAAGTTGTCTGTAGGGACAAATTGTTTTCAGAATTAGGCAAAATCAAATAAGAAAAAAAATTAAATAAAACAAGCTTGAGAGAGAATAGATTGTGTATTACTGAGAAAATAATTTCACCCCCACAGACTAATTCCAAGTCATGTTTTGCAACCATCTATTGAAAAGGCCATCTGGGTCCCAACCCAAAACATCTCACAGCTTTGACATGCACTACACTGGCCCCCCAAATTCATACTTGGTCACACTAAAGATCTTTCCAAGGCTAACTTTCAGAAAGTTTTGCTACTGATCTCGGAAGGCAAAGGGATTTTAAACATTTCTCCAGAAACACAATAGTTCTGGCAATATTCTGAGAGTGGATCAGATGTTAGTTAGCACAACTCAGCCTGAGGAAAGAGCAACTGCAAATCATGGTGATACCATTTCAGAGCCAAGCTTCCTTTGATGCAGAGAAAAGTTGTTTTTTTACCCTGAGGGAATAAAGGGAAAATTAGAGACAGGAAATGGAAAAACCCTACAGCTACAGAAACAATGTGCTGAAGTACTGTGAGACTGTGTGCAGGGGTCAGAGACCGCCCCCCTCCTCCCCTCAATTCACTACTTGACATGTCAATCCAAAATTCCCAAGTAAAGCCTAAAGCTATAAGCAAGACTCCTCAGACACAGCAACAAGCCCCCAACTGGGAACCAGAGAGACCAAGAGCTGTCTAAAAAAATGAGGGCAAACTCAACATTTCTGAAGGCACTGAGAAAGGAGAACTGCACTGGAGTAGAAGTCCAGCTTAAATGAGAACACTGGATCAAAGCCACTCAAGTAGTGATCTTGAAAATAAACAGATACAGCCAAACTGTCATTATAACTTGACAAAGGCTGAGAGTAGGAGCAGCTACACCCAACTCACTCCATGCCACGAGGGTTTCAAAGCAGGAGGTGGCTCCCACTCTCCAGAGCCATTCACTGCCCTGCAGAACGATGCTGTTTCTGCCTCTGCTGATCTAAACACAAAGCTGGGGAAGACCTATTGTGCCACTTCAATGTCAAAAACATTGAACGGAAGAACTATGAACTCAGTAGATAATGCTTGAAAATAACTTTTTTAGGCAGTATTTAAGGGAAACAAAATACATAATGCTCCTTTGTGATCAACATGAGAACAGAAAAACAGAGGAGTATTTTAATCAACATTTTTATACAGTGAACATTTCTCTAAATGTTAGAATTTTAAAATAGGAATCATGTCCCTGGCTGGATTTCCTGCACCAAAAGAGCAGTCAAAGCTCCGGCATTCTAGGCATAGAAGAAACCTCCAGAAAAGTGAACAGGGCTTAATATTCAGTATTGCCTAAACCAGACACTCTTTGTCCCAACATGCTATATACAAATGTATATTTAAATGAGAATAAAATGTGTGGTAAAGGTAAAATAATAAATTAATAGTCTTGAGTGGAGATTTTTCAGAAGATTCTGCTTTTCCTCTTGACACATCTTAACCAACACACCAGGAAACAGAGCACTGAAGTCAACTCCTTCCAAGCCCACCAAAAGGAAAAAAAAAATAATTCTTTGAAATCGGGCATTTCCTGCTTAAAAAAAAAATAAAAAAGCTTTTACCAGGACTTTTAAAGTTAGAACAGGTTTCATAAAGCTTTAAATTTCTCTGAGTGGGGTTTCTAAACTGTCATTGCTGGTTATTACTAGCAAGCACAGAAATTCCCATTTTAATTAGAAACTTTATTTTGAAATACATTGTACAGTTTACATGTGAAGTGCTTTCAATATAAGATATTTAATAACATTACGCTGAGCAAAATGGCTGACCAATTTCCTCAAAGCTCTTCCAGTTATGGGCTTTTTTTCATTAAAACTATCTTACAGAACCAAGATGCAACTTAGGCATTTGTATTCAGAAGCTAATTGCTATGTTTACCTTAGGGAGAAAGCATATACTTAACTGTTCCAATTAACTCTATGTTTCAGTAATGATGTTAAGCATTTGGCATATGACTGAAAGAAACCCAAGCCCTAATTAAACTTGTATTCACCCAAGATTTTTAAAAACTTCATGATCAAACTACTTTGTTAATAAGGCACAGTCAGACAAGTATTTACAAAGACTGGCTACCAATTCAGTTTTACCTGCACAGCCTTCTTGCTGGTCTGTCAACAGTAATCTCAAAGTTGTTTTCCCTGTCTGCTGCTGAGACTTTCCAAGAACAAGGCAGAGCAGTAAGGCAACTAAAAGAACAGGCATGCACAGGAGGTTTGGCATTTGGGATGGATTTTGAACATCTGCAAAGTAGTTCATTTTATAAATGGAGCATTCACCTGCTATTATTAAAGTGGTGGCCAACTGTGATAAGGTAAATAGAAGTGATGCAAGCAGAAGGTATTTTAATAGGAATAAACAAGATGTCTGGTATGCTTTCAGCTAAGACTTTGCATGCAGCAATTCCCACAACTTTCAGAGATAATCTAAATTGAATTCTGAAATTCCCCTCTGCCACTTAGAAAAGCTGAATGTACCAGGAGGTTTCTTGATAGCAGGTGAAATATCAAGGAATGAAATCTCCATTTAGATAATGAGCCAGTACTGCATCCTACTTTGCATTTCTTATTAGAACAAAAGGAAGTCTTTGGGAATGACAACTGAAATAATTACATCATTATTTTGGCTGCAAGAAAGCTCAAGAACTTTTAACATGGGATGTTTAAAAAACATGAAACAATTCTACCCATGGCCAAAGAATAAAAAATAAAAATTGAGGGGAAAAAAGAAAAAAAAAAGAAAAAAAAAAAAAAAAAAAAAAAAAAAAAAAAAAAAAAAAAAAAAAAAAAAAAAAAAGAGAGAGAAGCCTTACCTTCCCCTTCCAAATAATCTCTGAGGAATAATTGCTTGAGATTAGTACTGTATGGCTTCTGTGGCCTATGAATGCCGGATAGATACTCTAAGAATTATCTTTTTCAAGCTACGGCTTGTTTTCAATTTTTAGTAACTTCAAACAAAAATACTTCATCTATTTCACTTGAATAATAAAACTGAGCATAAAAATCATTAAAAGTGTATTGCTGATACAAATTCGTATCACATACTAAAAGACTCTATTTCATAGATTAATTGTGAAACAAAAAAGATTAGATTATACAAAAAGTTTTCCTAATTCTGCACAACTGAACTCATACTGCAGGTTTAAGATTAAGAAAAAAAAAAAAAACTGTAAATGATGTAGTCAACAAATGTTGAATACAAAATACATTCTAAAGTATTTTACAGAATGGTTGACTTATCAAGCATAAGAACTGAGGATAAAGAATGTTAATGACAAGCAGCCACATACAGAACACAAAGCAATAAGTTTAAATCAGACTATTTTGGTTTGTGTAGCCCTTTATTAGCAACTAAAATAGAAGATATCTGTTGTACATCACGGGTAGTAACTGACTATACTGGAGTTTTATTATATTCTAATACAGAATCATTTATAAATGCGTTGTTTTCCTTTTTTTTTTTTCTTTTATTAAAAAGCTTCCACCCCCTTTTCCCCCCTTTTTCCGTTTACAACTTGCAAAACTATTCTGAAAGCTGAGTATATGTGCACAGGTCTGCAAAGAGTGCAAATTTAGGATATGGTAAATGCTTTACATGTTTTATTTTTAAGGACAGTCTACCACCATGCCTTCATAGCCATTATCTTTTCCAAAGAAAAAAAAACTCTCACAAAAAGCTCTGATGCCAGTCTTCCTTCCATTGTCCTAAACAAGAAAGCATTTTTAAATGAGTTGAAACTAAGGAAGGACTACACCTACTAGAAAAGAACAGAGTTCTATTAGTTTGAGGTTTCAGTATACTCAAAGACCAGGGACTGTATCTTTGTAAGGGCTAGGCTGGGACCCCGTATACAGAGTGTGTGCAGGTGCCATCCCTGAGCATTCAGCAGTTCAGTGGACCATAAGTGCTCCAGCTGCATAACTCACTGAGCTGTCTTGCCAGTTTCGACACTGGCTTGACTGAGCGTAATTCAAAAATGAAAAGCTCATATTCATTCCATTCTTCTGGAGCTCGTTGATAGCCTGAGGAGAGAAAAAGAGCTATTTAAAAAGAAGGTTATCAGTGAAATTACATTTCCTAGGTCTCAAAGGTCCTTGCACCACCTCTCATAAGCTCATCATATAAACACCTCACAGTAACTAGTGGACCTAGCCCATTTCTGTGCTGTTTCATTCACTGATGCTTACCCCACTGCACTGTGTACATCCATGCAGTTCTCTAAAGTAACACTGAACCTTTCATGATACCTCCTTTAAAAACAATGCTTTCAGTTCCGAGGATAATTTATACAGAAACACAGATGCAACAGAAAAAAACCTAACACTATTAACACTTTTCAGATTCTATTCTATCTGAATATTCTATTCAGATATTTCTTCCATTAAGGAGAAAGAAGGTATAAGGATGATTTATCAACTGTGACAATTGGCAAAAGTGAATGAACAGAATTTAGCTGAGATTCACTGCAAAACTAGTAATCATCTGAGGGTAAGAATTGTGTGTATTTGCAGAGTTGTCATACTACTGAACTTTGATGCATGCATCCCCAATATTGATATTGCTCATATAAACTTGTACAGACTCCACTTTAAAAGGTTCCTCTCTATGTTCTCCATTCAGACTACATTCCCAGTGAATTAGGTTTTCTCTTTTAAAAAAGTTAACATGCTCCCTGTTTCAGATTTGCATTACAGTAAAAACACTGAGATTCACTCAAGCGGTATGACCAATCTCCAGCATTTCATCAGTGCTGTAAAGAAGCTGTGACAAATTTAGACAACTAAGTTAAGCCAGGTTTTTATGTCTGCACTGCATCACCAAAGCAGAATATGATAACCAGAAAGTAATCTGAATTCTAATTGCTGGTTATTTATAAGCTAATGGTGCTCTGCACTAATACTTAGAGGCCATCTCTCACCATACTTGCAAAACTCAAAAACACTGCCAGGCATCACAAGGCATTCACAATAGCTAGCAATATAGAGAAAACACATACATGTTCACAAGTACTGATTTAAAAGAGCAAGTACATACTCCTTCAGGGAGATGGATTTATTTGTTCATTTATTTAGGGCCAAGAGAAAGTGAATGATTGCATTTCATTGAAATTCAAAAGGAATGTGGTATCTCATCTCCTTCAGGGAACTGAAAACCCTCAGCCCTTTCAAGAGCTTACATTTGTCTATACGCAAGACCTGAAAATCAGAGACCAAACTGAGAATACTTAAAAAAATAAATTAATTCAAGGCTTGACATGTTACAACTAAAGAGTACTGCAGCAAAATTGTGTTTTACAAATGCAAGCATTCTTCCGGAAGTTACATTCTTCAACAAATCAAAAGTTACTCACATTTAATAGCACTCCAATAGGATGTCTTCCACATATTGTATTATGATATTTCTTCAAGTAATTGCTAAAAGATACAGGATCTAGCTGCTCTATAATGCTCATACCCTGAAAAATAATTGATAGCAATAATTACATTACACATTCACAAGCAGGTGTTTTTACATCATCTATTTGTTACAACAGAGCAGGACAAAAACCCCTCTACTTTGTACCAAGGATATCAAGGGAATATCAGCATGTGAGCTCTAGCTTGTAGTCATCCTGTTTCCATTCCTTGCCAAACTAAAAGTGCAGGAGCTTTTCCAAAGCTGTCAATAATCCACAGATCTGTGAAGTTATCTTTGCAAATACCAGTAAAGCTCATGTTAAAAACACTCCTCCTGCAGACTAGTTGATCCCCACCATCCAAGACTGCCCTGCTTCCATAAGATTTGGTACAGCTATAACCAGACAAATTTACTAGAAGCGAAAGCAGTAAGTTGTGCCTCCATCTGCCCTCCCTGGTAACAAAGTTCAGGGCCAAGCACTTGTCTGGGACTTCTGGCTGTCCAAAAACCCCAGATAAAACCAACACTATACACATGCAATTCACGTGCATAACAAGTGTGGTATATCCTGGACACATCAGGCACGCAAGGCACTTGATCTGGGCATGGCCTGGCCATTTGCTCAGAGCATAACAATCAGATCCAAAAATCTCTAAAGCACTATCAAGTTGGTGCACAACAAAAATGTGAGAATCAGGACATGGTGCTTCCACTTTACATGAGACAGTCAACATGTATACATCCTTTCCACCATTGAGAGCGAGACCCATGATCCCGCAGAGTCATGCTAAGAATACCAGCACATGTGTGGAAAACAAAACCTTCCATATATACAAACATTTGCATTCTTAAAAACAAAAAGAATCCTACAACTCCAGATATAGCCTACTCTTACCCCATCCCATAAAGCAGAACAAACACCATGAAAGTAGTTTAAAAACAAGTCTAAATCAATTATTCTTTCAGTTTCATCATGGGTTTGCTCTTTTGCCTGTATTAGACTCCATCATGATCTTATTTTCCTTCCTCTGAAAATTATTAATTCCCTTCACCAGGGAAATGAGCTCCAGACACTCACTAACTCAATAAAATACATGGTTATACTGCTTCTGTTGGTGAAACAGTAAGTTCTTCCTTAGAGACAAGAAAAAAACATACTTTGCATGGGAATAACTGGAGGGTGATACCAGAAAAGGAGATAATTTTTTCTAAGATTTCTGCATTTGTCTCAGGTCTTTCCCCTACTTTTGGGTGATAAAAGGAGAAGCCACAATGCAGGAAGCAGTCAGTCTGAAGGCTTCACCTCAAGAGTGAAATCTCCAGAACACTCTGCAAGGGCGTTGGCTGATCTGGCAGACGTTAGCTAATTATTCAGGCTGGATCACAGCTTACAATGGAGGAGCAGAAGATTCCCAGGAGAGCTGGGAGAATTATGAAACAGCAATGCTAACCACTGCACTTGTGTGTTTTTTATAAAAACAGACATAAGATGAATTAATAAAGAAATAAGTTTTTTGGAAAAACAAAACCAAGCTAAGCTGGCCAATTGGTTGGTAAGAGCTCAGCTCTTCTATAGTCATGGAGAGGGTGTTTGGACCCCTGGACAGTAATTACAGCTGTTAATCACTCCAGATCTACAGAGCCTAATGAGTGCCAAAAAGAATAATGGTAGCTATCCTCTAACTAGCAGTGATTCCATTGCATTTCCAAAGTATATCTTTCAACCAGCCATTTGCTTCTAAGTTGTACATGTCAATACACAGCTAAAGAAAGCAGAACTAAACTTGACAACATACTCAAGTGAAACTGAAGATGCAAAAGGCACTTAGATACTGACCAGCTCATGAGAATATATTTTATCTGTTTGTAAAATCCTGTCATGACCTTATAAAAACACAAAAATGGCTTTTCAACTGAGAGACTTGTTTTACAGCTATAAGTCACTGGAACATACTGAGTAGAGGTATTTGAGCATTTGTCTCAAATGAATGGACATGGATTTATGAGAATGCCTAGTAAGCTTATTTCAATACACAGTTCAGCACTGTAAAACATTTACAGCTATGCAGTTCATCACAGAAAATGCTAACGGAGCTCCATACATCAGAGACCGGAGAAAATCTATAGGAAATTGGTACGAACAGATGTCCTGTACGAAAAGATTTTTCCATCTTTTGGATTAAAAAACGTTGTGACAGAGGAGCAAACACTATCAAGTTTGTTTCTCGGTCTAAAATGGTGTTGAGGAACAAAAGAAACATTTTTGCCAGGTTGTGTTTTATAAAAAGCAGAAGTATGAAGCTAATAATTTTCAGTATCAAAATAACTCAGCCAGGCGTGGCTTAGAACAGAGTTAAAATACACAAGAAAACCCACATGATAAAAGTGTAAGCACAGTTCCACAGTTTATCACATGGTCATTATGGCATCACACAGAAATTGCATACCTCAGTTACCCAGATACTGCTAATGGCACCTACAATATCCTAGCACAGCTCACTCAATGTTATTAAAAAGTTACATTTTTAAATAACATCCCTTAATAGGATAAAGTATCTACAAGCCTACAAAAAAACTTTTAAAAATAATAACCCCATACACATAGCCCAAAAAAACCAAACAAAAACCCCCTATAATGCTTTGGCTGGTCATGTTAAATTTTGTTATCAATTATCTCAGCTGTTTCCTCACACTTACAAGATCTAAACTAATAGCACTCTAAAGGAAGTGGAAACAAAGTTGGTCTTAGAACTATCCAGCCCAACTATCTTTGCACATGTGAGTCACTCAGACTACATGACAAATGACCATCAGGAAAATTACTGTCTACAGAGAAGAGAACAGGGACCCTGCCATCCAGGCAGAGACTCAATCTTACATTACGCCCAGCCTACAAAGCCTTCCCAGGCCAGAGCACTGTGGAAGGTTCTGGCACACTGCAGCAGCACTGCAGAAGCCACCACAATTCAGGAGGTCATTTAGAGATACCTGAGAAGCCAACACTGCTGAGCATTTTTCCTGGACCAAGTATTGGCTATTCCTGCACAGCCCTCCTCAGTGCCTGCATTTTCCCCCATCAGCATTCAGAGTAACACAATCCTCCCATTGACTCAAGTGAGGCGTAAAGTATCCCATACCAAATATATGCTCATATAAAATGAGCACTGTAGCAGCAAACATTGAAGTGAGCAGTCTGCATCTCTTGGCTAGTCAATCAAAAACAACATCAATTACTCTTCAACAACGTCTTACAAAATACTTCCCTCACTTATATGTGAAAAGATAGTGTGTTTCAGTTTATGATATATAAATACAAGCTATTGCACATCAGCTGCTCAGTTATAACTCTTCATTTGAGGATTCTTCCCTAAGGTACCCCTTCTAATGAAGGCTATTTCCTCCTTTTGCCATTCTATCACGAAGTGTACTGTGGTGACAGTGGTCAGATCAACAATTACCAAGGAGAAACTGATGTCTGCTCAGCAATATGTACTACTCTTTGTTTGTTTTATGCTGGAGTCTAATGGCTCTGGACTTCAATGCCCAAAGTATTCAGCAATTTTTATGCAGTAGGAGAAAAAAAATGCAACTATATGTAAGGTCCATTGCAATTAAGGAAGAGGCCATCATCCTCCCACAAAGGCATTTCTAAGGAAAATTGATTTCATTTTGCCCCAGAGTACGTTCCTGCTTACAATGTGCTCAGCTGACTGCTTTCCTAGCAGGGCCCTAGTTAGGGCCAATAAAATTAAGTCAGTTTTACTACAGTTTTGTCTCTATCTTAATGCTGTTTTGTCTCTGTAGAGGCCTACTGGTTACAATAGTATAAGTTGGTTTAGCACATCAAATCACATGAAAAAAATTGGATTTTATCTAAGGAAACAAGAAATAGCCAAGCGGGACAGAAAATTGAACAAACTTCCAAAGACAGGAAAAAAAATGTGACAGGGAGATCTTTTTGATATTGCTAACAAGACATCACTGAAAATCGCCCAAAGCAAAACCACGTCCATGTAGTGTCTGAATATGGAGTCATGTGTTTAGATATGGCATGATATAAACAAGCAAAAAATAACCACAGTATGCTGCTATACAGCATGTTTAGTTTTAAACTAAAAACCTTAAACTTAAGACTGAAAAAGCATTTTCATAGTTATTAAACAGTAGACATGATTTTCCATGTTACAAAAAATGTCACTCCCACTTAGCTGAATAACTACCAAAAGGAAGAGTCGGTGCGGCAATCTATTCCCGAAAAGTAATTAAATGCCAAAGTCCAGTCTTGCTTCAATCGTTCACCACAGAAATTAACAAGGGGAAACTAATGTTTGCTAATGCACCATAATCTGCTCTCCTGCAAAAACATTCAAAGCTGCTGATTCTGGGATTCTGTAGAAAAATACTTGCCTTGATAGAGAACCCTCTCAACTGACTACAAGAATTATTAAAAATTGGATAAACAGAATGAAGCCAAATTATTTACTGTGTTATTATTTCTTTTCCAGTGATGAACAGTAGAAAAATAAAGAGGTTAATATGTATACACAAAGCAAAAAATTTAGAGATCTCGCCAGTAGATAGGATTTATTCCTTCAAGACAAGGAAAAGGTTAACGTGCCATGAATAAGAACAGCTCTCTCTTCTAACAGAGTCAACAGAAGTTACATAAATGATGCAAACACTTGTAAAACAAATTTTAAGGTTACATATTTCCAGAAAACATTATTCCTATTCTGTACTTTAAGTATAGTTTTGAACATTAGGTCGTTGGGTTTTTTTTATCTTAAAAAGAAATCCTCGGCTCCTGTGACTGCAAAGAAAATGTAACATAATTGGCACTGGACCTTTATGTATTTAGTATTCTTTTCAGCCTTTGGCCAAACCCAAAACAAAGTATGGTCTGCTGCTTTCTCCCCACCACCTGCTACAGAGTAAGGACAGGGGGAAGGCTACTCCCAAGGAAACAGTGGCTTTCATTTCCTGACCAGCTCAATGCCCTACAGCCTTTCCTCCTCCAAATGGATGTTGCTGAAACCTTGGCATAATCACAATGTTGTTTCTATATGCAGGTATCACAGCTATTGAGCTGGAATAACCATAATTCTCCATGCATAATTTTTATTGCTTTTCAAAAACACAAGAGGGTATGTGGCCAGAAATTATGTTACATTAGGGAATTTTAGGTAGGTGAACATGCATTTATTCTCAGTAATTATGCTTACTAGTTTATACCCACAATATAATTGTGTGCAGTCAGTAAAAGGGAAGATACTAGCTAAAACCAACAGCTAAATTCTTATTGTGGTAAACAAAGGAAAATCACACATTCAATAAAATAGCTCATCTATAATGTCTTGTTAGAGAAATTTCTCAAGTGTTCAAAGAAATTGAATGTACAGGAGAAATTTGTTAGTTAGTTCCACCAAATCTGAAAACTTACCATTTTATCTAGGTGCTCAATGGATCTATAAATTTCTCCTTGGGATTCATCATAGTAACTGTAACGGAACCTCTGACCTTGAAACAAAAATCATGTATAAAATAAAAAAGGGAAAAATTGTAGCTAAAACACTCCCTAATACTTACTAAATATTTGAAAGTATAATACTTGTAAAGTAGTAATCTTCACTTATTTTATACTTTTTAGCTCCATTGAGGAAATTCTAGGGCAATCATGAAGTAGAAGCCCAGAAGTAAAAAAAAATACATGATGGGTGGCTATATTCCTAAAGAGAAATCTACTATGTAGAACTGACCCTGAAGTATCACTCAATAATCGCGTCTTATTGCCTTAGAATGCAATTCTGTAAATTAAGAAGTAAAGCAACATTTCATTTTGCTATCCCTCCTGACAGTCAGCCATGGAGTCAGGCTACTTCTGCTTGCAAAATACCCACAGCATATGAACGTTAAAAGGAATACTCATGATAATTCAACGAGCAGTTTCACCTACTCCACAATTCAAAGATGAGTGAAACATGCACTTAATTAAGTTGGCCAAAGATGACAATGGAAAAAAAAAGAATAAGGTCTGTTGTGTCACATATTCTTCTGAAGAGTCCCTTTCCCAGCTACTATCACACTTAAAAGAAAAATAAAGTGATAAAGCAGGACAGAAGTCACGGCTTCTGGAGTCTTTATAGTTCTGTCACCAAGATGAACTGGGGTAGCACTGGTGAATTGGCATAAATAATCCATCTGCTATCTTACCCAGCAGTAAAACACACTAAACTTATTTCTGTCAGAGGAATGTGGCCATGCCCAGTGAATTTTTAGCTAATTAGCTTTGAAAGTTGTTTTGAGGTGCTTAAAAGAAGAGTAAAAAGAGCAAGCAACTTCAGACAATTATTTCATTGCAAGAGTAAAGATATGTATATAAATCCACACACCTTCAACCATTTATTTCCTCCACTACACTGAACACACATTACCACATTAATATTTTTACCTATTATTCCAGATTTCAAAGACTTTAACTTTATGAAGGCATTTAAGTTGCAAAAGTAAATTTACCAGAAGTTAAAATGTTCAATGTTTAATAAAATACATTATTTGAGAATAGCTACAAAATATTCAATATATTCTTATAATGAGATATGAAACTTACCCCAATGGCAAAAGTCAGAAGAAACCACAAAGAGATTACTAGGATCAGCTAGGTATTTACTGAAGAGTTTTCCAAATTCCTGCTCTTTTGACTCACTCAGTGCTCCGACCAACACAGGAATAATAGTAAACTCATCCTTATGGCTTATAAGCAAAAGAAAAAACGTTGTAATTCAAGTAACATCTCAAGATTTTTAAGGGCTTGCTAACTGAAACTGCAGAGTGGTTTAAAAGGTTGCTATTGATTTGAGGATAGCAATTTGGTGAGGTCATACTAGGATATTGTTTTAGAACCTCAAAGTACTTCAATTTCAGAAAACACACACCCCCAAAACCAGTATTTGTCTCTGCTGCAAAGTAAAAATACCAGGCAAACAAAAAGAAAAGACCCAGTGAAATCAGCAATGAAGTAGGAATTAAATTTTCCCTGTACAGATGCTGCATGTCAGGTAATTCTCCAAAATAACTGAAACGTATATGAAAATGCTCAACACAGTACCCAGGTATATACTGATACTCTAGGGAAAATTCAAAACCAAATGGAAACTTAAAAAAAAAAAAAAAAGAAAAAAGGGATGGGGCACATGTTAGGAATAAACCTGAACACACATTGACAATTTTTATTTAAAGCAAACATCTGAAATAGCAGCTTTAAACACACCCCTGATTTGAAAATTAGTATTAAGGCTCCAAACAAACTTAAAATCCCACAGAAAACTATGTGAAATTCTTCCAGAGATGCCTTGAAAAGTGGCAGAAAGAATCAGCTATTGAAAAAAGTTCATGAAAGCATATCTAATATTAACTCTATTGATTAAACCTGTTTATAAGAGGTGTTATAACTTCATCATTTAGGCGTTTGCTGTGCTCAAAATTTCAACTACAGCAACTTATCCTAGTCTCTGACCCTCTCCTTACCTATTTTTATTGGGGGATGGGTGACTATGAGCATTATACACACCATAAGGTCTTCTATGCCATCAAACATATTATTATTTCCTACTGCACTTCACAGCAGCTCAAACATTTAATGCACATAACATTCATTCTTGTAGAAGTAATTAGCCCTAGTACCTTTCCATGGCTTTAGCAGTGTAAGGCAAATGCATTTCAATACTGTGTTCATCTTCATCTGTCTGTAGGGACATGCGCTCAAACATTCCAGTCTTCCACAACTCTCCATAAACTGAAATGAATTAAAGATCAGGTTTTACTACCTTTTTTTTTTGAAAACTAGTTCAAGTGCAAAAAGCAAGCTTGTGTACCTTTATCAGAACATACCCACTATAAAAAATTACTTACCTCCAAGGGCTATCATCATAAAGCACCTGTTTCTAAATAAATTCAGAACTAAAATTATGTTCAAGTCATTAAAATATAAACATAATCGATTCGGTTTATCGAAATGTGTTACATCTGTGACCTTATTAGTATACTGAAAAAGATTTTCAGTTATGATACAAAATTGAATTACACAAATAAAACATTTGAAAATATACATGCATTTGCCCAGTCAATTAATTTTTATTTTCATAAACTGCCCATTATATGTTTAAAAAAATAAAAATTCATCAGATGAGCTGTTGCTGGATTTGTTACTATTGAATTGAATTCATTATTAACTGAATCATGAAATCTAGAGACAGCCACAACTGATTAGGTAACCCACATTTGTGGATTTCTACTCTCAAGCATACTTGAGAGTATCCAGAGTCATCTCCACATTCTGAAAATTCTCCACTGGAAGGAGAATTTGAGGTAGGGCTGTTCTTCCTTTTCAACTCCATAAAGGAGTTCTACAGAAAGCAAAACATTTCTTACCCAAGGAAATTTCTTCAGGCACTATGTAGAAAGCCTGAATTAGCTTGTTTCATCACAGTTGCAATGAAACACAACACACCTATATAGCCCTTCTCAAAAAGTCACTGTATCACTTACATATACCTAATAGTACACAAAAGCCAAAACATCATATTTATCTTCACTGCACTTAGTTCAAAAGACTGTTATTTCATGGACTAACAATTTCTGAGTTTTCAAGTTAAAAAGTCACATGCAATCCAAATAAAAGCAATTTTTTGTTCCTCTGTTATACCTCTATCAGAAATCAAGCTCAAACAACTAAAGAACCTTTCTTTCCATCCAGAACGCTTCACAGGAGAACAGCAAAGACGTTTAGTGTGTTATTATTTGATGTAACACATTTTTAGATTTAAAACCCTGAAGAATCCACTCAAAATTGAAAAGATAAGCCAAAATTTAGAATTCTTGCCAGAAGGAAGAGAGACACTATGGTTATAATGTGACCATGTCTGAAACAACCAGGATCATTCAGAAGTTAAGTCTCTGTTGCACTAAAACCAGATTTGTACTTGTATGCCACTTACAGCAAGGAAGTGCCCAACAAAAAGAAAGCCCGCAGAACTGTAGTACCACAGTCAATACCCAAGAAACCTCAGTGAAGCTTTATAATGCACTTACTCTTTTGGTCAATTCGAAGATCATACAGAGGTGTTCTGTAAATGTCCACACTGGAAAGTGCACATCGGGAGAGGGGCACGTGATGGGAAGGCCCAAGAATGAAAATTTTTCGGCTACAACAATTAACACAGAAGGTCACAATTTAGACAACTGCAATTGTACAGCAACTCAGCTTAGAATAAGAAGTTTAATAAAAGCATACCAAGTGATACTTTCTCATGGCTACAATAATTTTACTCTGTTTTCAGTAAGACCCCAGATCAATCCATGGCCCAGCCTTGCGTGGTATCCCAGGAATTACCATGAGATCGGTTCAATAATGCTCTAGTCTTAAATCTCTTGAGCAGGGTATATATCAGAGGGCACACATCAGCTAGAAATTTGTCTGACTTCACTCATTTGGTGGCTGAATGATGCATTACAGCTGCTTAGAACAGATTTTTGAATTATCTCCTTGAATCAACACAACATTCAGCTACTCACCACTTTCAATAAACACAGGATCAAATAAAAATTATGGGTTTATCATCTAGTCAGAGTTTTT
The DNA here is from genome assembly GCA_013397295.1 of Polioptila caerulea. Taxonomy (NCBI): domain Eukaryota; kingdom Metazoa; phylum Chordata; class Aves; order Passeriformes; family Certhiidae; genus Polioptila; species Polioptila caerulea. The sequence goes on along the minus strand of VYXF01003815.1, from coordinate 32,340 downwards.
CACTTATTCACTTGATTAGCCTTACTTAGTTTTCACTAAATTTTAAGTCCTTCTCAAGGGCTGGTTTTATGTTGTTACATGTTATGAGTTTTTTGCTGTTGCATCAACAACAGAGACTTGGACCTGCACATTCATAGCTTTAGCTGATACTGCAACCTCTTACATGTCATCATGACATCATTATTTCACCAAGTCCTCAGCTCCTGGCTCTTGATTAGATGTTAAGGGTCTCCTGCCACAGGACTTACAAGGAAAAAATTCAGCTTTTCAGATTCAGGATTGTATCGTCTTGTTTCTGGCACTGAATAAAAGGGGAGGGAGACATGTAAAGTTCTGAGGGGGTCTTACAAGGAAAAAATTCAGCTTTTCAGATTCAGGATTGTATCGTCTTGTTTCTGGCACTGAATAAAAGGGGAGGGAGACATGTAAAGTTCTGAGGGGGTCTTACAAGGAAAAAATTCAGCTTTTCAGATTCAGGATTGTATCGTCTTGTTTCTGGCACTGAATAAAAGGGGAGGGAGACATGTAAAGTTCTGAGGGGGTTCTTTTTCTTAATCCCTTACACACAGAGTGCTGTAACAGGTATACTAAAACACAAACTTCCTGCAAAGCAATTAAAACAAATATCCAAATATGCAATAGTTTAGCTCAAAGATGAATTTTAAACATCCCATGCAGTAAAATAGAAAATGACCCACCAAGTTCAACCACCTCCTTATCGAGGAACCTAGGGAATGCAGCTTGTTGTGGAAATTTCAGAGAAACAAGGTATCTGTCATACCATGAGCTATTTTCACATCATTTTTAATAGTTTAGAAAGAACTAAAACCATTGTCTTTGAAGACCATTACAGTGTGCTATTTTATGAACAGCTGGTAAGCCTAGCCAATTTTTAATTAGCATTGCAAAATATATACTTTGAGTAAATACCAGAGACATTTTATATTTTTGTCATTAAAAAAAAAAAGTTGCAGTCAGTAGAACATAAGACATTTATTCCTTTACCCAAAAATAACTGGATTCATATTTTCAGGGGCAGGTACAGACTACAACAGCATGTTGGTTTTTTTTAAATTTTTTTTTTTTTAAACTTGTTAGAAACAAAAGTCTATTTAAAATTATTGGAACAATTAACTTTCACTGACTTCATATATTATATAAACACACTGGTCACTTCCTCCACAGCAGAAGAGAATCCTGGCAGTATTCAGCCCATAATCCTGCACTAAAAAAAACAATGCAGAATCATGGTGAAGTATTTTAAAAGACTTAATAAAACAAATAAAACCTCCCAACAATTAAAAAAAAAAAAAAAGCCAAAATAAAAATCAAAAAAATCCAACAAAACCAGCTTGGGCTTTTACAAAAGCAGTGGAACATCAGTAATAAACTGCAAAAATCCTTCATGCCTCACTTGTAGAAAGTTAGTTACCAATTATTTTACCAATATTCCTTTTTTTTTCCCCTTTTGTAACATCCAATTTGAACATTTATGATATTAAAACAGAAGTGATGCGTACAAGGCTAAAAAGAATACAAAATTAAAATGTGAGTACTTCAAGATGCAAGAATGTAACAAGAACATTGCACTTATCAGAGAATTGCAGCCTCAGGGTCTTAGGCTTTGTAAAGAAAGCTCTAATACTCACGTGATATTGGGATCCACTTGTTTGTAAGCATGGGCTGCACAAGATCCACAATAGGTATATCCTGCATGGCTGCAAACCAAAGTGCACAAAATGTTAAGACTTAAATATCGCTTAACATCTTAAATATGTCGATATTCAGTCGTAATCTCTCAGGATTTATGTTCTGTCTCCAGTGAACTAGAAATTCTAAGAATGACCCAAAACTCCTGAAAGAGCAGGAAAGCATTGCTGCAGTATTGATCACACAAGACATGTATTTGTTGGAAGAACTGGCAGTGACCATTTACTGACCGGTTATAAAACTATCAGCGACCATTGAACAGCCAGATCAAAGGACTTTCTCTTATCTGTAAAGGATGTATGCAGACTACACAACTGCCTGTTATCAGAAGCTCATGGTAATGCCAACAGTGCAGCCAGGCAACAAGGGAGTGGCAAACTACTGGAGAAAGTTCTAACCACACTCCAGTAACGGAATATAACGACAGTAGAGGGGTCTTGGCAAAGAGAGAACTACATGTCACAGCAGATAAAGAGAGAATGAAAGTGCTCTGTCATTGAAGACTAACAGCAACAGAATAAACAAGGACGTGCAAAGGAGCGGAAGGCAGCATGCCAGCTTCTACTGCAGGTGATGAGTTACATGTTTCACCATTTCCTATCAGTCTGGCCTGGTCCTTTCTCGACCTCTGTTCCTGTGTGTGGTCCAAAACTACTTATTTTGACTAGCTGTTTCAAATATTGCCTTTAAATCTGAAGACCTGTTCTCTCCAAGACCATTAAAATGGGTGAAAATTCACTTTACACTGCTAAAAGCATTCATTTCAGAGAACATTCACGCCTAGAGTTCGAGGTCAAGTGACAGAAAATGGCCCCTGGTCCCTCAGCAGTATGCCCACACCACAGCTTTACACAATGACACTGAGAATGATGGATGCTGCAAGCCCTGAGGTACACAGGATGTTTGAAGACACAAGTTCCCATTGATAGCACTGAAGGATTTTCTATGTATTTATATGCATGTACGCTCAGATACATCTATATTCATCCACAGACTGAAACCCACAGCAAGTTACCTTAAAAATGACCCTGGGATTTAACTTCAACATCACTTACCCCACTCATTCTAAAGAGCTCAGGAAGGTATTAATGTATATGCTAAGGGGAGAAACAGGAGACTGAGACCTCTCAAATGGGCAAGGTATGTTATTAGATAACGTCAAAAGAGCCTGCTGAGAAGTCCCCTCTGCTATGGGCTTCTTCCATCTTCTACAAAAATATTAGACACATCCCACTTCACAGGTGGCAAAAAAAAAGGCACAGTTAACAAAAAAATGTGGTAAGATCACAGGAAGAGCCACAGCAACTCTGGAAAAAGAACCAAACTACACAATCTGGAGCTGAAAGGGCTCTTGCCTGACATTCCTGCAAGAAAGACTAAGTCAGATGTGGGGCAATTTCTACTGTACACTCAATACTATCATGCAGTACTTCAAATATTATGACAAGGCTATGTTAGCACAGGAAAAACATCATATTTAAGGTATTTTTTCTAGTGTTTCCTTCCAACTCATAATTATTTGGAATGACCAACATATTTTTGTCATGTCTCCGCTATCTTCAGGAAATTGAATTCTCCCCTAAATAGTTCAGATGATCCCTGTTTCAACTGTGGACAAATAGCTCAAACAAAACCAAACCAAAATAACAGAAATAAATCATTTTGGATAGTTGAATAGCATTTAATTGCTTTTTGTTTTTAAGTTTTGCTCAATTTCATTTAGGAGGTGTGAGGGACGCATGAATTTTGTTTATTTCATTGTTTTGGGGTTTGGTTTTTTTGTTGTTATTGGAGGGGTTTTGTTGTTTTTCTCATTAATATAACTCTTACTCACCTTAAGAGATTACAAACAAGTATTATGTGTGCAGTCCATCAGCAAAAGCAAGCTAATAGTGCACTCAAATGTGTACAGATTTCTGCCATTCTATGCTATATCAAAAATACTTATTTAGAAATCACACAACACTTCTTTCAGATAAATACTAGCTTTTACCAGTTTGCACAGTCACTCAGAAAAAAAAAAAAGACCATTTAACCAATCAAGTATTAGATATACTGAACTTCTGTTTCAGACTTACGGTGCAATAATGGCTCTTGCAGGTCTTTTTGTGGACTGTACTTGAGAAAGCCAACCTTCTAGCTGTGCATTCAGCTGGGGTCCTGTGAAGAGACATGGAAATACTGAAGACATAAAACAATCTAACACGTCCCAAAAATTTACAAATAAAGCTTGAAAGTCCAGCAGATTTAAAAGTCATCTTAGACATTAAAATCTGGGTTTAAATCTAAAAACAAACTAACAGAAAAACCATCCTCCCAAAATTTCCAATGCAAAACCAAAAAGAAACCCCAACTCTGTAATGTTGAAAGTTACAGTAGGAAGGTTTCAACCTCCTGGTCTGGGAAGTTCATTTACTGCACATCCAAAGAAACACTTAGTGTTTCTTGCTCTGTGGGGACTAATGAGCACACTACTTCACCATCTGGAAGAATGGTTGCTGATTTCAAAAGAATGGCTAACAGATGATTGTTTCATCTCATAACCATATTTGAAGAATTCAGAAGAAGTTATGATCTTTGTGAAGAGAGCCCAATATGAGAAGATGACATAATACAAAGGCCTGACACTTGCATGATAGCCAATGACTATGGTGATAAATCCTTGATGAAGCAAGTACAAGAGCATAATACATAACACTGTAACCTGGAAAATCTGTCCATGCTCAGGAAAAAGCTAAAAGTGAGAAGACATTATGCTTAATAACTTCAATTCATCAATCAACATAAACTACATGATCACTTTGTCAACATTAACTTTGATAACTGGCCAACCCAGAATTTAGGTTGTTTTAAACTAAGTTCTGTACCTTAACAAGTAGCAAATATTTTTAATTCAATCACCTGACATATCATTAAAAAGCCTTCTAGAAATACAACATTTAAAAAAAAACAACAAACAAACCACATTTTGATTATTTCCCATCACAGGAAAACTTTCTGATGTTAAGCTCTCCTTCTGGAAGCAAGTCTGGCAAATACAGTACAACATTCTTTCATATCAAAGAACCCTAAACAAGCTTTCAAGTAAAATTCATTCAGCTCCTATTGTTACAAGTAACATAACATTAACAATGAAAATAGATGCACTTTTTTCAGCTGATACTATGCTTTTGACAGAACTCTATGCCAGCAGAGTTTATCTGTAAAGTATGGTGCAGCAAGCTGCTTTTCCTCTTCCACCCAAATTGCAGATCTTTGTATCTTCCCCATGCAGGTGTTGAACTACCAACTACCAGTGTAAAACAAAAGCAAACTAAGCATCTGAAGCCATTTCACAGATAGGTTCCAAACATCCCTGACAAGGGCTGACAGCTCTCCAAAAGGCTGACAAGAACTGCAGAGAACAAAAGAAAGTATGTCAACTTTTGCAGAATCCAACCAGTCCCTGACCAGGGATAGTCAAAAAGCTTTCTCTAGAAAACGCAGGGGTGAAGGGTAGAGGTGTTGAAGCCACTAATTTTTATACAAAACTCAAATCTGTATGTTTCTTGAAAAAGGACAACTTCTTTAGTTGTGAAGAGCCCTACCCTCTTACATGAAGAAAGTGAACAAATGCAGCACCATTTTCCTAAGCCTATTACACTCTGAACAGCCTTAGTTACTGTCTACAACTCTAACAAGATGAAAGAGTGACACAGACTAGCTGCTGTCACTCATGTAATACAGTGACTTTGTGAAACGGTGAAATTGTTATAAAATTCCACCACACACCAATTTTGTTCTGTGGCTTCTGTTGCTTGGGGGAATTACAAGCAGCTGACATGCAATAGAGAAAAGCATAATGACATCTTAGAAAATGGAGGCTCTTGGGAAAGCTAAGTAAAAATAAATAGGTCTCTATTTCCACCCTCCTTCTAAGATAATAGGAGACTAACAAAACAGTACTCTTTTACAGTATTACCACTTCTGTTATATACTTGAGGGAAGAAATAAATCACATAAATTTTTTTTTCTACTTCCTAATTCCCCGAAAATATATAGAAAGATAAAATACTTTCTGAATAAAGCTCTTCAGGAGGACACTTCTTTTTCCCTAACACCAACTACCCAGACCTAAACACTACTTTGCCCCACCTGACCTGTTCTCCTCAAAGAAGAGGATCCATTGACAGCACAACTGCAAAAGGGACAGAATTTGTTAAGCCAAGGGGAGGCAGCTCTTCCCCTGCAAGGCACTGTGCTTAGCCCTCCTTCATCCCTTCTTTAGCAAGGACTTTTCACTAAGGATGTGGTTAAGGTGATTTGCCCTTGGTTGAGATAAATCAGGTAACCTGCTGAATAGTACATCAGAACATCAGGTCATAGCCTGAAATTTCATAATTGGTCGAATCAGACTAAAACTTCCGATCTTACAGTGCAGCAGCGGAGTGAGATGCACAGGTTTGCTTAGTCTGCTATTACAGACACACACTCTAACAAAGTAACATTTTCTTCTTAGAGGCAGTATAAGAACAGATCTGTGTGACCAAAGGGATAAAACTTCTGTCAGTGTTTCCTTAAGGACCAAGTAAAACATCTGCTTTGAGATTTTTTTCCCTTTAATGCCAAGTATAAGGTGGCTGTTATAAATAATTAATTTTGACCTAATGTAAACTTTCATTTCAACTTATCTGCACTATTTTAATAAAATATGCAATCAAATTTTTCTCTCCAGAGGGCTAACAGGGAGAGAATGGAGAGTACAACATCTCCATGACCTTTCAGCTAAATTAAAAAAATCAAACAGCACCCACACAAATTGACAAAAGTATAGCCTACCTGCAGCTTCCTATGCTTACATATACTTTAAGGGCAATACTCTAGAACTGTGATTTTCTTGGTACCAAATTAGCACCAACTTTTTCTTTAACTGTTCAGAGAAGTTTTTTCTCCTAATTTCTCAAACATGAGAATGCTTAAGGCTAAAATCAAAATATTTGAATTGGTTATACAAAATATAAATAAACCCACACTATCACAGTAGCTATGCTCTACCATATGGAAAAGGGGAGGCGTAGATGAGTAAATTCTTCATAAAGAAGCAAGTTTTGCTCATACTTAAATGAAGCTCAACTGGAAAAACAGTCAAGACAATCCAGTGAACATCCATCTCCCTAGCTGACCAGCATGGACAGTGAACAGCACTGCCATCCATGTATCCTCCTGCTGTTGTGGCAGGAAGTAAAACGGGTCCCAGCTTCTTGAGCCTCAGGTGGAAAGCTCATCTTAAAAAAGCTGGCAGGAAGAGAGCAACAGGGGTTTTAAGGCTAACTCAGAAAGAAGGGCAGAAAACCTTATGGATGCAAGTTCTGGATACAACATTCAATATACTTTAGCATTAATACTATAAGATCAGACCTTTCATTGATCAAAAGAAGGTTAAGCAGGAAAATATGAGCTTCACTGAAGTATGTAAAATTAGGATCTGCATTTCAATCCTATGAAGTCAGGTATAAACATAGGTGTGTAACAAAAGATTTGTGACATTATTTGTGGATATTTCATATCCTGTTTTGTTTTGAAAACCAGAAGTTATGCCAAGGTTTAAAATAATTGCAAGCACAGACCAAGTCTCCACTAGGCAAATTTATGGAAATTGCTACACGCAGCATTTATTCAATTATCTTGTCTAAAAGGACAACTTATTTTAACAATCAACATTATCCCACCACAAAGCTCTAGAGTAAGTAAGAAAGAATCCTTCCACATTACTTGCATGCTGTTGTCACCCAGGGAATAATAACACAAAGGCATCTGGTAGTGACTCAGCTGAGTTCATCACCCCAATTTACAGCTGTCATGGACCAGACTTTGTAGGTTAAGCCAAACCAGCACATTCCTTCCACAGCCAACCTCACCTTGTCAGTGAGGCTGAAGTGCTTATATACCAAGTGTCAACACAATGTAATGGCATTTTGCTCCTTTTTCTGCAGTCACCATTACACATACATAACATACTTTTTCCGATTGTAGGGAAGACTCAGTGTTTGCTCTGAATCCTCAGTCTCAGGGAATGCTTTTTTTACTAGAAGAGCATAAACCTCAATCAAAATTTAGAGCAGCACCAGGGAAAACTGCTCAGGTCACCCTTGACTGCACATGTACAGCATTTGCAGCAGGGCAAGTAATGCTGGAGCACGATGACAGTAACATGGCAGTCCCCAGCCCTGACAGCTTTTTGTCCAAGAATGTCTCCTACCCATAGGAGCCACCACTCTTCTTTGAGTCTCCCACTTTTTAACTACTTTTCCCATTGATTAAAAAAGTCTACACCTTAAAAATGCTTCTAATAAATATTACAACATGTATGGTAAGAAGTGAGTAAGTCTTGACTCCTGTAGAGTGTTAGAAAAATCAAAGTAATAGCAAAACCCTGGGGGCTGGCATTCAATTAGTTTAGTAACTGGAACTAAGGGAACTCCTTTCTTCACAATTCTGAAGGTAAATCTGAAACAATTAAATTGTGAGGCAAACTCAAATCTGAAATGTAATAGAGGACTAACAGTTAAAATTGAAGAAAGCATAAGGATTTTTCAAAAAACACAGACCACACTTGGAAAAAAAACCAAAACAAACCTGTTTCTCAATGCAACAAAAGGCAAATCCTTGAATAAAGAACAAGTTTTAGCTATGCAAAGACTAGGATTTGTCAGGAATACAAGGTGATTTCCATTAACTCATGCTAATGGGCACATTCTCCACTGCTAGCATATACTCTCCTCCAATACTGATAAAATGGTGAAATCAGACTGTAGGCAATGCAGAAATTTACCTATGTAAACAAGAACCAGGGTGAAAATTAAGATGCAAATAGAGATTACACCAATGCCACATTAATTCCTATTTATACACATTGTAAGATGGAATTACAACTGCAAGTAATGCTTGAATGAGGGGAAACAAAACTGAAGCCACAACAGAAAGATAGAAACAGATATCAAAATCTGCTTTGGTGGCAGTTCTTACTTGCATGTCCCTAGTTCTCCAGTATTCCACTTGTCCTTGATTTTCCTTTACTGAAAGTTGGCAGGAATTTAAAAA
>VYXF01003815.1:4547-16244 GCA_013397295.1 Polioptila caerulea | reverse complement strand
AGGCCGCGGCCGCAGCTGGGTTTGGCCCCGCTCGGCTCCCGTGGACTAAGGGCCGCGCGGGCGCCGCGCCCCCATTGGGCACCAAAGCAAAAGCCTCGCCGTGATTGGCCGCTAGCCCGTCGCCGGCCACGCCCACCGCCGTGACAAGTGCGGCACCACCCCGCGGGGGAGGGAAATGGGGCGGGGCCAGGCGGGAGAGCCGGCCGCGGATTGGCCGGCCCGTTGCCGTGGCGATGGGGGTCGTGCGCGTTGATTGGCCGGGCCGTGTCTCCGTGGTGGCGGGGCAGATTCCGGGCGCGGGTCAGGTGAGGGGAGCGGGGCGGGGGGGCCCGAGACCCCCGGCCTGAGCCGCGGAGCGCCCCGATGTCCGCGGCCTCCGCCGCTTCCGCGACGGCACGGCCGGTGGGAGCAATTGGGGTGCTGAGGGCTCGAGGCACGGAGCACCGTTTCCCAGAGGCATCTTCGGGAACATGGATTTTGCTGTGCCGGGGCTCCGTGTTTCCAAGCTAGGAGCCTTCCATACGCCTCCCTGCCCGTGCCGTGACGCCGTGGCAGCACAGCTGTGTGGAAGTCTTCGGTTCTTCTCAGCTTAATACTTCCCCACCCCTTTAATATTCCAGGGTTTTTTTAATTATCTGGGTGAATGGACTGCTGCCATGGAGACATCAAGCGTGGCTCAAAATAGCAGGCAGAACTGAAAAGGGGAGTATGGCCGGTACAAAAGGGGGAAGGGAAAAGGCAATTTCAGCCGCTGACGTGAGAGATGCAACCAGCAGAGAGGAAGCCACAACAGGAGAGATCAGCCATTAAGGCCTTAAAGGCAGACTGGGGCTTTGTTAGGTGGAGCACGTGTGGGCCAGGTCGGGAAACACGTTCTCCTCCTTCCCCTTTGTCATCTAATTCTTCGAAAAGTCCTCCCGACAGTTATAAATGCATGCAAAGTACAGAGGTTTGGGGGGTTGTTCTGTTTTTGTTTGCTTGGGTTTGCTTTGGTTTTGTTTTTCTGACAGTAAAACAAAGGAAGCGGGGGGACAAAGGCATTATTTGCAGTATGTCTTGGAGATCAAGAAGGCTGATGCTGCAGGCATGGCTGGTCTCCTTTTTAACAGTGAGGATCCTTCTCTGCACCCATGACACTGCCTTACCAGTGCAGCTGAGGGGCAGTAAGGACTGGGGTCTCCAATTAACAATATTTCTGATAGATAGCCATGAGAAAATGGGGCCCGATTATCCCAGCAGATGTCTAATGTTTTATGAAGCCTTCACTGCTCTACATATGCTTACAGTATTCTATTGTTATTTTACAGACAGTGTCTTCAAAAAGGGTAATGCAGATTTTAACTGCTACCTAGACTGGAAGAACTACCCTACCTGACTGTTGTAACATAAAACTATACTGGTAGTTGTGATATCCATTTATACCTCTCTAATTGTTTACATAAATTTCAGAAGTAAGAGGGGTTCCTGAAGTGATCCTTCAAAAAAGGAAAACTAACCCTTCAATAAAGATAACTAAATGCAGCAGAGGATAAATTTTACTGCATGGAGACAAATACATGTTGTGATGATATACTTTAAAACTGGGCCACACCAGCTTATATTCAAGTTATTGATACGCCATTGTCCCACAGTCCATCACCAACAGTTAGAAGAGGCTGCTAGGAGGAACATTTTATTGTAAAACATGATTTTTAATCATTTGGTATCATTTTCTATCGCTTAAGAGAACAGCTTTCATTTTCTCTTAAGCATTTCCCTTTCAATTAAATTAAAAGAATTTCAGAGTAGTATTCCAGATCGTTCAGTAAGTAAAAACATTTTAGAAGTATTTTCTCCTGAGTGTACTACCTTTCTTTAGTAGTGGTTTTTCTCTCTTCAGCTTGCCTTTTAAAATTCCTTAAATATATTTGTTCTTGTTTTTGCTATATAACAGGTTGGATTCCTTTTCTCCTTGTGATTTTTTTTTTTAAGCTTCCTTCTCCCGTGCTTTCCTCATTAACCTGTCTCTCCTTGTGTGTAGTTTTCTCTCTCCTAGACTAGGCACAGATTAGGATGAAGTTTTTACTGGATGTGACATGAACACAGCATCCATGTAGACGCAGAGGAACACTACAGCTCAGTGTTAGCAGGTCACAGAAAGCACAGGCTTTCTTTGTGCTAATCCTTTAATTGTGCTATGTGCCACAAACACTCTGGCAGCCAGGTGAATCTCTGCCCTTCTCTGTTATCAATTAGCACTGTCAGTCCAGAGCCTGTGGAAGCTGGAGAACGTCCTCCAGTTTTTCTTGCTCCTTACAAAGCTTGTCAGCCATAACACGACAGAAGGAACTTCAGCCATTTCCACTGCTAAGGGTGACAGTAGGTTATTTATTTGTACCCTATCACAAGTGGGTCCACTTATACCACTGAGCAGGGTTTAGTGATTTGTGGGTTCCTGTTGGTAACCATCCTCTCCTGGTCATGAACTGTTTGTGTAAGGGCTGGTGATGTGCTCCCTCAGTACCATGTGTAAATGGAAGAGGCAGAAACAGAAAAACAGTCAGCTCTTAAGGAACTGTTTGGAAAATGCTCTCAGGCACATGGTGTGAGTCTTGGAGGGTCCTGTGCAGGGACAGGAGATGGACTTGATCCTTGTGGGTCCCATTCCACAGGGTGGGATCCCACTGATGGCAGTGTTGGGCTTCCTGGTGCTCAGGACACGGAGTATGGAAATGTTCTAGCCACAAACTGAGAAACTAGGCTGAGCTTTAAGTAGAATGATGTGAAGCATGGGTTAGATTGGGAGATGCTCCTGCTTCATCTACAATTCTTCCAAGCACTGTTTGTATGGGGAACAACAACAGGAGCCCTTAACAGTTCCAAGCGGTTATTCCAGTCAATTTTCTCTGATATGCAAGAGAGAGCGGACACAATGCATGGACAATCCCCCAAGTTTGCAGACCCTTAAAGCACAGACCTCTGCTGCACATGTGTGTCTGTTAGCAGTTTTTTCCTTACCTGGAAAAAAAAACGTGAAGGCACTGGCAAGTGTCCTTAGCATGCAGGGTTTTCCTTCAGTAGCACCCTGTGACCAGCTGGGATGGGACACTTTCAGGTAGCCCAGCCTTCACAGTCTGTTGCTTTCTTGGTGTTTGCTCTCATTGTCCTCTTGCACAAGGTTCTTTCCGATTGTGTTTTTCACAATGCCTGCTTCCTGTCTCCTCCCTTCTCAGGAAGCTGTTCACTGTTACTTTAGGTTTTTCTATTTACAAACTGTTGTTCTGCATCTGAGGAACCCGCTGTTCCTACCAGTCCTTCCTTCCACTGTTAAAAGCAGACACCCCCGCCACACCCCCAGCTTCAGCCCTTACAAGGGAAATACCTCCACTTCCTGTATAAGAGCATCTGAGATACTATCAGTGGGTAATTATCCATCTTGTAAATACTTCTCAACCACACAGCAGTCTTTTATCAATTTAGGCTCCTCTTGGAAAACGGGTCTGTTACACACAATTGCAAAGCAAACTTCAAGAAGAGAGCTAGAAGCACATTTGGAATAGGAATATGACACATTCTTAGCCAGTGTTGCACTAGCACTGGTGTAAATGGCTCCATAATTATTCATGGCACATTTACATTTGAAATCCTTGCTTAAAACTGTATGTGAATGGAAACATTGGCAGAAATGGCGCTGATAGACTTTTCATCATGGTAAAATGCCTCTTTCTGTAACAGCTGGCATTCTGTATTTCTGTGATCTAAGCTATGTAGTCACTCATAAAATGAATCCTGACTATGAAATGGAATAGGGAACACAAGTTAAGGCTTGGCTAAGAATAATATGTTATGTAATTAGTACAATGATAAGAATATATCAAAACCTCCACTCCATGAAGCGTGGTAGGCATAGGAATTTTTCTCATGTTTCCTTTCCAACCTACGGCTTGTATCTTTCAGAATTTTTCCGATTTTTCATTTGTTTGAAAGCAGATCTTTTATTTCTAGAAAGTCTGATAGGGACAGAAAAGTTCTTTTGATCTGACTGCTTTTACAATGGTGATAGCGCCTCAGAAAACAAAATGGATTGCTCAAAGACATGTATGGATTTTGGAGAAAGTCCTTGATAAATCAGAGGAGCAAAAAAAAAAAACTGATTTGGCAAGTCAAACTGTAATTTTAAGAGGTAACAGGCTTCAGAATAGAAGGATGTAGAATCCTTTGATCAGAATTCCTTTTAGTGGGAAATCCTTTCTTCTGTCATTGCTCCCTTCCAGGTAAAAGACAATATTCTCAGTGGAAGCAGTTAAAAAGGCACACTTCAAAATACTGCATATGACTCATATATAATTCTTTCACAGTTACTGAATAACTGCTGGATATTGGAGATCTAAAATAGTAATCTTGAAAGGCATGTTGTCAAGTAAACTAGGTATTCTATTTTATTTTCTACTCAATTTTACCGCCATTTGGAGCATATACTCAGTTACTTGGGGTAGTGAACACTAAAAAAGAAATTAAAAAAAAAAAGACAAAATGGCTTTCAGCTACATAGCAGTGGCCTGTCATACATCTAAAGTTGCCATTTTCAAGTACTTCTTCAAGCTTTTACTCTAAATGTATTTGTATTTCAAAATTACATACAATTTATCTTGAAGCTTTCAGAACCATTATTTCCTGTGGAAAAACAGTACCTCTTTCTAGATTAAACTGGGATAGCAAGCATCTGTCAAGTCTCTTCACAGAAATTTCATTGTTTTGTGGTGAAGAGTTTAAAACAAGTAAATGCTTGTAAAATTTAGACTTTATCATTACTTTTGTAACTGAAAACTAGATAATACAGGTATTAACTTGCCACTTATTCCTGTTACAGAGTATCTTCTATGCAGGAGAACTGAATTGGTGAAGCCAATTTAACAAGTAAAGGAAAATGGTCGTGCTTGTCTTGTTGACTTGTCATACCTTCATCGGAATCACTAAGACTTAATTCTTAGAGCTGGTGAGTTTGCTGTTAGTCACATTTCAATTTCTTAGAAGAGGCTGCCCAGAAAAGCTGCAGTAGTAAATCTGCTAATATCATCACTGTGTGAACATGGCTTTTTGTTCTCTTGAATTAAATCTCTAGCCTAGATGGGAAAATAATACCAGATGACAGCACATACCAGTGACGCCAGCAGCTGAGTAGATGGTACGCTGCTGGCAGGGACAGCTTCTCTTAGCACTGGGACTGATGCTTTGAGATTCCAGGTGGATTCAAGAGCTATGCAGAATGCCAGTGTTTCAGGTTTTGTGCAGCTGCTTGACAGGTGTTACTGTGAGGTAAAAAACCTGATTGTATTCTGAATTCAGGTACAACAATCTAAGAAAATTGCTCTGTCTGGGGAGGATTAAAAGTGAAACTGCTTCTTTTTGTTCAGTCTTGCACAAATTCTCAACATAGAAGCTGGGGATCAGCATAGATGCCCCTTGCATTTAACAGTTTTTACAGTCCCACGAAGTTGTTTCTTATGAAATGTTGGAATGCCATTTTAGCAATAAAAATAGCAGTACCAAGTCCTTATGGTGTTTCCTTGTCCTCACTTAAATGTTATTACTCATTCCAGAAAGTCAAAACACTGTTGTTAAAATCCTTTCAGTATCTTTTTAGTGTCACTGTTTGAAGACTGTGTTCACCACAATTCAATAAAATTAGTAATCTCCTTCCAAATTTTGGTACATTTTCCAAAAGACAGCTTTTAGGCTTGATTTGGGGTTTGCAGGCTTCTTTCAATTTTTGTTCCCTACTCTTACTGCTCTTAGACTGTACTAATTCAATGTTTCTGTTTTAAGATACTACGATATATGTAAAATAGTGAGAACCTTCCTTCTAAGGCGAACAGCAAGACCTCAGTCCCTGCAAGTTTTTAGACAATTCAACTAAGGGTAGCAGTACAGAGAACTGAATTACAGAATTCGTATACGTCACTTCCAAATTCATTCTGTGTTTCAGCTGAATCTGGTACACTGAATGCAGTCATAGGAGATCAGTGAGAAATGCTGAACAGCAAACCTGTTGTAAGTGATCCATTCAGCTGCTGGATCTCATTGTTCATTTTAACTAAACACATTTCCTGGGGTTCTGAAGCAAGTTCTCTGCTCTCTACTTAATAAATAAATTTTAATTGTTCTGCATTTGTTTGCTTTCTGTTTGACATGTTGCACTGGAGGGTGCTATATAAAAACAAATTAAGTCATATAAATTATCAGCCATGTGATGCTTGTAATAAATTGTTCCCCTTTATGTCACACATTCAGAGGATGTGGCCCCATGGAATTATGCAGACTTTCATCCAGTAGTGCAGTTTCAGTACTTTATTCTGAAAGTCTCTTAATAGCTAGTTTAAAACAAGAGAACAAGTAAATGTAAAGTGTTCTTTATTAAATAAACTCGAAAGATAAAGCAAATTGTGCAGTTAAGAAAGACAACAACATGGCCAAAGGATTTTACAGCAGAAAACAAATTGCGGCAAATGAGCATTTCAGTCTAGCAGCCAAACTGTCCTCATTTTTATGGAGTTAATTTCGGTCCTCAAATTGTGACTTGTTTTTTAAAAGATATGCTGCTAGAAATTCAATGGGATTGGGCGGTCTGCAAAGAAAAAAAGTAAATCAAAAGCAATTGGTTTTTATTATATGAAAATTAGGTAGCTGAAGGACCAATCACATTCCCTTAAAAGCAACATAACTCCTCCCAAACACTTCTAAGCATTGATTTAGGAATGACCAACTACCTAGAGTGACTCTGTCAATTTCCAGTTTATATCTAATGAGGAAGTTTTTTAAAAGGGGTCTTAAGTCACTGCTGGTTCAATGTTACTAAATTGCTAGAACAGTTACATACCTAAAACCACAGTCTGTAAGCATAAATACTGTACGTACATCATGTGATATGACATGCATCTGCCTATTTCTTTAACTCATGCTATTTAAAGTAAAACTGAATCTCTGCTTTTTTGCTTTTTTTCAAGTGGTTATTGTGTAGCTTAGTGTATTAAGAGTTGTTTTCATGGTTTCTGGCAACTGAAAAGAACACAACAAATCTTCAAGTTTGAGAAGTGCTGTAACTTGCAGGTAGTCAATAATAAATCACTAGCCTCAGTCTGTAGTTTTTTAAAAAGAACTCCTCCAGCTATACCATGTGGATCATGCTAATCTGGATTCTGTCCACAAAATAAATGACATACTTATTCCACAGTAGGTCAAACGAAAGGTCTGGCAGTGAGCAAATATGCCTCTAAATAGCACAAAAAAACAACAAAAAAATATGCAGAGACATTTCTCGGGACCATCCTTTTGGCTTCCAAGCATGTACCAATTTCTAAGCTAGCACCCTTAATAGTCCTGGGTGGATTCCTCTACAGCTTTGACCAGTTGCCTCTTGAGCACAAATAAAATGTTAATGTCCTCAACTGAAAGCAAAAAAAAAAAAAAAGCTTAATTATGTGACCTGTGAAGGATCAGCCCTTTTGTTCGTTATAAATTTGCCACCTGCTTTGTTTAATTTCATTACTGTATCAGAAGGGATAATAAACAGTCCATCTCAATCCATCATCTCTGTGCTGTTGTGATTTAACAGGCTCCCAATATGTTCATCCACAGAAGCCTCTTTTCTAGATATCATCTATTCAGTCATTCTGTATAGATAGCATTCCATACTTCTGATCACCTTGTCACTCACTTTTTCACATTCTACCAGGGTACAGGGGAACTACATATAATATTAAAAATATAAGAACATCACAAATTTAAATAGTGACATTACACTTGTTTTTTACCCCTTTAAGTTGGTTTTACCCCTTCAATTTCTAAGTCCTGCCATTCAGAATTTATTTTTGATTAAAGCAGTGTTGTGACTTATACATGTAACAGTTTAATGCCATTTTTCCACAAGGGTAATTTTCAGCTCAGAATCTAATGTTTTGTCAGTAGTGTTTTTCACTACCCTCGGGGTCGACAATTTTATGTTTATTTGGATTCAATGTCATTTTGTGTCAGTTTATATTTTTCATGGCAGTCTTCGCAGTTTCATGAAGTTCCTGTGCAGTTATTTACAGCTGATCAACATAAAAAACAAACGGAAACTGAAACACAGAATTCCCTAATCTATTCTGTAAAACTCAGTCTCATTAACAACTTTAGTCAGCGATTTCTTCAAATTGTTGCAAGTGATCTTTTCCATGATTCTAGTGCTGAGCTTGGTTCACCATGAAAATTCAATGTTTACTTCTATCCTCTCTCTCCTATCTTCCCATCAGTTCCTCATCCATATAAAGGCGTCTACTTTAATCCCAACAGCAACTAACTCTCTTTAAAAGCTGCCAGTGAATAACTATGTGGAAAACTTTTTGGAAATTTAAACAGACAGACTGCATCATCTGCATTCCTATTGATGTATGCCTGCTGACTCCTTCAATAAACTCCAAGACATTTAAAAGACTTGTCAAAAATTGTGTTGACCTCCTCCCAGATATGTCATTTATCCATATGCACACTATCCTGGATGGTAATTTCTACTGAATTTCAGGCATGATCATCAGATGTACTGGGCTGTTCCCTGAACATTTCTATATTCCTAGAAAAAACCCAAAACTTAGCATCCACTAGTTACTTTCCTGTTCAATTTTAGGCAGTAGATTATACAGCAGAGCTGATAGTTCAGCTTTCTCACTCCTGAGGGTTTATTATGCTCAGCTGAACAGCCAGTTTGACCTGCAGGTTCATACTATTCAGATTTCTGCCTGTATGTTCCCCAACCCCTCCTATCAATGATCCAATTTAGTTCCTGTAATGAACCCCCGTAAAGAAGATGGAAAAAAGGTAATGCAAGGCAAAGTAAGGCAAGGGGAAGGGAAAAGTTTGCCTGTCACGCAAGTATCCAAAGTGTAAGGGTGGGGTATTAACCTTGGGCTGTGTTTTACATAAAGTCTGCAGCAGAACTCCCACAGATGTCAGCTGAAGATCTGCACATCCCTCAGATGTGCACATAGGGTGGACCTTCCTAAGTGCCTAATTTTGCTTAATTAGCTGTCTGTACACTGCAGTTTAAATTCCCAACTCCTTTTGAAGTTCATACTCTGTTGATGTTTTTTCTGACTGTAGGTGCCATGATGCAATTATGATCATCTATACCTGCTTTTAGTTGTATTATTTAAATTTGAGAGATGGTTACACGCAGTACAATTTGCCACTAGTGAGAATACACCAAAAGGCTAGAAATTTGTTTTGTTAAGAATAACACCTGCTTGCTTCTTATTGAAGAACACCTTTCTACACTGATTGGTGAAGATCACTGGGGCACCTCAACAGCATAATCTTTACTCAGAGGATAAGCCATCAGTCTGCTTCTTACTGTGTTGACAGTGCAGGCTCAGCCTCACCCTTAGAGAGGTATTTTAATCTCTGACAAAGATGTCAGGCATGTCATGCCTGATTTGTCTTTCCTTCTCCTAACTGTCAAGCAGAACTCTTTATAATTCCACACTACAAAACCTTCAGAACTAGAGCATGCTCTTGCCTTGCTTCCCTAAGGTGAATTACGTGATAAAATTAAGAACAAAATCCCTCCCATTTTTCCCTCTCAAACTTTTGCAGTAGCCTACCTCATTGGGAGATCATGAATTCAGTAAATAACTCCTATCATGCCATGTGCACCTAAGTGAGGAACCCATCCTGCATGGTCAGTCACGGTAATTCACAGGTTCATAAACCTGATGCAGTGACGATCTTAAAAAGAGCAAAACCATATTCAGTGTGTGAGGCCTGAAAGATGCTGCACTGCCCAAGTTTGAGACCTACATTTTGTTAGGAACAGAAAGAACATGGAAGCATCTTACCTCTCTTTTGCAAGAACAGCAAGTCCCTGTAGCAAGATAGGTACAACTGTCTGATCCAAGTAGGCACGTGTGGGTAGTGACTGAAGATCCACCTTCTGCTTTGATGTTTTCTCGGCATTTAGTTTCTCATTTTCTACTATCCTCTGAAGTAAAAAAAAAAAAAAGTGAACTAACATTGGCAATAGCAGGCTCATCTACTTTTAAGTGTGTGTGCAAAGTACCCATCTCTGCCATTGGATGGTATTAATTTCTTTACATCTTTCAAGAATATTTAAGTGCATATTTCTCCTTTCACAGAAACCTAATCCAGACGAACCTTCTGTTAAATTCCTGTGTTTTCGGGAGACAATGTTTAGGAGTTACAAGTTTTCTATAAGAGAAGACATCCAATCACAGTAATTTTTATTTCTGCTTTTGCATTCACTGATTTGAACACTACACCACTAAGACAGGAATGACTCCTAATGAGAGTCTCAGTTACATGGTTCCTGTACACATGCGCTTCTAACACAAAATGCTAAGAGCACAAGGAATTCAGCTGAAGCCTGACAAAGGGGATTCTGCTAAAGGCAAGTATTTTGTGACTGTGCTCTACTCAAGTATGGATGGACACTTCAAAGAAAACATATGCAAAATGTTTACATTTACATATCTTTCACCATTAACTGTAGTTGAAAAGTGGTACTCTCCCACTGCCAGTAAACCAAATGTATTCAATGCAATGTACATGAATCTACTGACACAGGACCAACGTATGTGGTTCTGTAGGAACCATGGAAGCTGAGGCACAGAGACAAGCAGTTATCACACAGATGAGTGGCAGAAGATGTTTAAAAAATAGTTTCTGCAAAAGCTTAGCTCAGAGTAAGAATTTATAATAAAGGGAGACTGAAGGGTTTTCTTTAATAAAAATAGTAAATAAATGCCATAGAGTTAGGAAGTGATTGTCCCAGTCGATCCAGCACAGGTTGAGCCTACTGTGGATGGCTTTTTACGTGCCATAATATATATCTATATCTCTCACAGATAGCAGCAGAACAGATAATAATCATAAGATACTTCAAAAAACCCGCCAACTCATTAAAAGGCTCATTATTTACTTCAGTACCATTTCATACAATGGAAGTAACAAAACAGAAAATATATTTGCAGCCATTTCTGCAAAGGACAAGTATTGCTTAGCTCCATCGAGAATATCACATTTTCTGAAGACAGACTCAGGATTCCACTTTTTTCCCCTAATCACTAACGTGACTTCCACTGCAACAAAATCTTTTGTTACCTCTACATTTTCAGTGAGGCCGTACTCGGAATGAGGATTTTCCGGAACCTGTAAAATAACACACGGTTAGCAAAGATAAAACACTCCTTTTACACATATAACATAATGCACATAAAACATTTCTTGTAGTACCTGCGGCTGTCCCTCCATAATCTGCTCTCCCTCCATGATTCGAAAAGTGAAATTAGATGGACGTACAGGAAGATCTTGGAAAGCAATAAAAAAACCGGTCAGCAGGCTGAGATGAAGCCCATGTGAGTTAAGTGATATTGCATCACTTGGTTACTAATGGTTACCAAGGCACAATTACTAGAAAGCAGAGGGAGTTGCTCCGTGCTCCCCCCCGCGCCAAACTTGAACTGGTTTCTCCCGCACGCAGAACCGAGAAGTACCTTTAAGTTTCGCGTTACATCCGCCGAAGAGAGCAGTACTGGCATTAGAAAACACAGCACTCATCCCCCCGGGAAGCCGGAGACATCCCTCTCCCTCTCTCCTTCCTTCCCTCCGTCCGTCCCTGCCGTGCCCGCCACCCCGCCGCACGCCACACAGCGCCCCGAGAGCCCCCTC
>VYXF01003813.1:184759-194884 GCA_013397295.1 Polioptila caerulea | reverse complement strand
GCTCTATTTTTCACACAGATGTTCTGTGTTTCAGTGAAACTCTTAAATGTCCAAAGACAGTCAGTGAGACAACAGAGCTGTGCACTTTGTAACACTGATTTAATTTTGCTGTAGATGATGATAACCCTCCTGTGTCCTTTGTGAAGTTCTCACCAAATGGCAAATACATATTAGCTGCAACTTTGGACAAGTAAGTATCAAAAAAAAAAAGAGAATAACACACAGATTTGAAATTTGGAGTATCAGATAAAGCATTATTTTGCTTTTTGCTGCCATAGTAATGATAATGTTTGACTTCATATACAGTGTTTTCTGTGGAGGGGAATATGAATGGCATGGCAGTAAAATTTTGGGGTTAACTAACCCTGCATTCCAAAGCCAGGCTAAAATGATCTATGTAGACTTTTGGAACTCTGCTATGGAGAAACATTTTTCAGCTGCTAGGAACTTTTTAGATAGAAAAAAAAAAAAAAAAACAAACCCACCCAAGAACTAAAATCTTTGGTTTTCTTTTGTTTTCCAGCACTCTTAAACTTTGGGACTACAGCAAAGGAAAGGTAATTCTTTCTCTTTATGTGGACTTAACTAAGCTTTTAGGAAAATTGGGTTTTACATGTGATTTTTAAATGTAACATCTGAGTACTACAGAAAAAAGTGTCAATACCCCTTTAGTGGAGAGGATAAACTTTTAGCAGAGCCTGTTGCAAGGGATTTAAACTAAAAGAGAGTGGGTTCAGGTTAGAAAGTTCCCTGTGAGGGTGGGCAGGGTGCCCAGAGAAGCTGTGGCTGCTCCTGGATCCCTGCAAGTGTCCAAGGCCAGGCTGGAGCAGCCTGGGACAGTGGAAGGTGTCCCTGCCCATGGCAGACCTTTAAAGGTCCCTTCAAACCCAAACTATTCTGTGGTTCTGACTAAAGATGTCTTTGAAAAGAAAAAAAAAAAAGAAAATACTTGCCTTCTGCATGGCCCTGAGACATTAAGTACAGCAATAGTTCTGCATTTGTCTCTTCATGAACAATAAATTGCCTTTGATCTCTTTTCACTGTTGTAATGGGACAAATTTAGGGCNAGAAGCTGTGGCTGCTCCTGGATCCCTGCAAGTGTCCAAGGCCAGGCTGGAGCAGCCTGGGACAGTGGAAGGTGTCCCTGCCCATGGCAGACCTTTAAAGGTCCCTTCAAACCCAAACTATTCTGTGGTTCTGACTAAAGATGTCTTTGAAAAGAAAAAAAAAATGAAAATACTTGCCTTCTGCACGACCCTATGACATTAAGTACAGCAATAGTTCTGCATTTGTCTCTTCATGAACAAAAAATTGCCTTTGATCTCTTTCACTGTTGTAATGGGACAAATTTAGGGCTTTGTTTGAGGTTTTAGAGCATCTGCATCCTTGGATCAGTTGGCAGGGTGGGAAGCACAGGTTGATATGTTCAGGTTTTTTTTTCCTCAGTTTATCCTTGACTGAGAAAACTCCCTCCCAGCTGCATTAATGTCCTGTGCCCCTTCCCTTCCAGTGCCTGAAGACATACACAGGACACAAAAATGAGAAGTACTGCATATTTGCCAATTTCTCTGTCACTGGTGGCAAGGTTGGTGTTGATCTCATTATTTATTGTTACCTCTGGGCAGTTTTTACTGCTCCTCTCTGTGGATAAAAGAGGATTTGGGGGCTGCAAACCTTTGGTGGGTGCTGGTTTTTGTGTCTCTAGGTGGGCTCACTGAAAGGTTTCCTGACTTTTCCTCCTTCTCCCCTTTCACGTGGCAACAAGGAAATGTTTCCTGAGAAATAGCACTTGGAGATGGATCAGAAAGATTCTGATAACTGTGTTTTCTCTCTGCCCCTCCAGTGGATTGTGTCTGGTTCAGAAGACAACCTGGTTTATATCTGGAACCTCCAGACAAAAGAGATTGTACAGAAACTACAAGGACACACAGGTGAGGGAGAGGATTCTGCTTTTATTGATGAAATATCCCTCAGATCATCAGGCTTTGCCTGAGCATTTTCTCTCTGATATCAATTTTGACTCTCAGATCCATAAATTCTTGACTGGCTGCAGCTTTAATTGAACCCTGGGAGTTTTGCTCCTTTTTATGCAGGGTTTTTATGAGCATTGAAAACGTTTTTTTCTTCACCTGTGAGAACTTTGACATCAGCTGGCAAAGCAGATTTGCTTCAGCACTAGTCAAGATATTTTTTAAGTGTCTCCTAACATTAGTGACTGTGAAAGGTCTGTTAACACCTTGCAGAGCTGCAGCCCCCAGGGATAAGGGTTGATGTGGGCTGGAAATCTGTCCATGTGCCTGGTCTTGACCCACAGGATGTCACCTGATGGGTACTTGGGTCTGAGTCCTGTAAAAAAGGCAGAGTTTTAACTGAAATCTCAGCCTGCTCAGTCCTTTGCTGTGGGCTGGATCCCCTTGATTTGGGCTGGATCCCCTTGATTTGGGCTGGATCCAAGTGATTTGGGCTGGATCCCCTTGATTTGGGCTGGATCCCCTTGATTTGGGCTAGATCCCCTTGATTTGGGCTGGATCCCCTTGATTTGGGCTGGATCCCAGTGATTTGGGCTGGATCCCAGTGATTTGGAGTGTAAGGAAGGCAGTGGCAGCAGATTTTCATTTTCAGGCTCTGAATATGAAGTATTGGGACTGTTGGAAATGCCCTCCATGACAAAAAACACTCACCTGGGTTTTGATTCAGCTGTGTCTGACATGATCTAATGGAAATAAGAACTCGAATCTAGAGAGTTCTCACCTTTTGAAACCTTTCCTACTGCTTTCAACTCTTTCCTGCCTGTATCTCCTCTCACAGAGGAGCAACAATTGTGAGATATTTACAGATAACACATTTAATTCTGCCACGAGCAAATAATCACTTGGCTTAATAAAACACAGTTGCTAATTTTCAGAAATGCCTGCTATGAAGCAGATTTAAATAATTCCATTTTTCTGTCTTTTGTTTTCTTTTTTTTTTTGCTCAGATGTTGTCATCTCCACAGCTTGCCACCCAACAGAAAACATCATTGCATCAGCAGCACTAGAAAACGACAAAACAATTAAACTGTGGAAGAGTGACTGCTAAATGTTCCAGGATTGCTTTAGAGACTGTCAGGAAAAACAAAAACAAAACAACAAAAAAAAAAGTGTTTTTAAAAAAATTATTAAAAAATAAAAACACCCATAAATCCAGTTTGACAGGAAACCTGAAGAATATTTGAGCAAGTGGTTTCTGTTAGTCTTGGCCCAAAGAAAACAACTTAGCTCTGCTAGAGCTGGGCAATGTGGTGGGGAAAAAAAAAAAATAATAAAAATACAGTGTCTCCTTTTCTAGCCTAATGTTTTGGCAGACAAATGGATGATTCTGATGTCAGGTCAGAAGTCTTGGACACCCCAAAGATGCTGTATTTTCTGATGGCATTGCTTCTGGGCACTGTTGCTGCTTAAGGAAGAGCTGCCAGTCTACTTTGTACCAGTAAGTTAAGTCACAAGCCTAGAGATGCGTGGAATTTTTTTAAAAATATGTCTGAATTTTTTTTTTTTTTAAATTTTTTAATATTTTTTTTTTCCAGAATGTAGGTTCTAGTCTCTTGGGAAGTTTCTGTATTGTTTTAAATAGGAGTACTGCATCTTTAAGGGTGCTTCGTTTTAAAACACTCAGCTCAAACTTTGTGACCAAATAAAACCATGCAGTTCCAGATTTCCCTCTTCCTGCCCCTGACTTGACTCCTGTGGTGGAATCTCTTACCTTCTGTATAGTTGCTTACCTCTTGTTATGTGTGTTTAATAGATGCTGTTCTAGAGCAAAGTTACAGTTTTTCTGTTAACCATTAAAATGAATCCTGCTTGTAGTTGTTCTCAGCATATTTTAATTTTTTTTTATTTTTTTTATTTTGCCTCTTCTGGTTCTAAAGCCAACTCACAGAACACTGTAAAGTTATTTCAATGTAAAAAGAAACAAACCCAGACTTTTTGTATTATCTTGGCAATCCATGGTATGAAGCTGTATTGCAAATGGCATGGCTCTGTATCTATCTCAGCATTGGTATTTCTTTCCCTTTTTGTCATATCCATGTGGTATTTACACATCCAGAAAAATACCATGTGCCATAATAAAAAGGTGGGATTTTATGTGTATGTTTGTGGTTGAGAGTGTGCTCCTGTGAAGTGTCCGTGTCCATGGAAGCTTCTCTTCAAAACATTTTTAAGGGGAAATGTTTTCTGTAGAAACTCCAGTGAGGGAGGATGAGGAGCAGCAGTGTGGAGGGAAAGAGGAACAAACACAAATCCAAATTTATTTAATGAAGGAGAGAAAGATTGAGCTGAGACAACATTGCCACAACCCCTCACAGAGAGCTTGAGCCAAGGGAAAGGATTCCTGCTGCCCTTGCCTTGCAGGATGGGCAGGGATCCAGGATTTTCCTTGTGCTGGTTAAGAAATGCACAGAGGCACAAGTTTTACTGCACCCAAAGGATTCTGCTGCAAGGGGAGATTTTGCTCCTGGTGTAGCAAAACCTCATTTTTTTTTTTTTGGTCTTTACCTCATGTGCTTGGTAATAACAGAAAATCAATTACAGTCCAGACCTCTGGAGTGCTGCTCTGAGGCTGCCTGGCTTTGAAACCCTTGGGAGAAAAAGAGCTGCAAGACATGAGGCGTAGGTTTTCTTTTTGAAATATAAAAATAGAGTTCACGTTGAGCTGCTAACATGGCTATTAATAATATCACTGCCTTTGGAGGTTTTTCATTACCCCCAGGAAGGGACACCCTGTCTAGACTTGGTGTCACTGCTAAAATGATCAACTCATGATTTTTTTCAGCCTTATTCTTGAAGGCCAGTGAAACTCTTCAATGCAAGATGTGGCTGTGCTGCTTTACAGCACGGAGAAGGTGGAATTTTGCTCCAGCAAAGCATTTTAATGTTGATTCAGAAATATTTCCTGGCATAGTGCTTCTCATGTCCCTGTGTGTGAGTGGCTTTGCTTGCCCAGCTGTGCTGTCACAGAGCTGTGGAGAAGGGAGATGAATTTTCTGCTATCACGAGGAAAATCTCTTGGACAGGGCTAGAAAAACCCCTAATGTAAAGGATCTGCTGTAAAGCTGCTCTTCGTCAAGGCTCTGTTTAAATCCTTAATATCCCACCTGGGATTAATGCTGGGGCCTATTGGCATGAGCTCTGCTTACCTCTTAATTCTGAGCAGCCTGGCATGGCTGTGGTGGTTGGAGGGCCAGGATTAGCTCAAGCACAGCTCTGGGAACGCGGATTGTGCGCTGGCTGGAGCAGGGGAGGTGTAACTTTATTTTAGTGAGAGCAGCTGGGGTGTTAGAGCTGAAGGGAGGGCGCTGTGGGCCTCTGGTGCACCGGCCACTAAAAACCTGAGGGAAAAGGCGAGCGGGGTGCCTAAAGAAGGGGCCGCTGCTTATTTTTTAGGGTCTCCCGCAAAGAAAACAAGAGGGAAAACAAGAAAAAAACGGGATCTCCCGCAAAGAAAAGGGGAAAAAAAACATGGTTAGATGCCACGAAGTAGGTGGCAGTGCCTTAACCGTATGTGTGTTGTATAGGCCACAAGGGCCTCTTCCATCCTTATCAAGGGGAGTGCTAACCTTCTCTCCTTTCATACAACACAGCGCGCACACTGCGGCCGGCGGTATATAAACCTCCGGTGAGCTGTACCTACCGCGGATAGAGTGAGCCGCCTTTGTTACTCTTTTCCCCACAATTTGACATCGCTTTCTAATGCCCATTAGGTATCTTTTACTCTAAGTCCCAATTTTGCCCCTAAACTCCGAAAAATGGCTAAAACGCGCGCTGTCCGCGATCTTTTTTTTAATGTATTCATCGCGCTCAGCCAATCAGCGTGCAGAAGGCAGGATTTCCCCGCCCACCCCGTGACGCGATGGGGCGTGGTTTCGCCGTGACGTCACTGACGGGGGCGGGCGCGCCCCGGGGTTCGCCGGTTCGAGTCCCGCTCCCGGCTGGGACGGGCTCGCCGCGGGGTGTGCGGGGGGCCCGCGTAACCTGCGCGGGGTTTGAGCGTTCCCGTCGGATATCCCGCGGGTTTCAGCATTCCCGCCGGGTTTCCCGTAGGTTTGAGCGTTCCCGCCGGATATCCCGCGGGTTTCAGCATTCCCGCCGGGTTTTCCGCAGGTTTGAGCGTTCCCGCCGGGTTTCCCGCAGGTTTGAGCATTCCCGTCGGGCATCCCTAGGATCTGAGCGTTCCCTCCGGGTTTCCCTCGTGTTTGAGGGGATGGCACAGCGGGATGTGCTGCCGGAATCTCCCGCAGCCGGAGCAGCGGTGCAGGAGGGAGCCCGTTCCCGGCGTGTTCCCGCTGCCCCGGAGCTGCTAAATCGCTCCGAGTTCCATTAGCGCTAAGGACGAGTTACAAGTTCCACATGTGGGAACAGTGGGGAAGCTTGGGTGGGTTTTTTTCCCCTTTTCTTAAGGCTTTTCTCTTCGGCATCTCAAGGGGTAAAACCAAACATTTCTCTGAAAGAGCGCTGCAACACCTCAAGCCAGCCCGTGGAACTGCTGTTCCCACCGGGATTACTCCCCCAGCACCTCGCTGCAGGTCCCAGCGATGCCACCGTTCCATCCCCCCGGCCTCTGCGGCTCTCCCAGACCTTCCCGCTGGGTTCCCGGAGGGAAGGACCAGCAGAGGAGCCGCTTTTCCGGAGGAGGCTGCGGATGCAGGTGCAGCGCCCAGGGGTTTCCCCGGCCCTGCCAGCTGTGCACAGCTGCTGCATCCCAGACTCACAGAACGGCTTGGGCTGGATGGGACCTTCCAGCTCATCCCATTCCAACCCCCTGCCATGGACAGGAACAACTTCCACTCTCCCAGGCTGCCCCAAGCCTGGCCTTGGACGCTTCCAGGGATGTTTCATCACTGCCACAGAGCCCAGGCTGCTCCTAGCTGCCCCTTCCAGATAACTGATGAGTTTATTAGGGGATTAAAAGTTACTTTCCCCTCCTTATTGAGTGCTCTGATTTATGCATGCGTTTAAATCAATCCCATTTCCTGCCTTTTATCCCTTCTCCCCCAGGCTTTCAGGCTTTACCGTGTCAGACGTTTGCTACAATCACATTGTTTTGAGGCGAGCGAGACGCCGTGGGTGGTTTAAGGGATTTGAATCCATGAGCTGCGTTTCTTGGGCGCTTCTCCCAGGTGCCAACTGCCCCTCCCGAGCTGTAGATGCCCCTCCTTGGGCCAGTTTGTGCAAGCCTGCGGTGAAATAAGAACCAGCGTCCCTGCCAGTGAAGATGCAGTTGGAGATCAAGTCCAAGCCTGCCTGGCTGGGAGCTGCGTCTGGCACAGGAGGTGCCTGGTGGGCTGGGGTGCCCAGGGTGGGGGATTTCAGGTGCTGCTAGCAGGCAGTTGCTGGATGAGCTACATAAGCAGCTTATTTTGTCATTTTAATTTTTTAATCCCGCACATTCGGTCGCGCTCTCTTATTAGTAAGCATTAGCTCTCCAAGTCCCATTAGCTGCGCTGAGAGCCGGGGCTTTGCTTGTGGGGACAGCGCTGCAGGAGCCAACAGGGGGCTGGGGGCCTGCAGCTGGTGACATCCCTGGTGTCCCTCGTGGGTGTGACCCTGGCTCTGTAGAGCCACCACTGCTCAGTCCTTCCCTCTGCTGTCCCCCTGTCCCCTCCCCAAGCCCCCGGCATCCCAGCTCCCTCCAGAGCTGATCCTCCAGAGCTGATCCAAGCCCGGGGCTGGCTCTAACCTCTCCCTGCTTTATTAAGGCAACAATTTTCATGTGTGTAAATACACACATTCCATTCAAACCCTCTTCCCTCTCCTTCAGTTTCCCCCCTTAACCCCAGGGCCATCCCCAGAGCTGTACTTTGTTAGAGGATCTCAAGCCTCGGATTTAGAATTAGTTGACTGCTTCTCTTTAATAAAATTATTCCTTTCCTCTTTAAATAGCACAATATGTCACAGAAAGCCGGTGGGTCCGTTCATGAAGATGAGGCAGCTCAGAGAGGAAAAAGAGACGGACAAAAAAAAAAAAAAAAAAAAAAGTAAAACCATACATCTCCCCAAACCCCTTCTGCCTAATCCAACTGAATTAGAGGATTTCGAAGTGGATTTAAAACTAAATCTTGATTAGGGAGAATTTCTCTCCAAGAGCTGCTGCACGGTGGTATTAATGGGAAGTGATCGTGGACAGAGGAAATAGGACAGAAATAACTGAGGGTAGCACATACGCACTCAGGTCTGTGCACGAACTGAAAGAATCGGGCAATTTCTCCAGAGGAAAAGGGAGGAATTATCCATCGACATAAGGAGCCTGGGTGCCAGGGGCTGGCTGGGCAAGCGGGGAGCAGCCAGATCCCCGCTGCACCGACGGCATCTCCCTGAATCCCTCGGGAGGGGCTCGCAGGTGAGAAGGAAGCGCCGAGGACCAGGACGGCCGGGGCGAAGAGCCGGGAGGAGAGGTCTCAGCTGGCTCCCCCTGACCCCCGTGAGCTCTGGGTGACCCCCGGAGCCGCCCCCCATGCTCTGCGGACACATGCCCGGAGGTGCCCATGGGATCCTGTCTCTGCTGACCGTGGTGTTCGTCCTGCCAGAGGGTGAGTGCTGCTCTCCCCGGGGCTCGGGCGTGCCTTGGGTTTGCATCCCAAACCAAACCCGAGCTGCCCAGGTGTGGTTTATCCTCGGGGTGAATTTAGGGCCCCAAGCCACTCAGCTGCGTGCTGGCGGCTTTAGGATGGAGGTAATGTCACCGTGTTCTGTACAAAAGGGCAGTGCGCCAGGATCTGGGATCCCCTGGGCTCCTCTTCCCTGGTTTGGCCGGGGCAGGGACTCCCCTTGCTGTGTGAGGGGGTTCACCACCCCCAAAAACGCTGTGGGAGCACAGGAGGGCTCGGGAAGGGCTCTGGGTCGGTGTTCAGAGGTGAGGAGAGGTAATGGCAGCAACCTGATTAATCAACAGAGGTTGCCTTAACCCCCACAACAGAGATGGATGGTGTAAATTAACATCCTCTAAAGGCTTCTCGGGTTTTTGTTTTTGGGAAACCTGAGAAATGGCTGGATTCCCGTTGTGGCAATTTTCAGCCTCAGTGGCTGCAGGGAAGGGCTGAGCTGCCGCCAGTGCGAGTGTGCAAAGCCCTGGGGACACACTGAGGCCATTGGCCCGCGGTCACAGGCACGGTGGCTCTCGGTGCTCTGGAGGAGCATTTCCCTTCTGTTCCCGAGCAGGTTTGCCTTCCTGATAGACCCTGTGATAACATCAGGACTGTGTCCAGGGGGAAAACCAAACCACGCTGGTAAACCCAACCCTCTGGAGCAAATGACTCCCAAACAGGCACAGCTGAACTGGAGAAATTTGGTGAAAAAAGGAAAAAGTGTTTCTGAGCGTGACCGAGCCCTGACTCGGCCGTGTCTGCGGCTGTAGAGGTTTCACCTGCTCCTTACACCCCCTGTTTCAAAGCTCCCTTGTTCCCACAGTTTGATCCCAGCTCAAATCTCGGGCTAATCTCTGATTTCGCACTGACCTCTAGTGGGAGATGAGTCTGTATTTTCGGGCCCACTGGGTAAACAAGTGACGGGCAGCTCCGGGCTTGGCTTAATGCGACTTGGCAAGGCAGGGAGCGCTGCGAAGCCGTCGGTAGAGAGCAGCTCGGAACGAGTTGAAGCCTTTTCCCCCCCGGAAAAAAAATCCAGCCGCGTTCCTTCTGGTTCTTGTTTAGTGTCTGGGCTCCAGTGTTATGGCTGCAACATCGTGGTTGGCACCAAAAACGTGGACATGGGGTGCTCCAAGCCCGAGGTGATCACCTGCTCCCAGTCCCACCAGGGCTTCAAGCACCGGTTCTGCATTAAAACAGAGAGCGGTGAGTCCGCCCCGGGGCCGGGGGGCTGCTCGAGCCGCTGTTCACCCCCCCAAACCCAACCTCGCAGCCCCCACGCAGGGCCTGTCCCCTGTGCCAGGCTGTCCCCCTGATGTCCCTCGCTGTGCTCGCTTTGCAGTGGTCCTGGGCATCCTGTGTTATGGCTGCAACATCGTGGTTGGCACCAAAAACGTGGACATGGGGTGCTCCAAGCCCGAGGTGATCCCCTGCTCCCAGTCCCACCAGGGCTTCAAGCACCGGTTCTGCATTAAAACAGAGAGCGGTGAGTCCGCCCCGGGGCC
>VYXF01003813.1:160878-175568 GCA_013397295.1 Polioptila caerulea | reverse complement strand
CCTGGTCCCTCTCCAGTGATCTGGGATTTCCAGGCACACAAAGAGCTGGAGGCCCAATCCTGATTCAATGCCCATTATAATGAAATAAATGAATATATTTTATGCAATCCCTCAGCTGTGTCACCTTGGGGGACAGCTGGAGCCCACCCTTCCACCCAGGCTTGGAAAATCATTTCCCCTGGTGGTTCCTGAGGTGTTATTACCCTGGGTTAGATAAAAAACAGCCCCGTGACACCAGAGAGGGCCCAGCACAGGCTGCAGGGACAATGTGTCCCCACCACTCCCACCCTGGTGTCTTGCTGGGACAAAAAAACCTGTCCCAAACCTCCACAGGAACAGGTATTTCTGCAGGTATTTATCCTGCAAGCAGCCCAGAACTGGATGAAGATAAGGTGACGATGTGGAAATGCCTGTCAGGCCTACAAACCTGCAGGGCAAATTAAGCAATCATGTTCCCAGGACATACATAAAAATAAGTAAAAAACACTATTAATCCATAGCAACAAAAGGAGATGGCATGGCAACAGCAGCAACTGCAAAACAAAACAGCAAGGAGAGGAGGGGAGAGGGAAAATCAAGCCCTGCTCTGGCCTTTTGGGGATTTTAAGGTCGGGGGAGATGTTGCATCCCAGGTGGGGGAGGCAGAGCACGGCCTGGGTGCTGAAAAAAGGGGGGTTCCTGAGCCTCTGTTTAGGCTCAGAAAGGTCCCAGATCCTGAGGGCTGGCAGCAGAGCAGGCCAGGGAGCTGAGGATACCAAATCCAATTTGTTTTGGTTTTTTTATTTTCTCTAAATTAAACCAAAACATCAACAGCAGCTCTTAATTACCTCGCAGAGACGAGCTGTGCAGAGGAAAAAGAGCCTTTTACTCCTTAGCACTGCAGTTCTGGGGACTTGCTGGATGAAACAACCCAGCCCAGGCGTGAGCAGCTCCTCAGGGGCAGCTGCTGTGCTCCCACCCCCCCAAAAATTGATACTTTCAGCTCTCAGGAGGGCAACATCCCTCCAGGAAACAAAACTGGGCTAAACTCAGCCTCAAAACACGGCTCCATGCCTGTTTTGAACCCAGGCAGAGCTGTGGCTGCGTGGGAAGAGCGTGATGGAAATAAGCCCTAATGGGTGTTAATTTGGAGTGGGAAGTTTGTGAGTCAGGCGGGGGTGCAAGGGAGGAGTGGGCAGGAGCCACGGTGCCAAGCAGTGCTGAGCTCCTGCTGCCAGCTGAGAGGGGTTTTTTGTGCTCCTGGCAGGGCTGGGGGGGCGCCCCAGTGGGGCTGGGAGGGTTTGGAAGGAGCAAGGGAGCTGCTGGGAGAAGGGATTGCATCCAGGCAGTCCGGCTTGATCAGAACCCACGCTCAAGGGCTGGTTGTTAAAAGGAGATTTTCCATGCTGTGAGAGCCAAAGCAAACACAGTGGAACTTAATTAAATGCCTGCCTGCTAAAATAATAATTTTCTTATGAATTGAGGAAGGTAAAATACAATGAAAGATGGACCTGATAAAGGGACTATAATTCTCCAGCAGAAGCACGTGGGTAAAGAGCACAAAATAAAGCAGGTTTGCTGGTGGGGAAGGTCCTCCACTTTTCCCTCATGCAGATCCATGTGTGGGATGCTCTCCAGGGCTGTGCCAGCTGCTGAAGCCCTCACAGACTGCCTGAATCCATCCCAAACCATGGACACTCAATCCAGCTCTGCTCCAGGAATGGTGGTGTCTGAATTCCCGACAGCAAGTGGAAATATTAATGCTTGTCTAGAGGAAAGAGAGGGAAAGGGAGGAAAAGAAATATCTCTGAATGGCTGGAATTTTCATTCTGCTCCTGCTGGTGTTGGAGAGAGGGGAGGCACCTCCTCTGGGAGGGAACGAGGAACTTCTGCATGCTGAGAACTTGCTCGCTGTGGCTTTGGACAGGAAAAAATGTCAGCTGGAAGAAAGCCCTCCCAAGAAAGTGGTGGCTGGTAAAATCATCATCATCCAGACAACCCAGGGGAATAATTTCAGGAGGCAAAGCTGGGGAGAAAAAAAGAAAAAAAAAAAAAAGAAGGTCTTGAAGCATGCACCTGCAGGATGGGCTGCCCCCGAACAGGAGGAGTGAGTGCAATGTGTGCTCCTGCTCCCAGGTCTGCAAACTGCAGCCACAGAGGCCAGACAGAGATTCCCTCTGAAAATGTCTCTCTGAATGTTATTTCCATTTAGAAAGGGGGAAAAACCTTCAGATGGAGGGATGGGTTTCATCTTTAAAGGGTTGGGAGTCTGCTGCCGCTGCTGCTCTGAGCCCAGGGTGTTCAGCATCTCCAGGACCTCAGAAAGAGAAGGTTTCCAGCCCTCCCTGATCTGGGATAGCACTAATAAAATGCAGCAAAATGGAGAGAATAAGAAGAAATGTTGAGTTTTTCCTCTGTTTTTGGTGGTTGGCTCCATTTCAGCACTGCTGGCTCCAGCCAGTGCTTTTGGCTGCTTGGGTTTGACTCAGGGTTTGTGGGTTCAGTACTTTTATATACCTCAAACCCATAGGGGAAGGGTTAGGCCAAACCTCTGTTTTTTCATTAGTTTAATAAATGTGATCATCTCCAAAAAGTTCCGTTTTCTAACCTACTCCAAATGCAGATATTCCTTCTCTCTCAGTTAAAAAAGCCAAACCCAGGGACTGAAAGACTGGATTTGGACCCCACTTTATTTGGCATCGACTCTTGTAGATACACTGAGCATTACTTCATGGTTGAAATTAGGGAAATAAACCCAGTAATAAAATAAACTAATAACTTTTACCCTCTTTGTCTTTCTCTGGGAATCAGGAATGGCTCAGCCTGTACAATAATTATACTGTAAGCTCGGCAAAAATAAAAGAAGTTCTTGACTCCTGCCATTCCCAGCCCTTCCCACCAAAGGGGGGGAAAAAAAAAACCCTTGGCAATAAATTAAAAACAGTTTTATTTACCTTGAACTACTCAGCCAAGAATGCACATTATTTAGGGACTGGAATAAAAAGCCATTCACTCTAGTTCAATTGGCCATTTAGTTCAATTTGTGTGTGTTACTGCAGGTAATTACTATGGTAATAATGTACTGTAATCTGTGCTGATTTGGAACTTGTCCTGTTTCTGTATTAATAATAAGTGCCATATATGTACTAATTACCAGTTTGTTACCATGGTTATTTGCGTAGATGCCATGTTAATGATACCCTGGAAACATAAAGCAATCACATTTTTGAATTAAATCTTTGTGGTCTCTTTAGTGCTAAAAGCCCAATTCACATAAAATAATGATGAAGAAAATGAGCTCATCGGGGCTGCCTCGCCAGCGAGCTGATTAGCCGAGCTGCATAAATATATGGCTTTGCCATACTGAAAAATT
Source organism: Polioptila caerulea (assembly GCA_013397295.1). Taxonomy (NCBI): domain Eukaryota; kingdom Metazoa; phylum Chordata; class Aves; order Passeriformes; family Certhiidae; genus Polioptila; species Polioptila caerulea. Next base: position 172,216 of record VYXF01003813.1, on the reverse strand, counting down.
AGAGCCTCCAAAACATTTTCCACGGTTGCTAAGTAACTCCCCAAAGATGACATCACTTACAGGAACACGCGGTGCCAGATCTGTCATGCACACGTATTTATAGAGCCCGCCGAGCGCCCGGCCCCGGCGCTGCCAGAGGTGTCAGGGGCTGGCTGCCAGCCAGGGACAGGGGGCAAAGAAACGGGCACATCCCTCCTGTCCCCCTCACGCAGCCCTCGCTCCGTGGAGGCGATCCAGAGGCATCTCTTTTTTGGGATTATTTAAAGCCAGGAGGGACCCGCGCGATCCCCGCTCGGCAATAATTTCACACTGCGAGGCCTGCGCTGGCTCGTGTCTCTTCTTCTCCTCAAATTGAGCTGAGCAGCACGATTTGGGGATGATTTGTTGGGAATGTGGGCTGGAAGGGACAGGCTACTGCTGCTTCCCAGGCTGAGGGAACACTGCTGTGTGTCACCGGGTGCTGGGCATGTACCTCGAGGTTTTCCATGGGGTGGTGACCAGCAGTTATCCCTACAGCCTCCCATCCCACTTTTCCTGCTATTCCCACACAGCAGCCACCTCGCTGGCCATGAGGGATGCACATCACAATTAAAAATAGCTCCTTGGCAACAAAACCATTCCCTTTTCCCCAAGCATGGAGTAAACAATGGGTCCTTCCTACCCTGAAATTAATGGCGATTCTTTAACCAGATGACACTGGGAAAAAGGCTGGGGAAAGCTGGAGCAGGGAAGCTGTGTGGCCCTGCAGACAGCAAGGAATGAGGCAGGGAAAGCTGTAGGTCCTGACCCTGTGGTAAAGCCTGATCCCTGCTGCTGTGGGTGAAGCCTGGTGGGTCTGGAGCTGTTGCAGATCTGTTGGAAGCAGCAAGACCCAGAGCTGCAGGAGACAGCAGGGTTTGGGCACCCCAAATCACCTGCAGGCTGGAATTTGGGGTCTCCTCTCTCTCAGTGGCAGGGTCTGTCCAGGAGGAAATGAGGAGGTGGGAAGGAACATCCTGATGAATCTGTCCTGGGCCTGGGAGGATGAACAGCCACTGGCATCCTGGCCAAAAGCCCTGGGGAAATCACAACATCCATTGGTGAAATATCCTGCCCCTCCGCAGGTCAGGGATGGGCTGGCTGAGGCATCCACTGGAGGGTGCCCTGAGCATTCACCCGTTAAGGAACCACCGGCCCAGACTTGTGGTTGTGCTCCCGTTATCCTCTGCTTTCCTCCCTCTGCTTTGGCCCAAGGCCATCCCAGCGTTTCCCTCCCTGCTCCTGCAGAACCCAGTCCCACAGCGGATGCCATGTCACTTGAAAAGCTACTTAGTGCTCTTTATTATCTGGTCGTTATTTTTCCAGTGAAGCCTGAGATAAGCAAAGCATAAATTAAACCAGAACAGGAGCCACTTGGAGCAGGTAAAGCATGGAAAAGATTTTAATCAGTGATTCTGGGCAAGTAAAGCAAAAAGAGGGAAAGGGAGGGAGGAAAGGGGAGGGGGGAAAGAAACAAAGAAAGGGAAACAACAATCCCACTTGTTGTTTGTGGGATGAAGACAAATGTTTCCAAAGCCACATTTTCCACATGACACCCCGTAAAAGCTCTTGGTTTGATTATTAATCACAGGGCAGCCTCCATCCATCACTCCATCCCTCCCGAGCTGTTTGATGTGCCACCCTCCCCTCCCACAGCCCCCTGCGCTGGGCAGCTGTGACAGGGGAGAGCAAAACCCAGGAAGTTCTTCCAATAAAGAAAATGCCATCAAATAAATAGAGGAGGAAATAAATAAGAGACTAGCAGGGAAGCTGCTGCCGCGCCGGTCGGATCCCTCTGCCTCTTGAGACTTCTGGAGAGCTGCTGACACTGGGAGCGTCTTCTGAAATGGATGGACTTTGCCTCTTGCCTCATACATCTGTTTAATGACCTCTCCTCGCAGGCACTTGACATGTGATTTATGGGATATAAATTTTACCTCTTCGCTCGGGTGTCGCAATCCCCGCGTTCCGCAAGGTGAGAGCACCTCGCCCCGCCGGGATAGCCGGGCTGGCTCCCTCGGCTTCCTGCTCGCGGAACTTTCTTCCTCAGGCCCTTCCTTCCAAAACCAAAAGTAATAATAATAAAAAAGAAAACAACCCAAAAAACACCCCCCCCACCCCCTAACAGACCTCAGAAAAATGTGTTTTTTCCTCTCTGAAAGAAAACTGCTGCTGACACAGCGTTCAAGGCTGGCGGTGCTTTTCAGAAAAAGCAAACAGCAGCATCCCAGCTGATTTCCTGCAAAAAACAATAATAATAAATACATATATAAATAAATAACTCCTTAATTCTTTTACTGGCATCTGTAGCCTCTAATTCATAAATTCATCAGGACTTTCCCAGGATGTCAGTTTTGGCAAATGAGCCCTGAGTTGCTTCATGCTAATGGAGCGGTGGGCTGCCTGACCTCAGGAAATAGAGAGGCCAAACATGAAAAAACAGAGCCGGGTTCAAGGCTGGGGCTGTGAACCCCAGATTTGAGGGTGAGGTCGGCAAAGGGTCAGGGAAGCATTGTGTGCAGCGCGAGGGAGAAACGCTGGTTTCTATTTAAAGCCTTTCATGCCTCTGCCAGAGCCCTCTCGGCATTGTGTGCGGGAGCAGCCCGGCGATTGAGAAATGCGCCTTGGAGATCCTGACTGCAGGAATGGGGAAAGATTGGAAACAGCCACACTCCCGTGTTGCGAGCCAAACCCTCCCCTACCTTGGGAAGAAAGGGAGGGCGAGATCTGCCTGGCTCTTTTCAGCGGCTAACGCAGATGGATTTGCTTTGGCATTTAAGGGTGATGGATGTGCCAGGTACTATTCATTAGGAATGATTTGTTGGGGCCAGCGTAGCTCGCCTGCCCATTAGGACGCATTTACTTCGCAGGTTAGTAATGATGGGTGCGCTTAATAGTGCCTAAGTATCGGAGGGCACTAAAAAGCCCTGGAAGAGAACGATATCAATATTTACAGCTTCAATTTGTTGGGGGAGGAAACCAGTGCGTGTGCCTGGCAGGGGTGTCCGCCCCAGTCCCTGCTCCCAGTGGTGGGTACTGGCATGGAGAAGGCTGGAGCAAGGGGGAACAGCTCTGAATCCGGTTGTGCCTTGCCCCCAACACATCCGAGCGACGTGGCAGTGGCAGAATTTTTGGCTCCTTCTGGGGAAAACTGAGGCCCAATCCCAAATGTGGGTGCACAGACCTCAGGTGGGCCAGAGTCCTGTTGGCTTTGCCTCTCCACCAGCACCGTGGGCCATGGTCAGAGGAGGCAGGAGGTCATTGACGGAGGGATGAATATGGTCACTACATCCCAATTCCCTTCCCTTTCCCTCCCCCTGGCTCAGAGCAAGATCCCGTTAGCAGCCCTCAGCCCATGGGCAGCCATTCACTTAAGGCCCAATTTTTCACTAAAATTGCACATATGGCCATCAAGCATCACAAGGTCACGGGGCTGCATTGTCTCAGCTTAATACGATGCCATTAAAGCCGGACCATCACGTCTCTGATAGAGCAGGTTCAGCAGCGCAAGATCAAGCATTGGGCAAGACTGCAATTTCCTCCTGTCCTCCTGCTATGATCTTATCAAAGCCTGACTGATCTCCGTGTACCAAATCGCACCAGAGAGCATTAAATACCGTGAAAGGCTCTGTTTGCAGCAGCCCGTGGGGAGGGTGGGTCACAGCCCGGCTCCCTTTGTGTCACACCATCCCTCTCCTGCAAGAGAGGCAGGATGGGGTAGCTCGAGCATCCAGGCTGAGAAATCTGCGTGAGTTCATATTTTTACCATTGGTGTTGGGTTTTATTTTGAAGCCTGACCTCTAATCAAGCCCACATGGGTCTGAGTCCAGTTTTGCTGGTGCTGGCCTGGGTTACCCTTGGCGCTGTGGCCATTCCTGCTCTCTGCAACCTTCAGCAGCCCTTTCATTTGTCCCTCAAAAAAACAGACAAGAAAAATTCATTTCTTCCAGCTTTTATCTTCCCGTCTGAGCTACAAGTGCCTGCATGGAGTCCCTTTATTTTACCATGCAGAGTTTCTGGCCCAGCAGGGCCCTGCTCTCCGCGCTCGACGAGATGCCGGGAGGCTGGAGAACAATTTTGGAACAGAAGCAGGGGTAGGAAAAGGCAGACTGGGGGCTGTCTGGTGGCTTTATTAAGCCATGCAAAGAGGTGGCACTCACTGATTCCCTGGCACTGGCACGAGGTGTGTACGTGTGCCCAGCTGGGAGGTTTCGTGCTGAGATGAAAGCGTGTAAATAAAGGCAGGTTTGTGTGAGCAGCGGCCCTGCCAAGGAGGAAACATCTCGCCCAAGATCTCCACCAGAAGGGTTTGCAGTGCAAACAGAGGTGTTGTTTCATCTCAGAGGATGCCAAGCCCCGCTGAGGGGTGGGGAAGGAATGGGAAGGACCCCACAAAAGGGACACGGTGGCTTTGTCCAGCAGACACCGAGCACACACGGCCGTGCTGGGCCAGTGAGGGTGCACAGGGACCAGAGGGCGGCAGTGGGAAGGGGCTTCCTTGCAAAGCAGACTCACCCATTCCCCAAAAATGGATAGAGGTGCAAAAAACCAAGCTCCTCTGCCATGATTTGAGCCAGGACAGCTTAAAAGATAAAGAGCTAATTGAGCAATGGGGGCCACCTCCCCATAGCTATGTGTCAGCTCCTATTATACCCACTCTGGAACGTTCCCTGAGAATACACAGACCCTCTCTGGAGGTATTGATCATTTATTTTCCAGGCCCTGTGCTGCCCCTTCCCTTAGGCAGGCAGGGATGGAGGCTGAGGGTGGCTCCCCTCACAGACAGCCCCGTCAGCTGCAATTGTTTTCTAGTGAAAATAGATGTTCAGTATCGATCCCTCTCCCTCTGTGGAGTCCGGGGGCCTTCTCCTTAGTTACTCTAATAAAACACAACTAATTAAATTTGTGCCTTGCTTTTTCAATATTGCATTATCCTAATTACTAATTAAGGGAGACCACGTGTAAGGGGTAGGCATTATTCCCTGCAAAAGATCCCCCTTAATGGCCTAAATGACATCTCGGGGAAGGAGGAAATCTTTCAGCAAAGGCCAAGACTGAGGCTTGGGAAAGGATCCCTGGGGGCAACTTAACAAGAGGCTCTTTAACCCTTCGCTTGCTGCCCTGGAATTTGCTGAATCACGGGAAAACACCCGCTCAAAGCTGTCCTGCACAGGGCAGGCAGGGAAAAGGAAAAATTGGGGTGGGATTGAAAGGCATGGGGGTGTCTCTGCATGGAAAGCACGGCAGGGGAGAGTCGAGGAAGCGGCTTTTGCCCACTCCCACACGTCCTCCCACGCAGCCTGGCGTGGACGCTCCGGCCCGTCCGGGGACATACCAGAGCTGGGCCTTGGCAGGGAGGAACGAGGCCCTTCAAGCCTGTACTCGACATCCTGCTCTTGTCAGGGCTGTGCCAGAAGGGCTTTGTTCTGTTCCAAGAGGCAATTATACACGCAGGATCGCGGAGAGCCTTTTTGGGGGGCTGCTGGCAGCGGGGAAGTGTCACTGCTCCGTGCTTCAGCTTGTGCTGAGCAAGGGCCACCAGATTAAAGCCAGGCTCAAACCAGACTGCTGGCAGAGCTGGTGTCCACACAAAGGTCCTTGAATAAATCCCAAACTTCCTTTAACACTCCCCAGGGGCTGAAGCCTGTGCCGGGCTTGCTGACCCCTTCCTTGCTGGAGCACCCTCGGTTGGAGCTCACCAACATTTTCATTTCATTTTCTGTGTGAATTGCGGCTGTTCTGGCTCTCTAAGTCCCCAGGTAATTTCTCACATGGCTCTTTTTAGACACCTACTTTTCCCCCCTTAAATATGTGGCTTGGAAGTGTGAGCTGAGATTTATGCTGGAAGGAATTGGGGAAGACTAGCAAGTAGGTATTTATTGGAGGAAAAAAAATAATACTTTGGGCATTGTAGAGAATTCTACAATGCTGAGACTTAGGAAAAGCAGCTCTGCCACAAATTTTGGCATTTTCTGGAGCTTCCCAGGGCAGTAATGACCCTTCACCTTTGGATGAAGCTTTCAGGTCTCCACTTAGGAGGAGTCACCAGCATTTGACATCTGGGGAAACCAAAACATCAAAACAGGGACTGTTACAGGTCCAGCACCTTCCAAGCCCTCCCTGTTTCCCTTTCCATGGTGGTTTGTGTGTTGCTTTATGTAGCTCTGCTACAGACAGAAATTGGCCAAGGAATCATTAATGGAAACTTTGGAAGACTCCAAACAATATCAATGTCTACGATTTGGCATCTGTTGGTTTCCATTCTGCCCACAAGTTAAACTGATCATGGCTCTGTTTTGGCTTATTTTATCTCTCCCTTCCTCGGAGTGATTGAAATCTTAATAATCAAGGATAATACCGACGCCAAAGTTTTAAGCAATAAACATATAAACAGAGTGAAGAGAAGCAGAATGCTCACGTCTCTCAACAGTGCAAATGGTTCCTTTTTATTTTGCTGTAGCAGATGTTAAGTTTCCAATAATAAAATAAAATAAAAAATCTAAGGGAGACATTTAGCAAAGTATAGCTTTACACTCCAGAGTTATCACTCCAATTTCAACTGGGACCATAAAGTTTTATGAGCTATTAAATTGCCCTAAACCTCCTTTAACACACCAGCTCTAATGTCGGAGATTAACCATTTAGAAAAAGGAGGTTACCTTAGCTGAGATCGGGCCATTTTGCTGCACTCTGATTCAGTCAATAACACTTTGCCGTGGCAGAGCCATTTGCTGGCGGTGTGGTTGGTAATTAGCCCGCATGCCCTGCAGGTAATGCAGCTGCAGGAGCCCCCATCCCTCCCACAGCGCCAGGAGCATCCACAGGAGCGGGGCTGGATGCTCGGGAGAGCAGAGGGAACAGCTCAGCTCCTTGCCTGGCTGCAGGTTTGCTTCCCCCCCAGCCATTCAACAGGGATGCTCAGGGTCTCTTCTGCCTCCATTTCACAGAATTCCAGACTGGTTGGGGTTGGAGAGAGTTTAAAGCTCATCCAGTCCCACTCCTGCCATGGACAGGGACACTTCCACTGGCCCAGGGTGCTTTGTCCAGCCTGGCCTTGGACAATTCCAGGGATCCAGGGGCAGCCACAGCTGCTCTGGGCACCCTGTGCCAGGGCCTGCCCACCCTCACAGGGAATTTCTTCCCAATATCCCATCTAACCCTGCCCTCCTTGTCAAAATCTCTCTTCCTGTACTGGAAGCTGCTTGATGAAGCCTTCTCTTCTCCAGGCTGAACAATCTCTTTTGTTTGGGTGACAAATCCATCTGAACATGGCCTTTGACTGTGTTTTATCACCTTGCAGAAGAGAACCTTTGATCCTGGCTTGAACGCCCTGGGTGCTGGAGTGAAACTAGCTGAAAAGGTTAAGTGCCAGTTCCACTGACACTGGCAGAGCTCTCTCCAGAGAGGGGACTTAAAACCACTCCAGCCACATCCACAGAGTGTCACAGCACCTTCCAGAAGGCCAGGGTTGTTTGACTGATTTTTAAATAGGCACAAACCCAGGAGCAGGGATGGCCTGGATCCATGGGATGATCCTCAGCCTGTCAAAGGGCACCTGTGGGGCTTTGCCACCTGCAATCTGCCAAATCACCACCCTTCTCCCCCTGCTGAACTGGCCTCTGAGCACCAGACCTCGGGCCAGGTCATCATTTTGCCTGTAAGGTAGTCCAGCTGCCTGGCCACATCTGGAAACATCTGTCTGGAGAGACCTGGGCCTGTCTCACGCTGATGACTTGCAGGGATCTGGCGTTTCTCCTAAAATTTCTGCTCTAGCTCCTCTTCTGCCATAAGCTCTGGAAAGTCTCTCCTGCTTGGCTGGCTTGGAGCCCTGCTGAGGGCTGGGGTGCAGGGGAGGGCCCTGACATTAGAGCAGAGAACCACAGAAATCACAGAACGCTTTGGGTTGGAAGGGGCCTTAAAGAGCATCAAGTTCCCACACATTTCCACCTTTCCCTGAGTTTTTTGGGACCATATCGGAAGTCACCAGCAGGAGAGGTGGGAGCTGCTCCCCAGGAATGAACAGTGACCACAGAGCCAGGCTGGACCCTCATGGCTTGGGGTTAATGAGCACAGAGCCAGGGGACGGAGAGGCGCTGGGAGAGGGCGGCTCCTTCCCGGGAGGAGTTTGGAAAGAAAGGGTAACCCCTGCTCTATTTTTGAAAGAAATGTCTCAGAGGCCTTCTCCTGCATCCTGCAAAGGCCACTGCCAGGGAGCTGCAGCAGCAGAGAGGGGGGGGCTTGGCAGCCCACAGGGGTGGGAAATGCCTCCTCCCAAAATTCCCATTTCCCCTGAGATAAGATCTGCAAGGACTGGGGTTTTTTTTCCCCCTGAATTTTTTGAAGGCATTTCCTCTTTGGAGCCTTTATGGATGGTTTCCCCTGGCTGAGGGCTGGGCAGTCACCTCCCCAAGCTGGGCAGGGTGGCTTCCTCACACCCACACTGCCCTGCAGAATCTTGGGGAGATGCTTCAAAGCCTCTGGTACCTGTGAGAGGAGCGAGCCAGACCCCACCATCAGTCTCCTACATTACAGCACAGCCCACATTCCAGGTGGGGCTCCTCTGGAGAGCCTTTGCTTTCTTCCCAACCATCTGCTGTGGTTAAAATCCCACCTGGGACTCAAATTCGTGTACAAGTTGGTGCAACAACCCAGCGTGTTTTGGGGAGCAGGATGGAGGTCATCCAACTTTGATCCTTCCTGGCACTTTGAGGACATGGTTCACCTGGTCTGTGCACACTGCAGCCTTTTTCTTCTTGATTAAAAAGATACATTTTGCTGTCTGAGGTGCCTCAGACATCAGCAGAAACTGCATTAAGAACAGCAGAGTTTTCCCTTTGAGTTCTCTTTAACTGCATTATAGGGCCATGAAGTTAAACATTACATGGGTACATAAATAGGGTTGGACACGATAATCCTTAAGGTCTTGTCCAACCTAAATGATTCTGTGATTCAATCCAGCAAGCCCTAGGCTTCAGAAAGGCTCTGACTAAGCCAATCTTCAGTGGTACAGATGTGTCCCATGTCCTGTGTGACAGAAAAACAAGGTTTAACTGATGTAAGCTTGAACAATAATAGGGCAGTCCATCTAAAATTAGCAGGAGGTTGAAACTCTCAAGCCATCCCTTCTTCTGCAACTGGGGAAGAAATCCCTCAGCTGCAGCACCCTGCTTTGCCGTGGATATTTCAGTTGAGCAACTTTGGAGGCTGAGTCAGAGAGATTTCCTAACGCTGCACTCCCCAGATAGCAAACACCAGCTCTGGGAGACAGAAAAACACTGTTCTCACTCATCCCAACTGGAGCTGGCCAGCCTGGAGCCACATGGAGATCCAGTGGCTCCCTCCCCCAGCACTGCGAGTTTCTCTCTGCAATTTTAATTACCCTCAACTATCACTGGGATGGTATCACCCTAAAAATGCTGCCCATCCTAACAGTGCTTGAGCTCTTGGTTTTCTTCTCCCAAAGTCTCCTCTCTTGGCTTGAAGCAGCTCTGGTAGAGCAGCCCCATTCTTTACTGGTCCCTACAAGAGCATCTTCCTGGGAAGCAATTCCCAGCTGGAGCAGGGAATGGTCTCATGTGGCAGCCAAAATGTCCCAGCTTGGTCTGCTGGGTTGTCCTCACATGTGTGTTGTCCTCACCCTTGGCCAGAGGGAGTAGCAGACCCAACACCCTTCGTTATGAAACCCTCATGGTTAAATTAATGAAAGGAAATGCAAGGCCCTGTCCAAACCAGAGGCTGGGCAGCATTTCCAGCCCATTCTTCTGCCTCCTGCAGCTCCTCTGCTCTCTTCCTGCTGTATGTAGATGGAGAATGCAAATAGCATGGTGAGAGATGTGACCTTTTGGCTGAATGTCACCAAGTCCTGCAGCACTGGGAGTGTTTGCACTCAGCCGTTAGCTTTAGGCTCTCCAGTTATTTGTACAGATCCCCGTGAAACTCGATGGGATGACTCAAAGATGGCTTTGACCTTGGTTGTGCTGGTGGTTTGATGGGCTGCAGTCCTTAAACGTTGTCTTTCTGAGAGCAGTGCTGGCCTTTCAATTTAGCAACACCCAACATGGACCTGGGTCTGGCACTGCCCTGAAAATGCCATGGTTCAAGGGTTGGGAAAACCAGCCACGGGCTGGAATGGAGTCATCCAAACTCCTGATGTGATGTTTGGTGTTGGAAACCTGAAATCTAAGGGATTGAGCTTGAAATTCTGGAGGGGTGTTTTAATTAATTGTGGAATTATAGAATGGCTTGGGTTGAGAGGGACCTCAAAGTTTATCCAGTTCCACCTTCCACTATCCCAGGTCACTCCAAGCCCCATCCAACCTGACCTTGGACACTTCCAGGGATCCAGGGGCAGCCTCAGCAAATCTGGGCACGCTGTGCCAGGGCCTTTCCACCCTCACAGAGGAGAATTTCTCCCCAGTAACCCATCTAACCCTACTCTCTTTCCATTCAAAGGCTTTCTATTCCATTTTAAAGCCATTAATTGATGAACCAACTCCGAAGGCACCCCACAGCATCCCTCTGAGTGTGTGAGGAACCAGGAATGACCACACCACACTGCCAGAATTCCTCCAGAGTGACAAACCTTAGAAACCAAGCCCAAAATGCAACTTTGATGGTGCTGCAGAAAACCTTGTCCACCCTGTCCATACCTGCAGGAACCTCAGTGCTCCCTCAGCCCTCACCTCCCAGGCTGAGCTAATCACCAACTTTTCTCCTGTACGGATTTCACGCTGTTTGAGGGAAAATCTGCTCTCTGGAGCTCCCTCTCACCAAGCTGCCTCGCTCCGATTCCAATGTGTGGCTTTTCTGCTCCTCTGCTCTGGCTGGAGCTCTGCTGAGTCTCATCCCAGCAGAGGCTGGCATCGCTCGCTGCCTCCAGACAATGCTCGAATCCGTCTCTGCCGTTCTGGAAGCAGTCGGACGAGCCACGAGCACAGAGAGACTCCCAGCCCTGGGAGGGGGTCTGGGATGAGCTTTGGAACACCAGGGATGGAGCAGGGAGGGATCTGAGCGGGGTTCCAGCAGCTCAGCCATCCCGGGGCTCTGTGTCCATCCTGTCAGACTCCAGCCTGCCACCGTCACTTTGACATCCAAACCCTTTCCTCCTCCTTTTCATCCCTTATTTCACATGCCACAGCCATCCTGTCGCCTGCCTCTCAGCGATGTTTCTCAGAGAAATTAGGGCAACTGCTGCACTGGGTTTTTATTAGTATTGCCAAACTCTTTCAGCATTTTTAGAAAGGGCTTGAAGAGGAGCCAAGTCATTTCTCCTTCTTCTGTTTCTTTTCCTCCACCTCCTCCCTCACCACCACCACTCCCC
>VYXF01003813.1:125580-160541 GCA_013397295.1 Polioptila caerulea | reverse complement strand
ACCCCCCCCCCCCTTCTCTGTCTGCGGATGCTTTGGGATGAATTAATTCAGACGTGCGGTTTTGAATGCTTTTGGCTCCTGGTTATCGAGCCATTCAGCAGTTCTGGGAGCCTCCCCCATCGGCTGTTATTGAACCAGACAGAGAGGGGCGGAGGAGATGGCAGCGGCCTGATTTGTTGGCTTGTTAGTTCTGCTCCTGCGAGCCGTCCATCGGCTCAGGTTTCCCCATCCCCATCCCGGCTGACAGGGACAGGCGGCGGCCAAAACGCTCCTCCCGCAGGCAGACCCTGCCCGGGATGGCTGCCGGTGTCCCCTGGGAGCAGCCTGGTCTAGAGGAAGGTGTCCCACGCCGGGAGGGTTGGGATGAGATGGTCTTTAAGGTCCCATCCAGCCCAAAGCGTGCTGTGATCTCGGTGGAAACAAAAATGGGTCGTTGGTCCCTGTTTTCCCTTCGCCTGCCCCACGCCCCTGTCCCCAAGCCAGGCTGTCACCCCAGCTCTGCTCTGGCACCACTGCCAAGTGTCCCAGCAAGGTGTGTTTAGGCCCTAGGGGAGGCAGAGCTAACTCAGCACCACACGTGGAGAACACCTTCTGTCTGATCCTCCCTTGCATCCCGGGCTGGATTTGATTTCTCCTCCTTGGAGAAGGGGATGTGCCCCAAAACCCTGGTCCGAGGGCAGCCCTGCTGCTCCCCCAGCCCCGCGGTGGCCCCTGGGCCCAGCTCACCTCTGCTAAAGGATAGATGAGCTCTTGAGCCTCCCAAATACAGAAGGAAGCAGAAATAACCACTAAATCCTTCTGAAAAGCACTTCCTACCTGTGCTGCTCTGAGAGGGTAGCACTGAGACTCTTTAATCATAGGAAAGATGGTTAGAATTCATTATTTTCTCAGCTTTCTAGTAAAATTTTAAAAACCCACCTGAAAATCTCATTATTCCCTGTCAAGGCTTTCTTTGAGTATTCATCTGCTCTGATTTCATACTGGGCTAATACCTAAGAAAAATATTATCTCTCTGCTTGGCTTGCTGCCAGCCCAGCCGTGTTTGTGTTTCAGTGGTGGACAAACCCACTCCAGTTTATTTATGTAGCTGGTAAAGCCACCCCTCCAGCACTCCCCTTGCTCTGAACTCGAGGCCCAAGTACAGTAGGGCCCGCTGGAAATCCCAGATGGCTCTAAAGCATCCCCATGTGCAAGCCATGGCTCTGCACCAGGCAGAGTTCTCTTCCTGGAGCTCTGCTCAGACATCTGTGCTTTAAACAGCAGGGGAAAAGTGCAAAACCCTGATTTATGCCATTCTTGGGGTGGTACTGGGAATTGGAAGGAAGTCTTTGGGTGCAGAAATTCCTGTTTCTCATCTGTTTTATCAGTTTTACTCAGGAGGTATCAGATTGAAATGCCAGAGGTGCAAAGAGACATTTGGAGGGGCTGCAGTGGGCTTTGGAGCATTTGTTTTTTGGAGAATCAGAGAACAGTTTGGATGGGAAGGGACCTCAAGGCTCATCTCATTTCCACTATCCCAGGGTGTTCCAAGCCCCGTCCAGCCTGGTCTTGGACATGTCCAGAGATCCAGGGGCAACCACAGCTTCTCTGGGCACCCTGTGCCAGGGCTTCCCCACCCTCACAGGGAAGAATTCCCTCCCAATATCCCATCCATCCCTGCCCTCTGGCCGTTTGAAGCCATTCCCTGCATCCTGTCACTCCAGGCTCTTGTCCAAAGTCCCTCTTCACCTCTCTTGGAGCCCCTTTAAGCACTGGAAGATGATCTAAAATCTCCCCAGGGCCCTCTCTTCTCCAGGCTGTTTTAGCAATTTAAGCTCAGATGCAGAGAGGTTTTGAAGACCTAACTCCCACTGTTATAATTAAAAATCTGCTGAGGTTTGCCACCACAGCCCTACTGGGAAGAGTCTGGGGCTGGTGCTGGGCTGGGAGCTGACCACACCAAGAAACTCTGCGAAGGGTTTTTTCAGCTGATCTCTTTGTGAAAGGGTTAACATCCCTAAAAATGAAGACTTTTGGCCTCTGTCTACACTGGTTGGACTCGATGATCTTAGAGATCTTTTCCACCTGTATGGACTCCATGGTTCTGAGGCACGCCCAGTGTGGGTGTGAGCACTTGTCCCCATCACTGTCCCCAAAGCACACGGGCAGTGTTCACACTGTACCTGCAGCTGGAATCACTCCAGGCCGTGGGTAAGAGACCAGCATTGCTCAATTTGGGGCTTTTTTTTTTGGCCAAGGTTGCTGCCTGGGCTGTCCACAGCTGAGCTGAGACTGGCACTGCCAGGGCTGTTCCTCGCAGAGCTCTGGCTGCTGTCCCAGGAGAAGGTACAGCCAGATGAGAAAGTTAACACGAGGTAACCCAGGCTGTGAATTTACAGCACAGCAGCTGCTCCCTGCCCGTGGCTTGAGCACACATTTACCCCATGGAGGATGCCAAGAGATCCCTGATCCATCCTGTGGGGATGGGAATGAGCTGCCCTGCAGGAAGGAGCAGGGACACAGTCACTGCTGAGTGAATCTCCCAACCCCACACCACAGGGAGGGCTGGCACAGGGAATTATCGGTGAATGCTGCTCAGAGAGCTTTGCTGGCAAATTCCCTCGGCTGTCAGGCCTGCAGTAGCTGGGCTGGAGGATGCTTTAATGCACTCATGTCGCACAGAGCACTTGATGCCTCTTCTCCGTTTGAGAGGGGAAGAATAGAGAGGAATGTGGGAGGGCAGCAGAGAGTGGTGCTGCCTCATTGAGTGTCTGAGGTGGGCAGCGAGGCACTCTTTGAGCAGCCTTCCTCTAGCTAGGCTCCTCTTTTGCAATTCCAGTATCTTGTTTGTCAGAAATTTATATGGACAGAGTCTTTCAAAACACTTTAGGCTTGTTTACAACATCGAGCAAGAACATTTTGTCTCATGTCCTTTCCATTCTTAAAGACGATCCTCTCGTCTGTCCATCCCCCCGCTCCCCTGTGCCACTCCAGAAGCTGCTCCCTCGCTCTCTGCAAACCTGATGGGCTGCAAAAGAACCTGCAGAACTACTGGATGGGATGCTCTTTCCTGTCTGATTGTTAATCAGGATTTCCTATCAGGAGCAAAGCACCTTTTCCATGGCACAAACCTCCCTGTGCCAGGTGCACTCACTCTCCTGTGCTGCTGTTGCACATGGAGTTGGTTGTGAGGTGCTGGGAGCCAACGGGACACAAACTGCAATGAGAAATGGGCATTTTTGGGAGCTGCTCCAGCATCCAATGGCTTCATCTGAGCTGGAAGTACAGGACACCTCCTACCACGCTGGCTCTGCTGTTTTCTCTTCAGGCACTGAGCCCAAAGGAGCAAGTTCATCCCTCTCCTCTCCATCCCTCCTGATTTCTGCAGCTTTTTGCAATGTGTGGCTCATCTGGATGCCATGGTTGTCCCTTTTTCCTTGCACATCGTCCTAAGAGCATTGGGAAGACAATTCTTTTGTGGAGCCCATCCCACTAGCAATGACCAGTTTCAAACCTTTTAAAAGTCTCCTTCAGCCTTGCAGGCAGAGGTTTTTGAAATGCTTCAGGGAAATGAAGTAAAAGTCTAGGACTCTCCAGGCAGACAAATCCCCTCTGCAAAAGCAGCTGCTCCTGGGGCTGGCAAGGCGAGTGCTGGCCAAACCTGGCAGCCCTGCCCCAGCCAGCTTTAATGGAGCCAGTTTTGGGGGAGAGCAGGGAACAGCTCGATCCTGGGAGCAGAGAGACCATTGGATTGTCTGGCAAGCCCTGTGCAGGGTATGCCCAGCCTGCACTGCCCTGCTCCCTCTGCCTGTGCCCTGTTCCAGTCAGGATAAAGCCTGGACACGTTTGACTACCCAAGCCACAATAATCCCCTCTTTCTGCACTTACCTAAGGAGGCCAGAGTGCCCAATTATTTTAGAGTCTGCTGTTTAACGTGCTCTCAGCCTTGATTAAGACTTTTCATCTTCCAGGCAGAGATCAAAGTGAAACCTTGAGTTTTGCAGTGCTGCACCATGGGCTGGGGCTGCTCTTGCTGCTTCCTTGTGATTATCGAGTTATGGGGATGGCAGAGCAGCAGGGAGGGAGTGCTGTGTCCCAGTGGGCAGAGGAGCAGGACTAAGGACATTTCACCAGCCTCCAGCCTCCTTTTTTTCTATCCTTCCCACCTCCTTCCTTCCTATCCTGCTCTGAGAGGTTGCCCAGATGGACGAGCAGGCCCACTAATCCTGTTAACATTGAGCAGCATTTCCAGGAGGGGATACATTTATTGAGCTCAGGAATAAAGCACTGAACAGGGCTTTGGCTTTCTAATCCCAGCCTTTGGCATGGCTTTTAGCCACTCGGTGCAATCAGGAGCCTCATACTAAAATCAGTAAGCCAGTGGAGGTCTTGGCAAGGTGAAGTTCTGGCCTTGGCCTGGTTTTCCCCATCCATGAATGTCCCTGGCCATTAGGAGAGCAATCACTGCAGCATTCTCCCAAATATACCCCTTTCCTACCTCCTTGCAGAGATGGACTCACCTGGAGGGACAGCTAAGAACCATTCCCCAGACTATTTACAGCCGTGTCCCCACGAATTTCTCTGCAGGGCTCATCAACCATAACGCTGCTGGGAGACTCATTTAAATACAACGGGAGGGGGAAAACGGGGTGTGAGGCTCCAGGAGGCTCCCCCACACACGGCATCTGGCTGATGAGAGAGCGTGTCAGGAGCTGCCTGCGTGCTGGATGCTCCCTGCCACGATAACTGTTCGGAGTGGATGAGCTCTCTGTCAACAACTTAATAATCCTCGTCTGCCGCGCCGCCGTGTCAGCCAACACTCCTGAAATGAAGGGCTGATAACGAGGGGGCTGGAGCGGGGAAAACGGGCTGTTTTGTCAGCACAACGCTCTTGTCATCAAAAAGACTCTGCTGAAGCTCGCTGGCTCCTTCAGAGCTCGCCCAGGATCACTCGCCAGCCCCGCAGCCCCGTTGGTCCCACGGCCTTTCTGCACGGAGAGCAGGAGTGACAGGAACCCCTGCAGCAAGCAGATGAGGATGAGCCTCCTCCAAACTCAAGGAAATTGCCTGGCTTTCACCCAGAAGCTTTTCTATCTCTTCCCCACGTCTCTGTTTTTTTTTTTTTTTTTTTTAACTATTGCTCTTGCGTGTGTACAACTTCAAATTATCCCTTGTGAGCTCGGTCCAGGCAGGAATTCTGCTGCAATGAGGAGTCCTGCAGCTGAGTGGAGAAGCCTCCTCTTTTGTCCTCAGAATCAGTGGAGTAGCAGCAGTGAGGATCCAGGATGTGGTGCATGGCCCCCAGACCAGCCCAGCTCTGCCTCTGGATGGGCTGATGCCAACCTGGATGCCCCTGGAGAGGGAAGGTTGGAGGAGGCTGCTGCCCTTCAGTCCTTCTTCACCCTGGGCTTGTCCACCATGGATCATGATGGTCCCATCACCCAGCTCACGTGCCAGGGCAGGCTGAGGTGACCAAGCCCAAACGCGGGTGTGGGGCCTGGCAGGACACCAGCCCACCCTCATTGCACAACAGGAGCCATCCCAGGGGACCCTTCTGGGGAGGAAGAACGCATTAAATGCTTGGGGAGCAAATTCCTCTGGCTGCTCGGGGCCGGGACTCAGCACTCTGGAATTCCAGAGCGATAACATGGCACGAGAATGTTTAAAGAGGCTGCGGATGCAAACAACAACCCCAGGGCCCATCTCAGGCTGCAGCACAAAACTCACAGCTTCGAGCTGCTGCTGCAACCGGGAGTGGAGGGACTGACTCCAGGGGCTTATCCCCTTGGCTGGAATGAGCTGCTCCCCATCCCACGGTGCTCCCTGTGCTTTGCAGGAGATGAGGATCCGGCCCACTGTGTGCAAAATTAGTCCCTCGTTAGTGGTGCCTGCAATCCCTCACTGCAGGGGGAAATGGGAGCAGATGCCAAATTGCCACCTGGAGCAAATTTTTTTTTTTGCAATTGAATTACAATTGGCTGGAGACAGGAGCTTTCCCTTCATATTAGCTGGGTATGGAAGCACTGGGAGGCTGCTGCTGCTGCACTGATCCCAAACCCTTGTCCAGCACAATTCCCTGTACAGAGCATCTCCTTCAAACCTCATCATCCTCCAGCTGCAGGAACCACTCTTGCCTTTCATGTCATCATAGAATGCAAATAAATATGTAATTGAAACATCCCTTAAAATAAAATGCAATTTAAAGCTCTTATCTTAAATGTAGGAAAACACTCCAGATTTAACTTGGATTTTTTTTTCCCCCCACTATTGCAAAGGAATTCGGAATATTTTCCCAACTCATATTTTAACATTTTGAGACCTCGAAGAATTTTCCCTGGAGTACATGAAAATGTTCAAAGTGGCATCAACATGGCCTTCCAGGGAATTCCAGCCCCTCTGGCATGGATTCATAATAAATAATAAAATTATTTGGGCTGGAAGGGACCTAAAAGATCATCTTATTCTAACCCCCACGGACCTCCTGATCATGAGCCTTGCCCTGGGTCTCTTGCAGCTTTGTTCAAGCAGTGGTGCAGTTTGGGTCAGAGCTAATTAGCTGAAAACCAGCCTGATTGTGTCTGTATGTGATGCAATCCCATTTCTGACTGCAGAGAGATACATTCTGTCACTTTTCGCTGGGAAGTTTTTGAGGTGTTTAAGACAGAAAACATTTGTGGGCAGATTTTGAAATGTACGCCCACAAAACCCAAACTCTGTGAAACTTTCTATTTGTGGGGAACACACTGATGTTAATTCTTTTTTGCTTGTGTAAATTCTTGGTTTTATGGAGAACAGTCCTGGGATATTGATTTGAAACAGGATTTACATATATATATATATATTTAGATGACTTTACAGCTCACAAGTCGTTGGGTACATTGCCCATAAATCCATATCCACTCGTGCACTCAGAACATTCTGCTGGAGCAGTGTGGAAAACCAAAATCACTTTTGCCTGGCTCAGAAAGAGGAGCTCTAAGAGCTGCCAACATCTGCTTTCATCTTGCTGCTTCTTCTGGAAGTTCTGAGAAGAGTGGGGAAAAGGCTGGGAGGTTGAGGGTGTGATGTGGGAGCAATCACAGCCATGGACCCCGTGAAAAAACATGATCATCTCTCAGAGTAATTCAAGTTTATCCTCAGTGAGACTGAATCATCCTCCCAGGGCAATCCCCATGGTCACCCCGTGGATCAGGGCTGTCAGACCAGGGCCAGGGGCAGGCAGCGACAAGAAATGGCACCAGCAGGATTTTAGAAATTCCTGCCCCATTTCCGAGGACAAATGGGTGAGGGATGGCAGCAATAAGAGGCAAAACAATCCCAATTTCCTGATTCTGATTCCTAATCTGGCTCCTAACCATGGGCATGCTCTGGCTCTGTGTCACAGCTGGGTTTCTCAGCATGGTGGTTTCTGCACTGGGTCCATGCCCTGCTTTCTTCCCTTCTGTCTACCCCTCACAATGTCTTGCCTGGCTGATTTAAATGCTGGTTTAAATGCTGGCAGTTGGCAGCATTTTCCCTTGGAGCCAAAAAACAAAGCGTCTGCTCTCCCCAGCCAGCCTGGGAAGGTTGGCTTTGCTGGTCCAAAAACAAATATTTCTGGCAGAGCAAGCTCCCTGCAAGTTTGGAGTTGATCTCACTCGATTCCTCAGTGCTAAGGAAATGCAAAGGGATTTGCAGTGAATTCTCCACAGCCTCATTTTTAGGTGAGGATTGTTTGAGCAGAAGAGAACTCGAGTTCTCAAAAGCTCTGCAAAATCACGAGGAGCTTCTGATGTCACAGTGGGATCAGGAGCTGTTCCATCATTGTCAGGGATGAGCCACTGACAAAAAGGGGTGGCACTGTTGGGCACTGTCCCTGTTTACATGGCTTCAATATTTGTGGAAGTATGGAGTCATTCATTTCCTGAATGGCTCCCTTTAATGGAAAACATGATGCTTTGGAAAGACAAGCTGGGCATAAAACTCTCCCAGTCTTTATTCAGGTGTAGTAACCTCATCTTCACATCTCATTTTTGGAAAAGGTGCAGGGATTCAGGCATATCCTGGGAATTGAAAGCTTCACTCATTTAGGCTCCACTGGAAAACCTGATTTAACCCCACACCTCACTCCAGACATGTCCTTTGGCCTCACAGGAGCCAGTGTGACTTCTGGACATTGCTTAAAATTTAACTGATTGTTGCATGTGTGGCCAAATCAAAATCCAAACATTCAGCTGCAGTTTTTGGGCCAAGCAGAGCCCAAGCCCTGCTTTCAACAACATCTGCCTTTGCACCAGCACTGGGCACTTTGTAGAACTCCAAGCACTTTGCAAAAACTGAAGCATTGATGTGGGCTTCTCGTGGGTGGGAAAAATGAGCAAAAGGTCACCTGGGATAGTTTTGGCAGGAATGAGGCAGAAAAGAAGATTGGGCAGGTTACAGAGTGCAGCTGGATCTTGGCATTGCTGGGGTGGGGGTCTCGTATCCCAATACCTCTTAGGCCTTCATGGCCATTTACAACCTCTGCATTTTGGGTTGTAGGTGTGAACATTGAATTGAGGAGGCCACAAAACTCTTGGGAAGCAGTGGTGGGTCTGATGCCGAGCAGAAGCTGATCCCATTTCTGGGCTGGCAGTGGGTTATTAAAAGCAAGCAGAATCCAAATCCACTGGTTTAGTCCTGAGGTCATGCCAGTCTCAGGTACAGCAGGTGGGAAGGGGGCTTGGGAATGTGTTTCACAGGTGTGGGTGGTTGAAGGACGAAAATTTGGGAACTGATGCCAAAACAGGGGGGCATATTGTGGAAATTGTCTGCTCTGGATTCCCATGAGGAGATGCCACGCTTTGGAGCGTGTTCCTGCAGGCTGGCACTGACCTGAGCCAGCCTTGGATGTGGCTGTGCTTGTGTTCCTGCCCTGTGCAAGCAGGTGGAGGTGGAAATCTCCAGCACAGCAGGAGATGGAGGTGGCAGGGCCGAGAAGTGCCTCAACACAGACGTCTGTGTGAGTGTGGGTGACACAATCTCGCACCAAACTGTCCTGCAAAGGCACAGAAAACAGGAATAGAAACCCATCCCGTGACTCAGGACGTGTCTGTGGGCTAAAGCTGCAGAGCTGCAGTGCCTGGGCTCAGTCTCTGAGTCTGTGTTGCTGCATTTAGAGGAGAAAAAGCCTTTGACAGCAGCAGGTGGGAGATGTTTCTCCATTCACCACCGTTTGTTGTGATGCTCCTGTACAGTCTCCCCATGGGATCTCTGTCTTGGTATTACGGCCATAAACATAATGTAGAATAACACTAATGAGGGCTTTCATGGCGTATCCATGGCTGTCCAAATCCGTGTGCCAGATCTCCTCATTTCCTCAAGGGTCCTGAGGCATTCTGTGCTCATCTTCAGCCTCTGTTCTCTCTGCAGTCTCTGGACGTTTCAGTTATAATTACAGCACTGCTTAAAAGGCCTTCTGGCCTCCTCAGTTATGAATAAACCTGACCCTCTGGGAAGACTAAGTCCAGGATTTCAGAAGAAGGTCTTGAGGACAAGAGCTTGGAAAAAAGAATAAAACCTCTCTGTCCCATGGGAAATGCTGAAGCAGGGCAATCTCAAGCCAGGATGAAATTCAGAGTCCTGGGAATTCTTTCCCTGAAGGGAAAATTCAACATTTCCTTTGCTTCAGTCTGATCAAAACGTCTTGTTTTGACACGGCACAACAGCCTGGGACCACGACAGTCAGATCAATATGCTTCCAAGCCATCTAAGAGAGTGTGATCTTTTCCAGCTCCAAATTAAGCAGGAGTTAGTCCTTCCCCACATCTTGTTTCCATAGGGAGCTGCCCGGCCGTGCAGGATTTTTGATCAGCAGTTCCATCTCCGGCAGCATCCCCAGGAGCCCTCCCTGAACGGTTCTCACCCCGTTACCTGTGTCCTCACGGGTCAGCCTGTCCTCACATCCAAATCACAGGCAGCTGGGGATTCTCTGACCCTCAGATCCCCTGGTAATTGCTCCTGGGAGGATTTTGGTCTTTGTGAAGCAAACCTGTTCTGCTTCCCCAGCCCCGTCACAAAGAGCCATTGTGGGCGCTGCCCATCCCGCGCCTCATGCTCCCGGCTCTCATCAGCCTCGGGAGAGGCACCTCTTGCCCACTTAGCCAGGAGATAAAGGCTGATTTGTGTGGGGTGGGAGGGCAGCATCGCCTGTGCCCTTGCCAGGTTTCGTGGTACCGCTCCTGGCTGGGCAGGGAAGTTTCCAGAGCTGCCTGGGATGGAGAGGCTGCAGAGTGGGGAACCCTGCTCTGCTCTCCCCAAAGCTGCTGCCTTCCCAGGGGGATCAGGGTGAGGTGCCACAGCAGGGACTGTGCACTCAGGGCTGAGGCCAACCCCCCAGGGCCTCAGGTGGATCCAGAGGAAAACATTCCTCCTCCCTGCCTTGCCTCACCTGGGCATGAAAAGCAAGGACCCCTCCCCTCCCTCGCTCCCTGCTCTGTTTGTGTTTTGGATTTTTTGTCTCCCCCAGCCCCCCTTGGCTGTTTTCCCCGTACTGTGATGCTGTGAGTGGGTTCACAATGATCCCCTCCAGCTGGGCAAGCCCCAGCAGCTCCAAATTCCTGATTTGTCTGGGAGCTTTGGCTGTGGGATGGGTATGGGCATCACTGAGCCAAAAAATGCAGTGTGGGCTGTTCCCTTTCTTATCAGTCCTGGGTTCAGCAGGGATCAACACCTCAGTCTGAATACAACACGGAAATCCAAGCTGGTGTATGGCTGCAAAGAGCTTTTCTGCATCCTCTCCAGAGGGCCTTTTGGTGCCTGTACCTGCCTAGTGTGAGCCTCCCACCTGTTAAATTGGCCAGTCACACCAGTTCCTCTGCCCCTTTGGGACTGAGGGGAACCAAATATGGGATCCAGGTTCGTTTTCTGTCTTCTCTGCCCTTCTCCTTCCACCAGAGGAGGAAGGTTGTGCATAGTGGGTACCAAAACTCGTTGAGATGTCTGACAACCCAGCAGCCCCTGATATCTCAGGGGACGGGATGGTCAGGGTGAATCTGTCACTGGGGGCACAGGATTTGCGTGCCAGGGGACAGCAGATTTCATCCCTGGCATCTCAGCTGCCTCCTCCAGTTCCTGCCATCAGCTGGGGGCAGTGGGAAGGAAGGAAAACCATGAAAGCTCAAGCCCAGGCACTCACGCATCACTGAACAAGTCACATCTGGCTGATGGGGACAGCGGGGGCCCAGCCTCTCCTGGGTGACACGAGGCCACTTCCACACAGGGCTGGGCCAGCCCTCGCTCTCTGCTCCAGCCATATGGGAGCTGCTAGACAGGAACACACAGAAATACAGATCCAGGGGGGATCCAGCAGATGCTGTGCTCCCGAGGGATTGCTGCACGCCTGGAGTGCTGCCGTGGTGCCAGGGGTTCCGAGGGTAAGCGACTCCAACCAGCCGAGCAGAGCAACAACCCTGCAGCCAGGCAGTGCCTGCAGTGCTGCACTCCTGCCTCGCCAATGCAGAGCCCAGAGTGAAGAGGCCAGGAGGGATGGCAGGGAGGACCTTTCCCAGGATCCCAAATCCCCTTTGCAGATCTGTGTTGTGACCCCTGCGGGGAGCCCGGCCCAGCCTGGACTGGGTGCTGAGCAAATGAGCACATTCAAGCAAGGAATACATTGGAATTGGGCACAAAAGGAGCCAGGGTGTCGTGGAGGAGGAGATGAAGAGGTTGTGGTGGGTGGGAAGCATTGAAGGTCACACTGAGCAGTCAGGGCTGTGTGGGGGCTGATGCACAGTGAGCTGGGCTTGTTAGTGATGCCTCAGCCCTGCCTTGACCACAGCCACAGGTCCTGGCTTGAAGCCACGGATGGTTTGAGCCAGGAAAGAGTTTCTGCTTGCAAAATACCCAGTGGAGACACCCAAGAGGGAAGTTGGAGCAGCCTTGCAGCCAGCCCTGAGCACTGCTGCCTTGGAGAGTTTCTCAGGGCACTGCCCATGCCCAGGCCATGGAGCCCTTTCTCACCCTGGCTTTGCAATTCTGTCCTCCATAAACATTTGTTCCCTTTGATCTTCTGGATGCCTAAAGGTCTCCACAGTGCCCGTGTCCTTTGCCCGCTGACAGCGTAGCACTGGACTTCACCCCCAGGGTGCTTCTGCCAGCACTGGGACAAACCTGGGCTTGTGCAAACAGCCAGAGATTCAGACCTTGCCATGTCCCTTCCTGGGCTGCCACTGTCCAGGCTGTCCCTGGGCTGGTCACTCCCAACCTGCCCAATGCCATCACCACGGCCAGGGAAGGGGTATGGGAAGACGTCACCAGGCTGTGGAAAGTAATTGGATTGTGGTTAATGTGAAACAGTCCCCAGAATTGTTTCCTGATGTTGAGTTGCTCCTGGCTGGGTTCAGAGGGAGAGAAAGCTCCATGGCTGGAGAGGGATCTGGAGCTCATCTCTAAAGGGCAGCACTGAGTTCTTTCGGTCAAGAAATTGAAGGTGACTCTCATGCCCTCAGTCCTGGGGGAAGAGAGACCCTGTGTTATTTTGCCATGGAGAACTGGAGCAAACTTCTTCCAGTCCTCACTGGGTGGAAACAAAAATAAGTGGCAATGTGGGTCCTCCAAATAAACAGTGCACATGTGCTGCCATAGAGGAGGGAGCATGTGTCTCTGATTTACATGCAGTCTGGGAAGTGCCACATCCGCCTTATGTTTGGAATATTTCAGCTCTCCAAGGCCTGAATTTAACCCCTGCCCTCTCCTCTCCCAGCAGAGCCTGCAGCATCTCTGCTGTTCTTTCTCTTGGAGTAAGCTTGCAAGAAGAGCTCGATGCTGGAGGGAGCACAATGAGGCTGACAGAGTTTGTGCAGGTCTTGTCACGTTGTCCAGGCATGTCATGACAAAGATGCAAGAGAAGAGAAACCACAGAGCCAGGAAAGACTTTCAAACCATCCCTGCTCTGCTCTGAGCTCTCCGGGTCGCTGAATTTAAGGGCTGCTCCCACACACCAGGAGCCCTGGCTGTTTGTTGGGTAAACCAGGGGAGCAGTCATGTGTAGACATGATTTAAGAGCCATTCCTTCTTCCAGCATGGAGCAGAACCCCTGGATAGTGGGACATGGGGGATGTAGCCCAGGAGGGGGAAGTAAAGGCAGATACTGTTCTGAGCTTTTCCTCTGTGTGCTTCCAGAAAGGGCTTCGGCCTGGAAAAGGATGTCAGGACAGGAAGGATATTGAGTTGGCCTCAGCTCTCACACAAACAGCTGAAGTGACCTTTCTCTAGCAAAACACCAACTTGTGCAGGCTGGATTTGTTCTGAAGGGTGTCAGCTCTGGAAGAGTGGGGCAGTTCCATATGCAGGGGGTGGATAGATAAATAGAGAGTAGATAGATGAACAGATTGGTTAGTTGGCCAGTTAGATAGTTAGTTAATTAGTCAATGTGAGGGGCAGAGAGATAGAGACAGACCAGTGCAGCCTTCCCAGGACCTTTGCCTGCCCTCATTCCTAGCACAGGTTTTGTAGGTTTGGGTGCCTCTGGAAGGGGACTCTGTGTATCTTCACCCCGCTCCTGAGAGTGGCAGTGTTTGCACAGTGTTATTGGCTCACAACCACTCCTGGCCTCCTTCCCCTCATGCACAGCTCCCACACAGATGGGGAAACTGAGGCACGCAGCAGCAAACCATCTTCTGAAGGTGGCAGAACACACGGGCAGCAAACCCAGGCCTGGCAGCGCCCGGGGCCCAGTCCTCCATTGTCTCCCCTGACTGCTGCCCCTTGCTGTCTCGCCAGGCACAGCCTCTGTCACACTTCTAGGAAGATGTCACCGCCTCTAAAGGGTGCCAGACGCCCACCTTGCATGGCATGAGTCAGGCAGGAAGAGCCGAGAGCTGCGGGGTGGGAGCTGGGCACTTTCCAGGAAAAGCTGGGTTGCAACCACAGAAGCCATTTCCTTGCAGGCTCGAGCCATTTATTCCCCTGCCAGAAACAACTGCTCTGCACATGCCGAGCCCTCCTGAGGTGGGGATTTTATCCCACAGAGCAAATTTGCTCCATGTCCCCTCCGCAGAGCTGTCCCTGTCCCACCCTCAGGGCTGCTCCCTCACGGAGCTCCTGGCTTGAGGGCAGCCATGGCCTCACCATCTCTGCCTCATGGCTCACTCCTCCTGCAGCTTCCCTGCATTAGCAACCCCTCTCTGCATCACTGATCTCATCTTTATCGTTGGTTTGAACCCAAACCAGGCAGCAGCCACTAGGGAAAATCTCCAGGCCCCATTTGCAGAGGTTTCCTGCAGGGTGAAACCTCTCTGAGGTGAAAAATCCATGGCTCCAGGCTCTTCACACCAAAGAACTCTTTCTTTTTTTATCTGGGCTCTTCCCACCCTTTGCTCTAAGTGCAATTTTTGGGGTTTTATTCCCACTTCTGGACTGAATTTATCCCCAGAACATCACAAGATTTGTGGAAAAAGGGTGCTGGAAAAAATCAGTTTAGGCCTCTCTTGAGGGAGGTGGTTGTATTTCCTTGTAGCTGAGATCTGTGGGGGTACAAATGTTAATGTGGGTAATTCCTCATCCCTCATGTCCAGGGGAAATGAAACAAAGGGAAAAAACCCAGCCCAATTCTTGGAACACCATTAAATTGCTTTGTTTTTCCTAGCTGGGCCTGAATCCCTAGGCCTAACCCAAGGAACAGTCGTGTTACTCCGAGCTTGGCTGCTGAGCCCCAGCCAAAATTGTCAGAAATACTCTGAAAATGCCAAAATCCAAGGAATATTCCCCAGCTGCATCTCCCTGGCCCAGCCCAGCTTTCTGTGAGAGATCCCCTTTGTTCCCAGGCCTCTCGACAGCCGTTGTGTGTGCTCCATAAACATCAAATGGAAGAGACGCTTTTAATGTAATTATAATTTAAGCATAAAATATGTCACTTCTGTAGGATTTTGTTGTCTGGTGCATAATTACTTTATGGCACTATAAAAATATATTGCATTATGATGCCATGCTGCGCTTTGCTCGAATAATTTATAGCACAGTAATAGTGTGGAACAATATTCCAGACCATTGTATCCAATCTTGCATATAAATAAAACTGTGGAAAATAATGATCTTGGTTAAACGCTCATTTAATTATTTTGCAGGCTTGGCTAAGGGTTTTTATCCCAGTTTCGTTCCCACATCCTCACCAGATTATATTCAAACTATCTAGAGGGAGAGCTTTTAAAGCTCACAGAAAATAGAGCTATATATGGAATTTTTTATATATGCTGCCATTTCCAAACAACTGGAGAAAAGAAGCGTTTGCTGTAGGGTGACTGGAATTGCAAAAAATTTCCAAAATTTCTTCCCAAGCAATATGTTGGAAACTTTTTCAGTCTAAGCCCACTGAAACATTTTGGTGGCCTAAAAAACCAACCCCCTTCCTTCTGCTTTTGAGGTTCTCAATATTTTTATGCCCTTGAGACAGAACTTCAGTGACTTTTGAAGTAAAAACGTTGATTTAAAGAAACCAACCCCTTCTTGCCTTAAAAATAGGGAACTGAAACTTTATTCTCTCTTCTCAGCATCCCTTCCTGGGCATCTGCTTTGACCACAAGTGGCAAAATATTTCCTACCTGCCCATCCTCATCCCATCCCTGAGCTCCTGCTCAGTTTATCCTCCCAGGAATCCCATCCCATCCTGGGATCATTGCCTGTTTGGGGCCCTCACTCAGATTTGCTTGGTGGGGGACGCTGAGCATCCCCAGAGGGTTGAGCCCCCCACAGGAAAAAGCCACCTCCACTAAAACCATTTTAATTATATTTTTATGTTATATTTAGCAATCAGACTTTGGGTGGAGTGGGGAGAAATGTCAGGCAGGAGAACTCCAGGCAAACAAGACTCATTGGCAGAGGGTAAAACTGAATTTACAGCTCATGGAGGATGGGGAACACTCACTGGTATTGCAGGGCCTCACTGGAAGAAAGCATTGATCATTTTCCTTTTAATCTCCATGTTTTCCTCCATGTGTGCACATGAAGCCACATGGAGATGCCCTCCCTCACCCATCAGGATCTTCCCCACGAGGTCTCTCCCTTTCCTTCTCCATCTTCTTCTTCGTGGAGCTGGGGCAAGGATCTAAAAATAGTGGTGGGCCCTGTATATGCATCTTCAGCAAAGAGTCTCATAAATGCAGCCAGGACTGAAAATCAATTCTTTAAAGCTGAAATCAATAACAATAACTAATATTAATAGTGATTATCCTTTCTTTATTGCACTTTGCAGTTGGAAATGAATTGTTTTTAAGGATTAGCGGCAGCTGAACTCTGTAATGCAATGTAAGACTGAAGATTTACTATGAAAACAGAGCTTATGAGGAAAGACCCATTACTGCTGATGGAATACACTTTGGAAAAAACCCCGGCTGCTGCTGAGCTGAAGGAGCCTCAACCTGCAGTCAGCAGTGGGTTGAGATTCCTGGCAGGAGACAGGGATTTTTGGGCTCTAACCCTGTCTGGTTTTCTCTGAGTCTGACTTCTTCACTTCCCAGACATCCCAAATGCATTTTCATTTTTGAGTATCTTTTATCTGAAACAGCTTCAGACATGCAAAACTTGGGGGGAGAGAGGAGGAAGAAAGGGAAGTGTGTTAAGCCACTCACGCATATATTTATATATTTATCTGAGTCAGGCATACCTATATGAGACAGCAGTGTCTAGAGCTATCTGCTCTGCGGGTCAGACTTTCCAAAAAGCACAGCAGATCAGGTGAGCACTTTAGGAAAATCTGGTCTTGAGCAGCCCCATGGGAGTCCCCCCGTGCTGGAGCACTTCTGCAAACTCCCCGCTCTGACAATCTGGTTTCAGGTCTGTGTGAAACTCCTCTCTCAGAGGAAGGGCAGACACCAGACTCCGTTCTCGTGTCTCTTCCTCTGCTGTGGGCCAGCTCTAACCCTGCTCCTTCCCTCTGCCTCCTTTCTCTGCAGCTGATGGATATTTCAGATGCTGAGAGTAGATTTTGATTTATTTGAATTTCTCTGCCTGAAGAGCAGGAGCCCTTTCCATATATAAGGACCATGGGGCTGGGCATGGTGTTCAAACTACACTCGACCCTAATTTTTTCCTTGGAGAAGGCAATGTCTGCTGTGGGGCCATGGGAGATGGGGCTTCACCCAGTTTGTGGGCACTGGGGATGGAGTGTGGCACCTGTCAGTGTGGGAATTCCCAGCAAGGTAACCCATCCACAGCATTCCTGTCATCCCAGCCTGGAGAAAGTGGAAGAATCCATCCCAGTCTTGAAGGTGGAGGCATCCACCCATCACACTGGTGTGGATTCTCACAAGGGGATATTTGTGCTTACTAAATGTGGACCTAAAGTTTTCCTACAACTGCCTTGCTCCAGGCCTGGTGATTCCTCAAGCACAAAATCCAGAGGGATGGAGTTGAGGATGACACAGAAGTTCAGAAAAACCCAGTGAATAATTGCTGCCTCTGTTGGAGTTGATGGCAAAGCTCTCATGTTGCTTGGGTACAGTGGGATTTTCCCACTTGGGCTTGCACCTCCTCCTCCACTGTGCATGATCTTGAGGCCATTTGGATGAGAAGCTGCTGGACCTTTGATTTTGGGTTGTTTATTCACTTTTCTTTGAACACTGTAAATTTTTTTAGCTCCATGGGCAGAGTGAAAGCCTTTTGCAAACAGCCACAGGTCAGCTGGCCTGAGCGCCTGATCCTGTGGAGTTATTGATCTCTGGTGAAGGGGATGGACATTTTTCACCTGGCAAAGTTCTTTTATTTTTATTTTAAAACCATCCTTTTCTCCAGAAATAAAATTGGACTCTCACCTCCACTTTTCTCTGCCGTTTCAGTTCATGGCTGCCTTCCAATTTTAGAAAGGTTTTCTTTAGATTAGGCCTAATGATTTTGGGTTTCAATCAGAAAACAGACTTCAGTGGCCACCTCATTCTGGAAACTGAAGCAATAACCACATCTAAAATGAAGGTAACTGTGGGGAGGTCCCTGTGGTTGCCCAGAGAAGCTGTGGCTGCCCCTGGAAGTGTCCAGGTTAGATGGGGCTTGGAGTAACCTGGAATAGTGGGAAGTGTCCCTGCCCCTGACAGGAGGTTGGAATGAGATCTTTCAGGTCACTTCCAACCCAAACCAGTCTGGGGTTCTATGAACATGGGTAGCTCAACATTTTCCCCAAAAATTGTTTTTCTTCCCTCACTTCCCTTCACTCTCTCTCCTTTCCACCGAGGCCCTTCAGGCACCTCAGAACAGAAGCACAGGGAGCTTCCCCAGTTGGGTTGAGCAGCTCAAGCTTCCTTCCCTCGGTGCCATCCTGCAAGGATTTATTGGTGTTTCACTGCTCCTGGCATGTGGTGTGCAGATGTCTCCAGACTGGCTCAGCTTTGAACTTGCTCGAACAATTTGATTTTTTTCAGTGGTGCATCATTGCTAATTTCCTCCGACTCATCCTCTGAGGGCGGGAATCTGGAAAACAGCTTCTTTTTCCCAGCTCAGAGTAAAAAGCCCTCTGGGATTTTGGCAAAGCAGGATAGTGGCTGTACTGACCACCTCAAAAAAAGCCCTAAAAAACGGTGGCCTGTGCAGATGGCAGCAGCTGCAAGGCTGGAGATCCATCATCCTTGAGGGAACAGCGAGTCCAGCTGGGAGGAAAGGCTTATTCCAACTGGGATGGGTAATAAAGCGGGAGGATGTGCTGAGCAGTGCAGCTGGGGCTGTCCCCTTCCAGCGTGGCATCTGCTGGGTACCAGCATCATATTTTCCCCATGAGTGTGTGGCACAGCAGCACATGAGTCATAATGGAAGACATGCTAACCTCTCCTGCAGCACATGCTGGACCAGATATTTAACAGACCTCAAATCCATGGACCATCTCACTCCCAACTAGATTTCCAAGCAGGAGCCATGGAATTTCGAACTCCTGCACCCTGAGGGTGTCAGTCCTCCTGGAGATGGAACCTCCTGAGTTCTGGGATGCAGAGCAGGAAGCAACAAACCCCAGTTTCAGAAAGGAAGTGGTTGGTGATTTATTTTTTTCGCAGATCTGAGTCTCCCTCCTCTGCTCCCAGCTACCTGCTCACCTGGCTGCTGTGCCCTGCTGTCCCTGGAGCCAACATGGGAGGGAGAAGCAGGGAACAAGACACAGGGGGGGACAGAGAGAAACAAGGGAAAAATGAAAAAACACAGGGATTGATCCGTGCAAAGGTTAAGAAGCTGAACTTACTTAACTCCTGTTAGTTTATTTATTGTCCCCGAGTTATATTGGGGACTGCGACTGAGCAGATTAACGCGGGATTGCTGGGTAGATTTAGAGAGCTGCAGCGTTTTTCTGGCTCAGCATGCACGGGGCCATGTGTCCCTGTGCGTGCACATGTGTGCCTTGCTCCCACTTCTCACCCAGCCATCCCTTCCCACTCCCCTGCTGGATAAATGTGAGCCCTCATCTGCACGGTCCGGGGCAGGGAAGGGGAAAAATCTCCTCGCTCATCAGCTCAGGAGCTAAATTTATGCAGGGTACAACACATGCTCTTTATTATACCATGAAAGCAGCGGGTAATAATTCCTCTGTCCTCAGGAGCAGGGCCACCAGCTGCAGTAAAAATACATATATATATATATATGTGAAATGTCCCCTCCCACATGTGTGTCATGGGGCTGGATGGGAGCTGGAGCTGGGGAAGGCTGGGTGGGGCTGGCTCAGGAGCTGTGGCCTTGCTGGCTACCCGGCACTCTCAGTAGCACAGGGAAGGACAGCCTGGTGGCAAAGGGCCCAGCAGAGAGCCAAGGTCCCTTCCAAGTCTGGCTGCAGGCTGGTGGTACTCCCCAGCTTCTGTTTCCCCTGTGGGGTGGGTTCAGAGGCTGATTTTGGGGTGATTCTTGCAGAGCCACCCAAAGATTGGGGTGCTCCAGGCAGCAGGAGCAGAGCCCAGGCTGGAGTGGGCAGCAGAAGCTCCAAGAGGGCTGGATGTGGTGGATGGGAGTGAGGTGCCTTAGTCAGATGTCTTGGCTAATATCTCCTATTACATCAGTTTCTTTTCTTTCTCTGTCTCTGTAAAAGAGCCACAAAAAACAATGAGTAATTTCTCTGCGGAATATTCATCTTTAAAAAGCCAGGCCTAGGGCTCCAGCGCTTCCAGCGTGTTATTTTTCTCCCCTTGACTTTGAGAGTGCGTCTGGCCTGCAAACCCAGCTGGGAAAAGTTCTAACCTGGGAAGGGAAGAGTGCAAGAGAAGTGGGATGAGGCTTTTCCCTGAGGATGCCAGATCTGAAATGGGTGGAAGAAGAAGAGAATTTTTAAAAGGCCACAGTGAGGAGAGCACTTGTCCTGTTCATCTGACAACCACGATGGGGTCTTACCATTGCCTAGGGCAGCAGACATAAAATCCCAGAATGGTTTGGGTTGGAAGAGACCTTAAAGCTCTTCTCATTCCACCCTCTGCCATGGGCAGGGACACCTCCCACTGTCCCAGGTTGCTCCAAGCCCCGTCCAACCTGGCCTGGGACACTCCCAGGGGCAGCCACAGCTTCTCTGGGCAGTAACTTGGCCAAGAGCAGCCCCCAAACTGTGAGTGTTTACAAGAATGGAAACACACCTCAGAGCAGCATAAAGGCAGCAGTGTGGTTGAATTTCAGCTTGAAAGAAAGTCCAAACCACAGTGCTGGAGCCAGGTATTAAACTCCCTGGAAAAATCTGCTTGCCTTCTCCTAGCACAGTGCCACCAGCTTTACTGCAAACACAGAAGGAGAACGGCTTTTCATGGGTACAACAAAAGCCAGCAGCCGTTTATTTTATTTATGGAGGGGATGGATAATTGACAGGTGGCTGTCTGAAGGAGATGAAGCCCTCCAGCTAAACAGGGAAGCTCCAGCAAGGCTGCAAACAGCAGAGAAATGGCTCCAGAGGTGACAGAATTGTTACTTTTAAGACTGCAAAATATATAAGAGAACAGGGCTGATCTGCACTTCAGAACAATCCTGCCTGAGCAGCGAGCTAAATAAAACTGGTGATTTCACACCGGTGTCTACAGCACCTTCCACTGAGCTTAAATTAATGAGTGTTGGTGCCTCTTAAAAGGCCTTGCAAGCCCAGAGGATCCAGGTCCCCATTTCAGGGCTTCAAGGCGCCCCATGCTGGGACAGGAGTGGGAAGAGGGGCAGCTCTGGGCTGTCCAGTGATCCTGGTGGTGATCCTGCAGTGGTGGTGTTTGTCCTCCAGCAAAGCAAACGCTCCCAGAATCACAGCCTGACCTGGAAAGGACTACGAGGAGCATCAATGTTCAGTTTTGTGGCTGCTGGAGAGGCAAGCAGAGAGAGGGACATCTTTTCTGGGACCTTTGTGGGTGCTTCGCTCATGTCCCACAGGCTGCAGATATCAACCTTTGCTTATTTTGGGGACTTTTCCCCCTTCTTTTTTAATATTTTTCCTCTTTTGGAACCAAAACCTGCCTAGGACTTTGAAGCCAACAAATCTCTTCCAGGCCTGGCCCTCGTGCCCTTGGATGGATTTGTGCCTATTTCTAAGATATTCAGCACTATTTGCTCCCAACTTTTACAAACAAAAACAGAAGCTTAAACCTTAACCCCTGCACATGAGACCACCACAACCATTTGCTGCTCCTTTCTCACACCAGAGATTTCCTTGTGTTTCTTAATTTACCTCCAACTTTTTTTTTCCTTATTTTATTTTTCCTTTTTTTTTTTTTCCCCTCTTTCCTCGAGTTTCCCCCCCGCAGGGCAGGGGAACATTTACGATGTAGAATTACCGAGGCTGTTCCCACTCTGGTGATTCAGTGTCAGGCTGGGAGCGAGGGAACAGGAGCCTGTTACCCACATCCCTCGGCTTTTCCCACCTCCACATGGCTCTGCAGCAAATCAAAGTGCAACAAAACAGCTTTGCATCATTTCTTCGAGGAGTCCTGGGCCCTGTACGTTATCTCCAGGGCAGGGTTTGTGCTCTAATAAAAGATGGCTTTATTGCCAGCTGCAACAAAGCCAAGGATTCAGGCACATATTGCCTGGTGGGTTCATTGTAAACTCCCTTTTATGACCCTTCCAGTTTATTGCTAATAGAGATTTACAGTGGGAAGAAGGGGCCGTGTGCTGTAATTAATACTGTTATTAGCCTGGGTGGGTTCCCTGCAATGAGTGTTTGGTGTTTGCCCTTCGTTACCAGCCCTGGGAATGGCATGGGGACAGGCTGCAGGGCTGGTGTTACTGGTGTTACTGGAGCCTTGCTGGGAGGCAGCTGGACCAAAGTCCTTCTCCCTTCAGAGGGAATGTCCACCTCAGCCACCGTGAGACACCACCCCAGCTTTCCTCACTGCTGGAAAACCATTCCTGCTCCAGCTGATTTTCCCTCCCAAACAAGTAACTTCTTTTTCACTTGGAGGGGAAAAGGAAGGAGGTGGATTCTTTCCTTGTTTCAGGTATTCCTGGACACGGGAATAATTTACAAGCTGGACACGCAGAAGTCACCAACCTCCCCATGGTCCCTTTTTGATGGGGCTTGTTTTAATCACTCAAAGGACAGGAACATCAGACACAGAGGTGGGACTGTGCCAAAAATATCCCACACCCGCTTTTGCCGAGCTGAGGCCATTCACTAAATGCTGTTGTTGCTCCCTGCCCACCTCCAGCCTCTGGAAATCTTCTGAGCCAAACTCCAGCGCTGTCACCACTGGGGACACTGCAAGTTTCCACTGAGGTTTCCATCACAAACCTCAAACGAGACGAATTTCACACAGTTGCAGCTTTTTGCAGTGAATGTCTCATGTCACTCTGCCTGGCAATTAAAAAGCCAAGAACCAGGGTGAGAACAGTGCTGCTAATGATTTGCAGTCAGCTCCTTCCAGCCCCAGCTGCCTTTGCAAAGCCAAAATTGTATCAGTCTCCAGAAGCTACAGCAGAAGTTAAACATTAAGTTGCTTAGAGGTGCTGGAAACTTCCGTGGTTCCTGACTGATCAAAGGTCAAGGATAAAGTCATTGAGAGCGTCCTTCATCTCAGGCAACTGCCATGAACGTGGCCAAGCCCAGAGAGAGACCAGCACCATAAACCCTACCCCACGTGGCTGCTCCTCTGGGCAGGCCCCTCTCATCCTCACAGAAACAGGGAAAATGCTGTTAGCGATGTTCACAAACACAGGAGGGATTTAGGGGATTGACTGCCAGGCCAGGTGGGAGGGAACATCCAGCTCAAGATGCTGAAGAGCCATCCTCAGCTTTAAAAACCTCCTCCAGGCGCCCAGTGATTTCAGTCCTGAACACCAGTCCAGTGTTTTGTGATTATTTGCTCAAATTTCCACTCCAGGAATTTCCTGCAAAAAGATAAAAAAGGACGAACATTGGGGGGTGAAAAAATTTTGGGGGAAATTCATTGGGAATTGGGTAGCAAGCTGCCTTTGGGGGTATGAGGAAGGCCAGGGAGCTGCTGGGGGGCCTCGGTCCCAGCGAGGTTTGTGGTGGAGCTCCCTGTGTTTTTAGAGAAGGAGCTCAAAGACACCAGGCTCCTTCTCACCACATCTATTAATATTCAAACTAATTAACTTCACTGAGAGCCGGAGGAAATTGAATCTCAAGAAGAACCTAAGCTCTGCTTTAGATTTTAAGCCGTTTGGGTCTTTTGATTCGAAGCGTGTGCTTTTACTATTATTGTTTTTAAATCTCCTTTTATTTTATTATTTTTTCCCTGCAAACACCTGGCTCATTTTAGGGGTGATAGAACAGTAATAAATGATTCTTATTAATTGGCCATCAGCAGCCAGAGAGCAGCAGGCTCCCAGCTGAACACATTTATGGGGGAATTTGAGACAGGTTTGGGGGTCCCAGCAATGTCGGGGGCTCTGGGCTGGGCTCTGAGAATGGGGTCAGCTCAAATGGCTGAGGTAAGGGAGCTTTCGAGAGGTTCAATAATAAAAAAAAAAGCTGAAAAAAAGAGGAAACTTTTACAAGCCAGAGCTTAAAGACGTGCCCTCCCTCTCTGCCCGTTTATTAAGTAATAATGAAACACTTTTGTCAAAGCTTAGGCACCAAATTTCTGACACCAGATGAGCTCTAAAGCTAATCAAGGGCTGGAAAAATGGGAATATAATTAAGGCTGCTGACAGCCCTGTGTCATTAACCTCGCAGCTCTCAGGTGCCACACTGAACCACAGCTGCAGCAGGTTCTGTATTACGGGCAGTTGGTTTCAGCTGTGGAAATGAATTTTAATGGCCCTGTGGTGGTGCTGGGGCTATGGCAGAGGGGAGGGGGTGATGGGCTGGGTCCAGCTCGGTTCCCCCCTCCTGTTCCTCAGTGGTAAACAACCCAGGCTCTTCTCATCCAGAGAAAATGAGGTTTTTCTGGGTAAAGGTTCAGGCTGGGGCAGTTCTGCTCAGTCCTGGTAATTAATTATTATCATTATTAGCAGCGTGGGTGTCTGCTTTGCCCTAGCAGAGGGATTCCTGCCCGTGTCCCGCTGGGGATCTGATCCTCTGCAGTAACCCTGCAGGGCTGATACCCAAACCACCTCCCTGCTCTGTGACTCAGTTCCCCACCGTGCCGGGGAGCTGATAATCTTGGGATCTTTGGGAGGAGGTTTGGAGTTTGTCAATGCAACCATGTCCATTCCTTTTATAATTATGTCACTGGAGGAGGCTCTGATAGGGTCTTGAATCGCTCCCTTAAATCCATTTAGAGCACAGCTCTGCCATGGGCAGCACTGGTGGTGCAGTGAGGCTTTGCTTAATTTTTTTTTTTTTTAGGGTTATGTAAGTTTTCCCTTTAAATTTTTTTCCGGGGTTTTACCGCTCTGAGGGTTAAAAAGAGGGAAGCAGCTGTTCCCACGCCTCAGCGGCACAAACACCTCGAGCTCCTGAGAGGGATCAGTGGGACAGCAGCGAGGGAGCGCTTGGGCTGCTGCCAAAATTACTCCGGCAGCAAGCCTCGAACGGAGCCTCTTATCTGGGGAATCTCGGAGCCGTTTCGCAAGGCATGTGTCACAGACAGGTACCCTGGGACACGGAAAGGGGAAAAGCATTTGCCTGGGCAGGAAGGCGGCTGCGTCACCGCCAGGAATAGCACCCCGGCGTCCCGTGACCCGGCTCTGCCGCTCCAAAATGAGATAACGCTTCCAGCGCCAGCGGGGCAGCCTAGGGACAGCGGCACAGCAGCGCACGGACCCCTGCGAGCGCTGCCTGGGGGTGACCAGCACGGGGCAAAGCTCCCAGAGCTCCCTCCGATTGGAAAACACCCAGTGGAGCTTAGGAACAGGATGATCCCGGAGCTGGTGGAGCTCTAGTGGGGGTCTGCTGTTCGTTCATTAATTCATTAATTAATTTATTCATTAATTCATTCATTCATCCTCCGCTGGCCCCGCGGTGGCATCTGCCGCGCCGGACTCTCTGAGCGCGTCTCACACTTTCCCCGCAGCGTTCTCGGCTTCTGGAGTGTAAGACTTCGAGCCTTGGACAACAGCAAAACCGGCCAATTATGTTTTCACCCTGTCTGCCTCGAAAGCCCCGGAGTGTGGCTGGTGCGAGCACAGCCAGGGGAACGCAGGAGTTCATGATCAATTCCAAACAAAAGCACCATTATCCATATGGGACCTCGTGAGTGCTTCGCATACTCCAGCAATTCCAAGCACTCCGTGTATGGCTCTTACTCGGTTTTAACTCGATTTCTTTGAGATGCAAATCAGAGGGATTATATTCAGAGGCTGCATCAGAAAGTCTTTAATCCAAATGGGCTATAAGATTTATTTAGAAGAGCCAAATGTCTTGTCTGGGACAGAAGCAACTGAGCTGAACTGAAACAGATGGACATAAAGGAAATTAAGCAACTCTAATGGTCTTATCCAGAGTTTGAAAGTATTTGGTTTTCCTAAAGCTCGAGCTCCTGGAAGCACGTGATGAGACGGGAAGCTCAGGTTTCACTTTAAAACAGGCTTTGCAGTTCACTGAGAAAAACAAGAACCATGTTTTTATTCCTCCTGTGGACAGAACGAAGGCTGCCTTCCAAATCCTGACTCCTTGGCCTTGTGTCATCAGGGGAGAATAAATTGAATGGGAGTTTTGGAGTCCTCATTTTTACAGCAATGTCATCATTTCAGCAGCCTGGATTCTGGATTTAGGGAAACCCGATGCTGGCAATAAGGGATCCCAGGTAGTTTGTTTACTAAAATAGGGACAACCCACCCCGTGACTCTGCTGAGGGTTTGTCCCTTGAAATGTTCTGCTGTTTCTGGTGGTGATTTTTAGGTCTCACCTAAAGCTAGGGTTTAAAAGGGACACCAGCACTGCCAAGGTCACCTCCAGCAGTGCTGGATGCAGCAAACCCAGAGTGCACATCTTGGATGCTGAGAAACCACTGGGCTGGAAACCTGGATAGCCCAGGCTGTCCCCCAGGATGCTGTGTGTCTCCACCTCTGCTGAGGTCAGGAGGTTTTCAGCTGGCAGAAAAGCCTTCCCTGGAATGTTTGGATGGGTTTGGCCCTGGATACTCTGCACAGACAGCAGAACAGATATGAGGACACTCTCCCTGCTGTCCCATCTGGTGTTAATGATGGTTTCTCTTGGGGAGAAAACTTGAGGTTTGAGTTACTTCTACCACCTGCAGCTTTTAGGTGCAAAATAATGACAAAGCTGAATTCTTTGTGCTTCCTGAGGCTCTTGACCACTGCCCAGTGGCCAAGGAGATCCCACAGACAGTCTCAACCAGGGAAATGCTTTTGGAGCTCAAATTCCTGATAAAAACTGGGAGAAGCCTTTCAACTCTCAACCCAAAGCCATCCCCAGCTTGGCTCTCCCAGGGAAGCATCCAAAGCAGGGACATTTCACGTGTTTGTGCATTTGCCATCCTTCACCCCACTGCATTTGCAAGTGGATTAAATACAAGGTGAGAGAATTGGGGACAAGGGGAGGGAGGGAGTGTGAGAGGGAGCTCATCCATTACTATGCCGTGCACAATGCAAGAGGTCTTGGCCTCCTGGTTTGAGTGCTTATTCCCCATAAAATACATCTGAGAGAAATCAATACAAGAGACATGCCAGAACTTAAATCAAAGCATGAGGAAGCAGTGCTTGGCGGGTGGAATGACCTTGCAGAGAGCTGTCAAAACTGAGGCCCCAGCCCTGTTGACCGCAGAACCCACCAGGAAAAAACCCTGGAGTGAGGACTTGAGGCTGGCATGTGCTGCCTTGGCACGGCTTTCACTCTGATCTCCGCAGTGGAAAGCACATGGGTGAGAGAGGCTGGTTGTGAGCTGGATAAACTGCACAAGGGCAAAGTGCCAGGAGGCTCCTGGGGCAGCTGGGAGATCTCATGTACTCTGTGCTGCCCCTTTGGGCTCTGCAAGTACCTCAGAGATAACGAGGCAGGGGTGGAAGCCAGCTTGGACATACAGAAATGCTCCCCACAACCTTGGCCATGCGTGATCTGGGTCCCTGGGGTCCCAGAGGAGGCGTCCAGCTCCCCCAGCTCCGTGTCCTGCCGAGCCCAGCAGAGGATGGAGGGCTGTGTCCAGCACCCAGGTCCCCTCCTTCCCCGTGGCTGCCTCCCGTCGGGATCAGCCACCTCCCCAGGCAGGTGCCTGACCTTGGTGGCAGGTCACAGCGCCGTGCCACAGACATCATAAATCTGCAGAGCTTTGCTGCAGCCAGGCTCCACCTCTGCAGACCGCGGGGCACATGTTCCCATGCTGGGAAATCTGACCCCTCGGTAGCCTGAGAGACAGGAGAAGCCTGGGTTTGGTGTTTTGAATAAGTGGCTTTTTATCTGAAATCCCTTTGGGAGCATGAGCTCAGTAACCAATGAAATTATATCTGTTGTTTCAAGCAGTGAAGAAAACTTGGCTTGATGTTTATTGAGATTTATGGCTTCCCTTGAGCTTAATTGTCTTTGGGAGCCCTGGATCTTTTTAACGGTTCAGCTAAGTGGTACTAAGAAGGATGGTAATGGTTTGAGCAGTCTGCCCCCTTAGCATATCTCTTTCTCTCACACAATTTGCTGATATTTGGGAAATAGCGCTGATACCCTCCTCTCCTGAGGTCACAGCTCTTCACTGGTGTGAAACTTCAAGGGGCTGAACCAGGTGTGAAAAGCTCCCAGTGAGTGTCTGCTCGGTGAGGTGCTGGCTTCCATCAGCAGGGCTGTGCTTCGGGGAACAGGGGAGGAGGAGGACAGGTCTGCACCCCCACTGGAGAGGGTCCCCTGGTCTCCCTGCTTTGTCACCCCCTCCTGGATGCTGGGATTTGTCTTCCTTGGTATTCCTGGTCTCCATCAACCTGGTGCTTTGGTGTTGATGCTTCTCTGGTCCTCAGCCACGGTGGTTTTTCCATTCCCTCTGCTGAGGGCTCTGGGCTGACTGCATTTCAAGCTGCTCCTGGCACCATTTCCTGAGCATCCAAGAGCTCATCTGCAGGTGACCAGTGGGGTTGGATGTTTGGATCAACCTATGGCATTGCCATGAGGAGAACATCCCTCGTTTCTGCTCCTTGCACTGGTTTGAACTGGGGAGGCACCATCTGTGCTGCGGGGAAGGATTCTCCTGCCCAGCGCTCACCCCACAGAGACACAGCTCGGTGCTGCCTGGCTGAGGTTGGTCCCTCAGCAGAGCATCCTCAGCTCTGGAGGGCTCTGAGGAGGAGCTTGTCATTGGGAGGGAAACATCGCCCTTCACACATAATTATTGCTCACCCCCGGAGCTTTTTCATCCCTTATCAGGGTGACCCCGATGGTTTGTTATCTCTCCCCAGCCTGTCAGCATGGGGAATGACCCTCACCTCTTTCCTCCCCTCCCCAAGGTGCTGTGGTCCCTCGGCCGGGCGCTTGTGGCGGTGCTGTCCGGCCGCGGGGATGCTGCAGCCGAGGTAATTACAACAGCTCGTTATGGTCCAGCAGGCACCTTCATTAATAAACCTCAGGTTTCAGAGGTGCCTAACTCGGCCATTGGAAACCACATCTGGCTGGGGCTCTGCAGCGTGTCTAAGCTTTCAGCTCATCTCCCCCTGCCTAAGCGGTTTAGGACGGGCAGTAAACAAAGTCTGTTTTGTTGGGTTTTGCGTGCTTTAAGGCAAAGAAAGCAACCAGGCTCGCTGGGCTAATCTCCTCTGCGCAGAGCTGGGGGCTGACAGCTCCTTCCTGGCTCATGCCAGTGGGATTTTTATCTCTGCTGTGCCTCAAACAAGGAGCACGGGGACATTCTCCCTCCCCTACGTGTGCGGTGCTGGCCAGGAATACTCGTCAGGTGCTGTTAGTCTCTTGTGGCACCTCTAAATTAAACGGAGTTTAGATGATCATGCTGGATGTGATGATATCTTGGACTGTGTTCTCTCTCCTAATAACTTTTGGAGCCATGAGCTTCCCATCTTTCAGGACAAAGCCCCTAAAGAGGTTCTACTCCCAGGGAGCAGAAGGGCTGTGAGTGAGTCTCAGCCTGGTGGCATTAACACGTGGCCTTTGCAGAGGTGCAGGATTCAGGCCATGTACTGCTCTGCCCACACATTTTAAAGCTTGGCTCAGTGGTTGGGATGGGCTCTCCAGGGTGGCTCTGGGGTTGGAGCTCCCTCCGTGCACCTGGGTGACCAAACCAACCCACAGCCCTCAACACCTCTCAGGGTTTGATCATTTTTCTGTAGCCCAGGCCTGGTGTGTGGGAGGATGAAGTGCCACAGTGGAGGGGAGGATGGGGCTGAACTCCACGGGGGCGTGAGGAGAGGAGATGGGGTAAGGAGATGAGTGGGGGGATCAAAGGGAGTGGGGAGACAAATCTCCAACCAGCCACACCCATCAATAAAACATCCCCTCTACCAACCCACGTCCTGCCAGAGCTGCAGACAAGTGAACAGGGCATGGAGTGAGCAGGGACCGCCTGTGCTTTTCCCAGGTGCTGAGGGTGCTTTCCCACCCCTAGGATTTGAGGAGGAGGTGGCAGCTCTGGCTGGGGGTTGCTGCTGAACTCGCTGGTGGATGAAGTTTGTGAAAGCCCTGAACAAAGACCACACACAAGAGTGATGTGTCTTAGAGCTTGAGGGTACGAGGCAAGAATGCCTCTGTGCCTGACTCACCTGCTGTGTGCTAACACTGACTCATAATTACTGATTTCGATACAGACAAAAGATTTATCTGCACTGAAACATATGGAAAATGCTAATGTAGCCTGGTAGTGGAAAGAGGAGGCTGGGCTGCTGCCTGGCCCTGTGTAAGGCTTGGGCAGTGCCCAATGGACTGGGACCAGCTCCCCCACCCCAATTTATGTGTGGCTGGGATGAGTCCCCAATGCTGGAGAGTGTCTGATCACCCTCATCCCTGCCCTCTCTGGAGGGAATTGTGCTTGCCAAAGGTGAGTTTTGCAGCAAGGACCATCTTTCTGCGGGCTGGATGGGTCCCAGCTCCCCTTCCCTCAGCTCTGGGGATATCCCGCTGTCCCAGGAGCTGAGTCTGACCCTTTTTCCTGCAGCCCCCCTGCGAGAAGGCAGCTGTGGGGATGAAGATGTCTCGCAGGCAGCAGCACTTTGGCCTGGCAGTGTTTTTGCACGGTACCTGCCCCCCAGCACAATGTGTGCGGCGCAGCGGGCCCGTCACGGCCAGCACGCTCCAAAGGCCTCTCAAAGAAAGGCACGAGCAGCCACAACCCCCAGGAGAGGGGTGGATTAAACCCAGGACACAGAGCCAGGGCTTTGTCCCAGGGCTGGAAGCTCCCAGTGTGGTGGCAGAGCCCACAACCCCCTGAGCTGCTGCCTGATGTTGTCCCAGCAGGGCAAGGCTGGATCCCCAGGGCTGTGCCACCTCCTGCCCTGCCTGTGCCACCTTTCCCTCCCTGCTGCTCAGCGCTGCTGGATGCTAAGTGGAAATTTCCCCCCGTGCCAAGTGTTAAATACTTATCAAGCTAATGCAGCGTCTTTGGAGGTGTGTACAAGAGACAACATGTTACCCTAATTAACGAGCAGCTGGGCTTGGCACCGGGCTCTGCTGCAGCTGCTGCCGCCGCCTTTCCCAGGCTCTGCCTCCTCCACGCCACGGCAGGGGCACAACCTGGAGCGGGGTCGATGCCTCACAGGGTCCTGTCTCATTTTAGAGAGCAGGGTTGTAGTCCCCAGCC
Organism: Polioptila caerulea; assembly: GCA_013397295.1. Classification (NCBI taxonomy): domain Eukaryota; kingdom Metazoa; phylum Chordata; class Aves; order Passeriformes; family Certhiidae; genus Polioptila; species Polioptila caerulea. The sequence goes on along the minus strand of VYXF01003813.1, from coordinate 129,540 downwards.
CAAGGTTTGGAAGTCTGGGGGCTGTTTCTGGGCTGGATTAGGTGGCTTGGATCAGCGAGGCTGTTTGTAGCAGCTTAGATGGGGGATGAGAAGTTTTGGGGCGGCCTGATTTGGAGAATATTAGGGAAACCCACTGCTGGAGGATGATGAGGCACCAGGAGTCAGACAAATGGTTTGAATGCTGGTTTGTCCCTCCCTGTTGGTGTGGCAGCAGCACCTCCCTTGGTTGGCTTTGCTGTGGGAATTGTGCTTGGGCTGAGGTGGCCAAGTGTCACTGGGGTCGGTGTGACAGCCCCAGGGAATGGGACATTTCTGGTGGTATCAGTTCTGGAAAGAGAGAGGGGCTGGGATGGGTTTGCAAAGCCAGCCTTGGGGACAAGGCTGCAGAGCAGGCGTTGGGTGGTGGGAACCATTTGCAGAATTTCTCATCTGCATCTTCCCAAGGCCCAGCCCTTTTCATCTGGACCTCTCTGGATCAGTTCACTCCTCCCTTGGAGCCCCAAGCAGAGCTGCTGCACAAACCCTCCCCATTTTTTTCTATTGCCTTGAGCTCCCTAACTCTCCAACCCCAGAGAAGTCATCTCAGCAGTAGATGTTTGTATCATGACCTACATTGCTATTGGGTTTTAAATATAATTTTTTTTCCCTGTGCCATATACCAGCTTCCCACATGCAAATTGCTCTGAGTGAACCATTTATCTAGAAAATAAAGGTTATGTTCTCAAAAGGCATTTAGTTCCCTTTCTGAATGATTGAACGAGTTTTCCACTGAGAAAACAAAGGTCTTTAGCACAGTCCAAGCCAATGACAGGGAAAAAGGTTCAGGTAAAACCCCTCCATTTATTTAACAGCTCCCCCTTCCTCATTCATATTTACAAGATAAAAGGGGCTCCATCAACCCATTAAAGTTAAAATATGTGTCCTGTCTTCAAGGAAAGCAAATCCCATCTGGCATCCCTGGAGGAATATAACCTTAACTTCAGCTTAATGCCACATTAGGGTATCTTACAGATTCTGCCTGAGATTTACCTGCCTTAAAGGGAGATTTATTTCTGAAGCAAACAGGCTCATGTGACAAATCTCCTTCCATGAGCAACTTTGCAAAGAAGGTGAATTTTTGGCTCACTGGTCCCTGCTCTCTGCCCAGTGGTGAAGGGGTTGGTGGCACCGAGGGATGTCTGGTCCTTAACAGGGGATCCATTACAAGGCTCCATCCCCTCTCTTGGGAGCTGTGGGATGGGTGCCTGGGGGGCTCGAGGTGCTTGCACTTCCCTGAGGAATCAGAGAGTTTTCTGCAGCCCCATGCCAATGCTGAACCTCATGTTGGATAAATCCAGGTGACTTCCTCACAGATATTAACCAAAACCAGCTTGGGATGGAAATCACGGCCTCCTCTGGTCTTTCAAAGGGTTTTCAAGGCTGTGGGGTCATGGGGATCAGAGAGCTGTACTGCTTATCCGAGTGGAAATTATTCAGAGTTACCTGGAGGCACACTTTGGTAGCCATCAGTTCATTATTATTGCTAGTTTTACTGATATTCAGAAAAAATTATGAAAGCTTTTCTAAATGCCAAATGGATCAGAAATCCTTTTAAGTGTATAATATTCTTTTTAAAAGTCATGGGTCTAAAAATAAGAGGAGTCTGTGTGGGGTTTTCCCTTTACCTACGCCTTGGGTTGCAGTTGTAACCCTTCCTCCAGACTTTGCTTCTCAACGAGCACAAAAATATGAGGGGTACCCTGATAAAAGGGTGCATTTTGAATTAATGCTGCCCCTGGGTGGGGTTTGGGACCAGGGGATATCCCCTGCCACCAGCCTCAGCTCCTCAGGTGTTGATGTGCACACTGCTCAGCCTGAGAACGTGAGGACAAGTCAGCTGCAGGTGGGTGAAACCTATCTCCTCTCTACTCAACTGGCCTGCCTGACTGGTTTTTTTATGATTATTTTTTTTTATTCTGTCTCCAGTTAGGCAATACAGTTGCCTGTTAGAAATATCGCCCTGGGCTGCCAGCTCAGCCGAGGAGAAAAGCGGGTGTGTGTCACCCAGGGAGGACAGGGATCACCCCCTCAGCCCTCCCTGGGGTGGGCACCTCTCCCCTTCCCCTCTGCCAGCCCTCCCCGCCTCTGCCACTAAACAGGAACATCCTTCTGTGGGAATTTTCTTAAGGGTCCCTCCTGGCCCCTCCCTCCTCAGCTCTCCCACACCCTGAGGATCACTGGAGGTTGTTTGACCGGAGTGGGTGAATTTAAGCCCAGCCTGTAGTTTGGGATCATTAACCATCAAGGTGCCCCTGGGAAGAAGCAAAAAGTATTTGGGAAAATTTGCTAACAGACTCTAATGACTTAATAATCCCTGTTGGAGGGAGCCTGGCAGGTTATGTGAATGTCAAGTTTCCTTGCTCTGCCCAGAGCTGGCTCCTGGTTATGTAATGGAGGGGTGTGACCTCCAGCCAGTGGGAAAAATGGAAGACAAAGGAAAGCACGGACCCAATTCCGTGCTGGGATGAAGAGGGAGCACAGGGATAGGTGTTAGCCAGGAGCCTCATCAGTCTGGGCTTAGAAGGGCCAGAGCAGCCTCCACATTTAACCCCTGGGATAGCCAGGGCTGGATCAGGGTCCACCCAGCTCTCCTGGATGTGCCACTTCCAGCCAAAGCATCTGAGACCCCCCAGGTGACACGGGGGGGTGATGCTGGTGCATCCCTGCTGTGCTGCAGAGGAAGAGAGGACACAGGGCGGGACACATCCCTGAGCGGGCTCTGGCACAGCACCAGCCCTGATCCCTCTGTCAGGAGAGGGCTCTGGTCACTGCCACAGCTCACCGGGTTGTCATTCCTGATGTGGTTCCTGATTTGGGGACACAGGACACACAGCTGGTCAGGAGTCTGCTTGCTGGTCCTCAGAGGTGGTGACGTGAGGTAGCTCTGAGCGTCCATCTCAGCTCACAGCAAGAATTGGACAGGGGATGTGGCTCCTGAAAGCTTTGACTCCTCTCAGGCGAGGCTGGCTGGAGTGGGAATGCTGTCCCGTTTTGGGGAGGCCCTCGGGAATGCCTCCATTTGCCGGGCTAAGCGTGTCCAGGTCTGAGCCAGGCTCACGCTTTGCTGAACTCTGCAGGGTCTTTCTTTCCTTGCAGAAGAAGGAAATCCAGAGCTGTTGAGCTGTGCCACAGTTTAAAACACACTTTGCACTACCTGGCACACCCGTGTGGCACCGGGATGGCCAGTCCTGGAGGTGACATCCTGCTCAGAAGCCGAAACAAAGCAGGAGGGTGCTGCACCCCAGCATCCCGCAGCCGACATCACGCAGGGGGATCACCGCCTCCTTCCCCATGGAAGCAAACACTCCCGGGGCTCCCGCTGCTCAAGCTCCGGCTTGCCTGCCATCAGTACGGCTCAAACAAGCCCAATCGCAGACGTAGCTCGGGGCCAAGTCGCGGGGCGGGCGGGAAGGAGCAGCCCGGCCCGGCCCGGCTCCAGCCGGGGCTGCGGGAGGTCCGGGCGGACGCGTGGGCGCCGCCGGCATCGCGCCAGCCGGGCTCTGCCAGCCGGGCTCTGCCAGCCCGGGGCTTTTCCTCCGCACCTGCGGCCACTTTGAACCCCGGCCTCTGCCCCGAGATGCCAGAGCTGCGGGAGAAAACGTGGGAGAGCCGTGCAGCCGCTCCCCAACCCCGTGTTTTTGTTTTTGTTTTTTTGCGCATCCCACGGGAGGTGCACCTCCTTGCAATAGGGGCATCCTGGGATCTTGACACAACTGCAGGTCCAGGCTGGGTGTTCTGCTCTCTTCCTCCCTCCTGCTTTTTTGTCGAATTCCCCACAGGAAGTGTGGGGAGGATGCAGAGAGGGGAGGGCCTGGGTGCTCTCTGCAAGGAGCCCTTCCCAGTTTTCCTGCTGGGAAGCCACTGTGGCTGCGAGGGAGAATGCAGGCGGCTCCGGGAGAGCGTGAAACACGCTCCTCCGGG